>CM018048.1:14043133-14368133 GCA_008638375.1 Nyssa sinensis | reverse complement strand
TGAACCCTACAAGTGATATACATATATGTATATGTATAGGAATCCTAGGGGAGATATATATGAATTATATATTGGGTATAGGAATTAGGCACACCATGAGAGAGGATTGAGAAATCAGAATATTGGTGTGTGAAATATGGAGACTGTGCAGCAGTGGGGGCATGCATGTGATCTGCTAGAGAGAGAGAGTTTGGGTGAGACCATGGAAATACAAGCATGGTGTGCATGATGTCTTCATTAGAAATGAACATAGGAGAGGAAGAACTAGGCCCTGTGTGACTGATCTGAGGCATGGCTGGATCTGAACAAGCACAACCAAGGCACTGAACTGAGCTGAGAGGGAGGAACAGTGGCCGTTTATAAGGTAAACACCTCAACTGCAAAATTTTCTGTTTTGATTTATTGGTACTGCTCTGATTATTTTTAATCCATATGAATCATATATACATGCCCCTGAGAGACCCTAGAACTGATCTGGAACAATTGGGACAGTCGGATGGCAATGAAAACCCCAGAACTGTAACACGGTAGCCATTAATGACCTTGAGGTTGCAGGTCTGAATTGACCTCAACCAAACCGACTACTGATGGTCTGAACATGAACTAGATCTTCCTAGGGTTACAAATACCACCATCCGCGACCTGAAACCACACTGGAGGACCCTCAAATTGGGCATTATTCTTTTCGGCCAAAGAACCCAAAACTTGAGATAGCCTTGTAAACTGAAATTAATAAATTGGGAATTGAAGCCCCTATTCTAAGGGTCACAACAAGCCAAGAATCGTGCGTTTTGGTTGAGAAACAAGGCCACACGACTGGATTGAAAATCTGCACGATAATCGGCTGTATAGAGCTTAATTCTTAGTTTTGAAGCTTAAAACCAAGGCAAAAGTGTTGGAATAACGTTCAGGAACCATTTGGGACCGAAACATGTTGAAAACCTTGTCTGAAACTCCACGAATTGGAGAAATTGCAAAACTGCGAATTAGGGCTACAGTAGTAGTTTTGGTTGGGGAAGACGGAGTCAACTCGCGAGTCAGACCGAGTTGGCCGAGTCGACTCGGACACGTGTCAGCCTAAGACCATGCCACCGCCTAATTGAAACTGCGCCGTTTTGGTTTAAACGTTTTAAACCTAGAGTTGGCCTGTTTGGTTACGGGCTTTACAAATTGAAATCAGGTTATAAGGATATCCTAATTACGGATAAGGGTCAATTGGGAATAAGATGCGTTATGCTATTCCGGTTTTCTAAAGGTTAATGAACCAGTTGGTTTTCTGAGTTTTGAACCGGTTCAGTCCACTGAACCCTTGAACCCTACGGTTTGAACCCCTAAATCATGTAATTAAATTTTGGACCCCAAATAATTCCCGATATTACGGATTTGTCCCCAACTATTTTAAAAATTACACTGTCGCCCAGAATTCTAAGAAACTGTTTAATTAAGCCCTGAAAATTTAATTAAATAATAAATTAATTATTTTATTATTTTATTAAATAGGTAAAATTACGATTTTACCCCTGGACATTTAATATGTCAAATGGAGTCCAAATAAATTAAATAAATAGTGTATTTTCACTATTTCAAACATTCCGGACTCAATGGTATAGTCCGATTTTGGAAATACAGTACCGAAAAATACAGACCTGTAAGTGATAAATTACTGTACTGCCCCTAATGGCACCAGACCCAAATAAAAATGAAAGACAGTCTATTTTGACTATGTCGGGCGTTCTGGACTCAACGGTGAGGTCCGTTTAACGAACTGAAGTCCCGAAAAATACAGACACATAAAGTATAAATGACCATACTACCCCTGATGCTTCCCAGGGTCAATTAAACATAATAGATAGTCCAACTTAATTATGTCGGACACTCTGGACCCAACGGTGAGGTCCATTTTATGAACTGACGTGCCGAAAAATATGACACGTGAAATTACCAAATTACCCCTGATACTGTACGAAGCCCAAATGAAGCCCGATTGGGACGAAACTGATACCATAGAAACCCGAACACTGGTGAAACTGTATACCCGAATAAATGACGAACCGGGGGTCAGAATCTTACGAAACGTAAAATGACCAAAATACCCCTGAGCACTGTGAGTGCAAGATAAAGGTCAATCTGATCTGATAAATTATAGTAAGTATAATTATGAACACTGAAGGGCTAAGTAAGACTCCGGAACTTGTCAACGCGTAAAATGAGAAATGATCGATGTGTCCCGATGGTCTAAAGCAGATACCGAACGAAGTCCAAAGGACTTGAAAATTCACATATAAGATATATGGGACATTCTAAGGACCTTGACAGGGTCCGGGGCAAGAGTGATAAAATGACCATTTTGCCCCTAAGGTTGAATAAGTGATTGACTGATAACGATTGAAGTCTAAATGACTTAGGTTATAATCTTGATGACTGCTAAGCCTAATTTGAGAATAAAATAGCCCCGGATGAAACCCGATAAGAGGTCGATAGGCTACTAGGCTATCTTAGGTAATCCGATAGACACCTAAGATGACGAACAAGACCTGAATGGATAAAGTCTGATCTGTCCGTGATTGATGATGATTGTTCAGGATATACATGGTGATGCCTGACGTACTTGGAGGTTATCAGATTGTTTATGCAAGGAGATAACCGTAACAGTTGTGAGTAGCTTGGAACTTCTGGCTTGGTGTATAAGTACACCGTCTAGTTACTGTATTCTGATTCACTGTACTGTTTTATCTGCCATACTGTTTAAATGCATGTTTTTAAATGCATACTCTTTTATAATGTATTACACGTGACATGACTTTGTACTGTCCTGCTCTCCTGTTCAGTTCGGGTCTGTCCTGTTCCGTTGTATGGTCTGTCCTGGTTTTGTTCTGTACTGTTGCATCTTGTGAGTAACCCTGACTCCTGAATTGGTGTATAAGTACACTGTCTAGTTACTGTATTTTAAAATACTGTACTGTACTGTTTTATCTGATACACTGATTTCATGCTCTTACTCAAATGCACTGATTTTTACTCTGTCTGGCTTCTCTGTTCTGTACTGAAATAAACCTATCGCTGTTTTTAACTGGTTCTAAAAAGAACAACTGATTCTTGGTACCACCTCAGTCTTGAGCATTATATGAGCATACTGCACTGTTTAATATGTGCATACTGTACTGTTTATTCTGTTATACTATTCTGCTCTGCTCAGTACTGATCTGTTCTGTTACTCTGATGTTTTAACTGATCTGTTCTGTTACTCTGATGTTTAAACTGATTTGTTCTGTTACTCTGATGCTTTAACTGATCTGTTCTGTTACTCTGATGTTTTAACTGATCTGTTCTGTTACTCTGATGTTTTAATTGATCTGTTCTGTTTGATCTGTCCTGATCTGTTCTGTTTGATTTGTCTGACCTGTTCTGTTTGATCTGTTTTGTCCTGACCTGTTCTGTTTGATCTGTCTGATCTGTTCCGTCCTGATCCGTCCTGATCCGTCCTGATTTGTTATGTTTGATCTGTTCCATCCTAACCTGTTTGCTCTGTTTCGATCTGTTCCGTTCTGTTCTGTCCCGTCCTGTTCTGCTTAATACTGATCTATCATGTTCTTTGATGATGTACCTGTATCTCTGACTGACGTATTGTTTCCGCTTAGTTCTGTCTTGTTCCGTTCCGTTGATGATATACGTGTATCCTTGATTGATATACTGTTTCCACTCAGTTTTGTCTTGTTCCGTTCCGTTGATGATATACATGTATCCTTGATTGATATACTGTTCCCACTCAGTTTTGTCTTGTTCCGTTCCGTTGATGATATACATGTATCCTTGATTGATATACTGTTTCCACTCAGTTTTGTCTTGTTCCGTTCTGTTGATGATATACCTGTATCTCTGGTTGACATATTGTTTCCGCTCCGTTCTGTTATGTTCTGTTCTGTTCTATTCTGATTTGTTATGTTTTATTATGTTCTGTTCGGTTATGACTTGCTATGACCTATTCCGTTCTGTTCGGTTATGACTTGTTATGTTCTGTTCTGTTCCGTTCTATTATGTTTTATTGTGATCTGTTCTGACCTGTTCTATTTCGACCCGTTTTATTCTGACCCGTTCTATTCTGACCTGTTTGTCTCTGATTGATATATTGGCATCATTTACTATTATGTTCTGATTTGTTGTGCTTTGCTTCATCCTGTTCTGATTTGTTATGTCCTGCTCTGCTCGGTTCTGCTCCGTCCTGACCGGTTGTGTTCTGTTCTGTACGGTTATACTTGATATGGTCTGTTATGTTCTGTCTGTTCTGATCTGTGTTTTTATTTTGTTCAGTCCTACTTCATTCTACTGAAACTGCATTTAAAGTAGATTTATAAAACTGCTATTTCAGAAACAACTGAACTACCCTTCTTGTGCTTTGTAAACAAGAAATGGTTTTGAAACCCTTGACAGGGAACCTGTGTTACTCATTGGGCTTTTCGAAGCTCACCCCATTCCCTAACATTTTTCAGGAATGATATCTGTTGGATCTGGTGGCACTGATCTGTGGAGACTAGGATTACTGAGGATTGAATCTGTTTAATCAGGTGAGTGATGTAATGCGACTGACTTGACTGATATGTACTAGATATAGACATGGCTCATGGATTTAAACGGTACTCTAGAGATTATAGTTCTGCTCTATTGTTATATGTCGGATTATAAATATGCTCTGAAGTTAGAATTGTTAGTTGTTGGATTTTAGACTTGCTCTGTGTGATACATAACCTTACGGTGAATACATGAGTTGCATTCCCTTGACAAAAAAAAAGTTTTAAATTCCGCTGCATCTGACCCTACAGTCGGAGTGCAATTCACTGGAAAGTTCAGGAATTGCCTTCGGTTGGTCGCGTGGCGGCTGACTGGCATCACGTCCTCGACATCCGCGTAGGGTAGGGTTCGGGATGTGACATGCTAACTGGCTCCAATTCATGAATCCTAGCAACTTTCTTAGCCATAGTTCTTTCAGTTGGCCATTGATAGTTGTTTGAGGCCATTTCGTCCAAAAGAGAAGTAGCACCCTCAGTTGTCTTTGACATCAAAGTTCCACCAGAAGCAGCATTAACTATGGTCCGAGTGTGCCTATTTAACCCATTATAGAACATCAACTTGCAACCAATCCGACAATCCATGTTGAGGGCAGCGTCAAATCAAATCTTTATACCTTGCCCATGCTTCATAGAGTGACTCGAAATCATTTTGCTTGAATTGACCAATTTCACTCCTGAGTTGGGCTGTTTTTGCAGGTGAAAAGTATTTAGCAAGAAACGTTTTAGCCATGTCCTGCCAACTAGTGATGCTTCCCAGTTGTAGAGATTGTAGCCAACCTCTTGCCTTGTCCCTCAAAGAAAAAGGAAACAATCTCAATCTAATGGTGTCTTCAGTAACACCATTAATCTTTACAATGTCGCAAATCTCCAAAAATATCGCCAAATGAATATTGGGATCATCAAGTGGCGATCCGCTGAATTGGGCTTGTTGCACCATGCTAATCAAGGCTGGTTTAAGCTCAAAATTGTTGGCATTAATGATCTGGCCGTACATAATCGTTCAAGGTGCATGGCTATGCATCATGTTGTCCGTCAGCCACGGCTACTACTTTCTTCTTTCTTTGTGATATAAGAGTTCTTTCAATCTCCAGATCAAAAGGAATGATGTCACGAGTTCTAACTCGGCGCATCCAACGCTAAAAACACACCTGTAAAACAAAAATAAAATAAAAATAAAGTTCTAAATTAAAACCAAGATTGTTTTGTATCAATATTGGCAAAGATAAGAAGAAATCAATCCTCGGCAACAACGCCAAAAACTTGATTGGCGCAAAACTGCAAGTGCACAGTAACGTAGTTTTATAGTAAAGTGATGAGAAGAGTGTTATCCTCAGGGATTGGTAACTTACTTTTGACAACTACCGAAATTATGCTAATCCCGACTTTATCTAGAAAAGTCACTAAGATTTTTGTGATTGCAATTTAAAATAAAATCAATTCAAAGAAAGTACTCAAAGGAAAAGAAAGGTGTTGTTCGAAAATCAAATTAATGGGAGAGAAAACTTCTAGGAGATCCATTTTACCTAATTCCTCACTATGCTTTACTCATCTAACTAATTGAATTTAATTCTCTATGTTTGTTAGCAAATCTCCAATTCATCCAAAAGCCTCTTTCGACAGTCAATTGGAAATTATTCTTGTTCATCATTTTACACAAGAGTATGCAAATTAAGAAAGCAAGAAAGCAAAAAGACCAATGATTTTAATACTACATAGGTTCGTACAAGTCTTTCAATCTCTATATTTACCTATGCCGAAATATCCAGGATCTATCTTAAAATTCCCTCTTTCAACAACAAATCACAAGATTAAAGTCATCTAATTAATGGCCAGTTAATTAGAAGCAATAACTCATAATAAATCAGACAAACATGAAAGAGAATTACTTCAAATTAGCATAGAAAAGTAAGCATAGTTCGAGACAAGATTACATCATTTTCCTAGAATAAAGAAAATTTAGCTCATGCTAAAAATTAAATTCAACATAAACGAATTCACCATAATATTTTCTGAGAGGAATGGAAGAAAATGAACACTAAAAAATACTCGTCACAGTCCCAGCCACTGTTCTCTTCTTTTTTTACCCCTGCTTGCCCCGCCGCTGGTTCTTTTCTTTCTTTCTTCTCTCTTCAGCACCTTCTTCTATTCGGTGCTATTTCCTCTACCCGGACCCTTCCTTTTTTCTTTCTTTTTTTCTTTTGCGTCTCACGTTCTTGCCCTTTGATGGGCACCATGGTGGACCGAGTCTTAAAGATCCTTTACAAGTTCCACATGGGCCAATCACAAGGTCGAGAGCTAAGAAGATCAAGGAAGGAATGCAAAGATTGGTGCAATCCACTTGGGCCTATTTATCGAGCAAATCCCCAACATTCACGATGGGCATTGAAAGAAGAAGAACCAGCTTTAGTCCATGTGATACAAGCTATAGAGGGTGGCGGCATAGCCTAGTGGTTTCGTATAGACTTTTTATTTTGTTAAGTGGAGGCGTGTGGGCTTATTTTATGTTTTTATGGTTGTAGGCATTTGGGCCTATTTAACTCATTTAGTGGATTTCTTTTATTAGTTTTAGTCGGTAGTGTCACATCCGGAACCCCACCCTACACGGATGTCGAGGACGTGATGCCAGTTAGTCGCCTTGCAGGTTTGCCAACCGACAATGCGACTAACCAAAGGCAAACTTCTGAACTTATTGATGAATTGCATTCCAATTATAGGGTCAGAGTAGCAGAATTTAAAACCTTTTTCACCTCGGGAATGCAACTCGTTTATAAATACCATAGAGGTATGTACCACATAGCAAGTCTAAAACCCGATAGCTAATAACTCTAACCACAGAGCACGTCTATAATCAGACATATAACACAGTGCATATCTAATCTCTCTAAAGTACCATTACCATGAGCCATGTCCCAATACATCTAATGCATATCAATGAAGTCAATCGTATCATGTCACTCACCTGAATAACCAAATTCAGTCCATAAGAATACAAGTCTCCACAAATCAGTGCCATCAGATCCTGTACTTGGAATGCCACTCGACCTATCTGTGTCACATCATAGTGCCTTCTAATCCAATGGAGATAAATCCTGAAAAATGTTAGGATAATGGGGTAAGCTTAAATAAGCCCAGTGAGTAACACAAGTTCCTTGTCATGGGTTTCAAAAACCAATTCTTGCTTACAAAGCACATGGATAGTTCAGTCATTTCAAAAATAGCAGTTTTATAAATCCACTTTAAATGCAATTTAGTAGAATAAAATAGGACTAAACAAAGTATAACAATAGATTAGAACAGGCAGAACAATACAGGATGCCAGTATATCAATCAAGAGCATAGGCAAATAAATCAAAGAATAGAACAAGTTAGGACGAAACAAAATCATGCCATGTGTAATGCAGTACAAAAAGGGTATGCATATAAAACGGTACAGTGTACGAAGATACAATATCTAGACAGTACAACTTATACACCAAGTCAGAAGTTCCAAGTTACTCATAAACTTTATGCTTATCTCTTTGTACAAATAATCTGATAACCTCCAACTACGTTAGGCACCTCCATGCATATCCTGAATAATCATCATCAATTACAGACAAATCAGAATTTAACCATTCATGACTTATCATCATTTTAGCCGTCTATCGGATTACCTAAGATAGCCTAATAGCCTATTGCCCTTTCATTGGGTTTCATCCGAGCCTATTTCATTCTTTAATTAGGCTTAGTAGTTATGAGGATTATAATCTAAGTCATTTAGACTTCAATCATTATTAGTTAAATATTTATTCAACCTTAGGGGCAAAATGGTAATTTCACCATTCTTGTCCCAAACCCTGTCGTGGTCCTCAGAATAATCCCCATATCTTAAATATAAAGTTCTAAGTCTTTTGGACTCAAATCGTTATCAGTTAAGTACTTATTTAACCTTCGGGGCAAAATGATAATTTTACCATTCTTGTCTCGGACCCTGTCGTGGTCCTCAGAATAGTCCATATATCTTAGATATAAGGTTCTAAGTCTTTTGGACTTCATTTGGCATCTACTTTTGATCATCAGGACACATCAGTCATTTCTTATTTTACACAGTGACTGTTTCAGAGTCTTATTCAGCCCTTTGATTTTTATAATTATGCTTATGATAATTTATTAGATCAAATTGGCCTTTATCCGGCTTCTACTTTGCACTGACCGTGCTTAGGGGCATTTTGGTCATTTTACGTTTTGTGAGATTCTAACCCTGATTCATCATTTAATTCTGTGCACAGTTTCACAAGTATCTGGGCTTCTATCGATATCAATTTCGTCCTATTTGGACTTCGTATAGCATTAGGGGCAATGGTAATTTTACATTTTTGTGAAATTCTGACCCTGATTCGTCATTTAATCATGTGTACAGTTTCACGAGTATTCGGGTTTCTATCCGTATTAATTTCATCCCAATCAGACTTCATTTAGACTTCATATAGCATCATGGGCATTTTGGTAATTTCACATGTTGTATGGCTAAACTTTTCGAGGCCTCAGTTCATAAAATAGTCCTCACCATTAGGTCCAGAGTGTCCGACATAGGTAAATTGGACTCTCTTTTATGTTTAATTGGCCCTAGGTATCATTAGGGGCAATTCAGTCATTTACAATTTATATGTCTGTATTTTTTGGGACTTCGGTTCATTAAACAGACCCCACCATTGGGTCTAGAGTGTCCAACATAGTTAAATTGGACTATCTTTCATGTTTAATTGGCCCTGGATATCATTAGGGGCAATTCAGTCTTTTACCATTTGCGTGTCTGTATTTTTCGGAACTTGGTTTCACAAATCGGACTCCACTGTTGAGTCCAGAATGCCCAACATAATCAAAATGGACTATCTTTTATTTTATTTAACCTTGGGTATCATCAGGGGTAGTACAATCATTTACTATTTACGTGTCTTTATTTTTCGGGACTTAATTTCCCAAATCGGACTCCACCGTCGAGTCTGGAATGCCCAAAATAGTAAAAGTACACTATTTATTTATTTATTTTGGACTTCATTTGAGCTATTTAGTATCCAAGGGTAAAATAGTAATTTTACCCAATTAATTAAAAAATTATTTTAATTATTTTTTTAATTATTTATTTCCCAGGGGCTTATTTGCATTAATTTTTCAGAAGCTGAGCCAGAACATAATTTTGCAGAACAGTTGGGGTCAAAGTATAATTTATTAAACTTTCGATTTTTCTTTTAATTTTTAAATTGTGAACCAAAGGGTTTATTAACCTAAACCCTAAATCGGACCAAAACCTTGGTGAGACAGCCGGTTCAGGCAAGGCCAAAGAACCGGATTAACATAACCCTGTTATAACCCTTATCCATGGTTGGGTTAACCCTTAAAGCCTGATTTCTAATTTATTAAACCTACAACCAAACAGCCCAAATCCAATTTCAAATTCAATTTAAACACAACCAATACTCTGCCGTTTGGGTTATTCTGATTTGCGGGTGGGTCGGATTTGACTCGAACCCGATCCAATGTCGACCCGAACAGTGTCGTCTTCCCCAACGGGGTCGACACTATTCACCTCCAAACCCTAGTTTTTGCAGCCTAATTTCGTGGCTTTTTAGAGTGTTTCTTCTTTTGCCTTTGGGTCCAAATCATTTCTGGAGGTCAGGCCAACACCTTGGCATTCATTTTGTGGCTCAAATCTAAGGATGGAGTGCGGTTCAACTCCATTATCGTGGGACCTGCAACTTGGTCACAGACACCCATTTCTTCACCATCTTGTGGGATTTAGTTCGATGTGATCCTCAGTCCAGTGGCTTCAAGGCCACATTCCCAGAATCAGCTTGGGGGCTCGATTTCAAGGAACCCGTTTCTCAAGCCACGACTGTAAATGGGATTTTCTTCCCTACCTCTTGACCATTTAAAATGATTCCAACTGTTCTGGAACCTGGCCATCATTTCCACGTGTTCCTATGTGCAGAACTAAGGTTTAACTAAGTCGGTTCAGACCTGGTTTATCAAGGTCCTTTAATGGCGGTCTGGGCATGGTTTGGTGTGTTACGAGCCTCCTGGCTTCTCTTATTTTGCTTAAATTCGTCCCTCATTATCAGATTTACTCATGCATGCAGTTAATAGGGCTCAAAAGGCTGAAACAGTAAGTAAAGAAGGAAAGGAAAAAATTTATGAATTTGGTATTTCATACCTTCTAGTCGACCACTGCATCCTCCATGGCTCACAACTGGGGCTGCAATATCGACCCAGCCATGCAGGTAGTCCAGCCCCTCTCTTCTTCACTCACCTAGTTGGGAGTTTGCATGCACTCACACAATTCTCACACAATGTCTCTCTCTCTCTCTACATCACTCTCTCTCTACCCGAGCACACACCCACACACTTCACTTCTGAATTCTCAGTTTTTAGGCCACACAAGCAACTTAGATGTGTATATATATATATATATATATCATATATTTTATTTGTATGTTTGGTTTGATTTGCATAAAGCTTAATTAGTGGGTGTAGTGGTCCAATGAGGGGCTGCCACCTCATTTAAGCATTCAGAAATTCAGGATTCCATGATATATATATATATATATATATATATATAGATATCTCATGTACAATAAAGCACAAAAGTGCTTGTGGCCAAGTTGTTAAATTTTTGGGAGGAAATTTCTTACTCTTTTAGGTCTAGGGATCAATTCCCATGACCACCTCTTTTTGTTTCTTTTGACCAATTTTTATCTTATGCCTTGTTTGGCCAGCGCAGATTTCGTTTTAGCTTTTTCTGTTATATTTTCTTTTCTGGTGCTCTTTTTACGAAACGGTTTCTTATGGGAGTTTCGCATTTCAGTTAGCTTCGACGCTAAAGGCCTCGTGTCAGTTATTATTCATTTGTGGCCGCCATAGTTCACTAATTCGAGTTTTCACAGTGTTATAATGACATCATTTCACTTAATTAATTAGTAATTAGGTCCAGGTATTACACCCTCATTTTTGACGTGTTTAATTATTTTATTAGTCTATTGTAACCGTCAAGAGATTCCCGATCAACCGTCTTAATTATTCTTTAAGTCGTTTCTAATTAATAATTAGCAAACTAATTATTAATTAAGCAAGGTCGGGGTGTTACAGGTAGTTTAGGACGTTTGGGCCTGAAGATGTTCAACCCGTGTCTTTTATTTGATGTAGGCCTTATTCGGCCCTAGGGTTTTAAAAAGAACTTGTAGCCGCAATTTGGAGGCTACGAACGTGAATAAAGCTTTTCTGCACAGACAACTTTTCAGCTTTCTCTTCTTGTCCTTGAATGAACTACGAACTTATCAAAGGCATCTCCTTTGTGGCATTCTCATTAAATCTAGGTTCTTGAAACAAGTTTTTAACGGGTCTAAATCATCTTAACTTGATTCTTGGCTTTCTTGGGTAAGTTTCAATTTGATTATGGGTTCAAGGGAATTTGATCTTACGGGTTCACATCACCCTTTTTCTATTCAGTGCCTCCTCCTTTTTTGCTTTTCCCAGCGCCTCATGTTTCTTTCTCTTTTTTCCTGCTGCCTTTTTAAACCAAAGGATCCCTTAAGCCCTAGTCGTTGGTAGAAAAAAACCCCTACTTCTAGCGTCTTTCTTTCCTTTAAGGGGCTTTGGCTGGACGGCCCAAGTAGTTAAGCCCATAATTTACAAAGTGAGAAAGGTCTCTCTTGGCTTTTATTTTTCAAAGTGCCTCTTCATTGAATGAGAGAGTCCATAGACGACGGGTTGCTTCAATTTTTTTAAATCTGAAATAAAATTTAAATGATGACAATGAAACCTAAAACCAACTAGAAAATAAATAAAATTAGACTAAAGTTTAAAGTTAAGAAGTGATAAAATATTCTAAATTATGCAAGTCATCAGTGTGCGTCCTTTTTTGGCCGTAAATTTTATTTTCTGACCCGTTACATCGTGTTTTATTTATACTAAAAATGTATCGTATTTATCAAAAAAAAATTGACTAAATTTGTTTTATTCGTGTATCGCTCTAATTCGCCCAATTTTACTTTGTGTGCTAATTTTAATATTTATGGGCTACTAATTTTAATTTAACATTTCTAATTAATAAATATATAATTACTTTCATAAAAATGACATTAATGTAAATTACTTTGCCTAATTGGGTCGGGATATTACATATTCAGTCCATAATATTCATATGTGTGAAGTTGGCACAGTGGCCACACATTTGGGTTTAAGTTTCACACACGCACAGGTCGAGGCTTCGAATCCTAGGGGCTACAGCTCCTTATTTTTTTCTAATTTTTCATTAGCCAAATAGTGGACAAGGGGAAATCCAAGGATAGGATATCCTTATTCTGTACGGGGTTATTAAATCAAATCTTAAACCGTGTAGCCAAACAGACACTTTCCACTTTAATTTAAATCCCATAACCGTTAAACGACATTGTTTCACTTAACCGTGTGTGTGCCTGGGTGGGTTCCGACCTGAATCCGAAACTGACTCGACCCACTATTGTTCATGTTCCCCATTTCTCTGGCGAGGGTTCCGGTGTCTTCTCTTGCGACCGTCGCCGATTGAATTGCAGCCTAATTTCAACGTGGTCCGATCCCATTTTTCATGAGGGCTCCATTTTTAGGGTTCAAATTTTAGTTGGTTTAATTCTTGGCCGTTGAAAAGCCACTCACAGTGGCTACTTCGGATAGGATCGCTTTTCTAGCGACACCTAAAATTTCTATTTTGTGAGGTTTTGCTATTCTTTTTGCCCCCAACTTTTTCCTATATGATTTTGAAACTACAAGGAACTTTTCCCCATTGCTTAAACCCCACGAATTGATCAAAATCTTAATCACTCACTAAAGCTCAACCGAACTTACAACTTGGCTATTCTCCTTCTTGCTTGATGTTGATCTTCTAGGCTCCTTAAGGCTGGAACAATGCTTGCATGCAAGTTGCTTCCCTTCTTCTCCCCCCTCTTCTTCTTCTTCTTCTTCTTCTTCTTTCACTCTCTCTCGAACCATACACATATATGCACACACGTACTTCTGTTTCTTGTATGCATAGTGTACATAGATATATACATATATTTATATATTTAAATTAGTGCTGATGCGTTGCATGTATGGAGATTAGTTGTGACGGGTGGCAGGATGAGGTTTAATATTGTATATACATATATATTATGAGATATATAACACAAAAGTACTTGCAGCCCAGTTGGTTTACTTTTTGCGTATAAGTTTTTCCCACGTTTTTGGTCTAGGGATCAAATCCCTTGGCTAACACTTTTGGCCCCTTTTTCTAATCTTTTTCTTCTTATGCCTTGTTCAACATTTGGCATATTTTATCCCATTCCCTTTTTCTGATTTATTTCTTATTTTTCCTTTCGTCTACTTGTATTTTTTGTAGTCTTTATTATCTTTGTTTAATTTTTCATAATCTTCATTTTGCTCATTAAGTCTCTCATATTAAATTAGTGACTTAATTCCTGATAATCGGATCGGGGTGTCATATAATTTAGATGTGATATGCATAAAATCATAAATGTTGCATGTGTGAGGGCGGCTAAAGAGAGAGAGAGAGTGAGGTAGAGAGAGAAGAAGAAGAAGAAGAAGAAGAAAAAGAGTGAGGGAAAGTTTACATGCAAGCGCCCGTTAAGACTCAAGAAGCTTAGGAAGTGTAGAATCAATCAAGAGAGGAAGAAGAAGCTCACTATTGAAGGTATAAAATCAAAAACCCTAAAATATCTAACTTTTCCTCTATAGAAAATTTTGCAAAAAACCTAACGTTTAATGGAGTTTAAGTACATGCATGGTCCTTGTTAACGTTTTATTAGAGTTTGGAAGTGAAAATGGGGGACCCAAGAGAGCCAAAACAATTGCCCCCACATGAAACCCACCATTGATGGACCTCCAAGAAGTAGGTCTGAACCAACTAAAATTAATCTACGTTTGGTTGAGAGGGACTTAAAATAGACCTCACAAGGGTTACAAAAACCCTAGCCCGCGACCTAAAAACCTAGGAGAAGACCCCTAAACCTTGAGTTGCAATCACGATTTTAGAAATCCCTTACAAAATGAACACCAAACTTCATTTTGTGATCGAGAGATAAACCTCCCTGATGAGACAAACAAAACAGCCCAACCCTATCAATTTTGGTCAAGAAATGACCATGTATGAACCCCATAACTAAAGAAGTATTGAAACTTCAACTAAGCTTTTGAGCTCAATTCGAGCTCCCAAACTTCCAGAAATCCATAAGAATTGAAAACAGAAGAAAAGAGTAAACCAACAGTCACGAAATAAAAAATTTGTAAAACCTTCAACTAAGGCAATAGTGACGGGGAGGATGTTAGACAATTTGGGTCGGTTTTGAGTCGGTTTTGGGTTCGAGTCAGAACCCGCCTAGTCACACATTTGGTTTCGTGGGACAGCGTCATTTTGGCCTTAGGTTTTTAATTTAAAACAGAATGAGACTATTTGGCTACGGGGTTAGGACTTCAACTTAATAACTGAATGCAGGATAGGAATATCCTATCCTAGTTTTGTCCTTTTGTTCGATGTTTGGCAAATGAATTATCAAAAAAATAGAGGGAAGCCACAACTCCCCAAATTCGGCCGCTGCACCTCTCGCACATTGAGAAACCTAAGTCCCACGTGTATAACCACTGTGCCATCATGGCACATGTTACTATATTAACATAAATATATATAATATTAAATTAAGTAATTAAATTAATTAAATTAACTTAATTATTGTAAATTGTCCCGTTACCCAAATAAAATAAAAGAGTAGATTATTTTAACTATTTTGGACATTCTGGACCCAATGGCGAGATTCGGTTTATGAGACAGGATCCTGAAAAATTAAGACACAAAAAATACAAAATTATCATTTTACCCTTAGTGATGCCCCAAAGCGAAATAGAAGTCTGAGGGGGTCTAAATCGATTTTTTGAGGTCCATATTATCAAATTACTGAGCTAAGTTAGCTCACACCAGATATGTCATTTTTTTTTTAGGACAGCATACTACAAAATGACCATAGGGCGTGCACTACGAGTAGACGCCACATTTTGTGACAGATCATCCTTTTGCAAGTAATGGTGGACGCTTTTGCTATAATTGCAATAGACTAGGTGTACTGTAGTCTTACCTCTCCCATGTGTCCACGTCCTGCCTATGGTTTTTGTATTTAGGATCTATAAACCAAACACTTACTTTTATTATGGCATGTATAACTATACTATGATGATGGCACTAAATTAACTAATGTCATAACATGCATTAATGATTAATTAATTGGTGGTTGAGAACCTTTAGCAGGGGATGGCTCGTGGGCTGTTGTCCCTGGTTGTGGGCCCCTAGTCCATACAGGGCGGGTTATGGGTCGTGACATAGGCTAAGAAACAACCATGGCCGAACCTAGGGAAATTGGGTTATAAAGGAAACTTGAACCAAACTTTAAACAAATTGCATGGCTCAAAAGAGCATAAAAATTGGAGTGTTCTGCACTTGTATCATTAAAAATGGTTTAGAAACCATTGAGAAACAATGAGTTACAGTTGGGGGAAGAAAAATTGAAAACTTGTAATTGAGCTCGTATTAGTTGGTTTTGTAAATGGGAAAATAATCCCCGAATGTCCAGGTGTTTGCACTTGGGTGTGGAGAAAATTGATGAAGCTTAGAGCAGGGTTTAAATCTTTAATTCAGCACAAGGTGGGAAATGGGCAACATACTTCTCTTTGGTTCGACTATTGGCTCCCTTCAGGTCCAATATGGGAGGCTATGGGAGATAGAATCATCTATGATTCGGGCTTGCAGAATCATCTTAAAAAATAAGTTTGTAAAATTATATTTTGACCCTAAACTATTATTTTATTTCACTATGGCACAATATTTTAAGAATTTATTCAATTAAGCCATTGAAAAAAATATAAAATATTATATTTTAAATTTTGAAATTTTTAAAAGTACAATAGTACCCCTAGATTTAAGGAAAATTATGAAAATACCCCTGACCATATGTAAAATGACTAAAACGCCCCCTATTATGTGGGTAATAGTTCACATTAGCATAAATGAGTTAGACAAAACCAAATCAACATTCGTAAAAAATAAACTTACGTTTTTTTGACATTCTAGACCTAATGATAGGCCCCGCTCGGGCAAATTAATTTGCTAAATATTTAAACAGATAAACTAGACTAATCCCAAAAATGTCCTAAAGGCTAAATAAAGCTAACAAATGACCACCGAAAATTCTAAGGTACCTATCTTAAGGTTTTTTGACGTTCCAAACCCAATAGTGAGGTCCGTTTTCTCAAATAAGATATCTAAAATACTAATATGCAAAATTGGCCTTTTTAGGACACTTTTTAGGGTACAACGAACTACCAGAAGAGTATAAAAGAACCAATTAAGATATAATCTAATTTCATAAGTTTATAGACCTAAAACACAACCCATAGGATAATAGATCCATCAATAAAATCATAATAAGTCTATAAGTAAATTGAAGTAAATAATGTTTCCTGATTTATAGGATCAATGAAATGGAAGGAAAAGGAGGGGGAAACTGTTTTGGAGGTAAGTAAACCCGAACTCTAATATTTGGTGTTCCTTAGCCATGTTGCCATTATGTCTTTTTCGATGCTGCCAAGTTGTTGTAAACCTTGGATTCTATGTATATCCTAATTCTTTTGTTGATTATGGATGTTGGAAAACTATTGTAATCTTTTTTTTTTTTGTTGGTAAGTAAAAAATTGACATAACCAAAAGAGAGATATACAAGAGGAGCAAAAACAAAGCTCGAAAAAAGGAGCTACACAATAACCAAACTAACAAGCCTAGAACAAGGGGAAAATGAGGGAAAGCCTTCATAACCCACCTCCTAAGCCACCAGACAACAGACCAGACCAACAACTAATTGTCCAAATTCAACTCTCACCGCAACAACAACTCTTCATCCAGTAGAAAATGTCTAAGGCTACGATCCCCAATCAACTTGCTTCGCACCATCAGCTTAATAACCTCAATAAACTGATCTTTAGTTCTTGACTCATCATCGAAACACCGCTGATTCCACTCAAGCCAATAGAATACACCAAAGAAGAGAGCATCAACTTACTGATATAACTTTTAGCCAACTTCCATTTAAACGTTTGAGTGGCCCACTGAATTGTGTCTTGCCAGGGGCGAGGGGACCAACTCAGATTACACTTAGCTGTAAAGTGAAGCCATAAATCAAGAGTAAAAGGACAACCAAAGAAAAGGTGAGCATGGTATTCCAACGGCTACCCACAGAAAACACATTTCACTTTAAGGTCACGTCTAAACTGCAAAACACAGTCTTGAGTAGAAAGCCTCTCCCGAATGGCTAACCAAAGGATGAAGTTGCATATTGGGATAACATGAGAGAACCATACCAGCTTCCACCATGAAACTTGAGGCCGAGATACCCGAGTCGCATGCCAAGCTGAATTCGTAGAGAATACTCCAGAAGGGTGGCCCAACCATTGGAGTTGGTCCATCATAGTCTGATTAGGCGTAAACCCTAGGAGATAGAACGCTTAAGCTCTATTAAGTTGTGAGAGTTAGCACAAGGGCACCTCCACTCATTCCATGCAATGATAAGGCTTACCTGGGTGGATCTAGGAAGCCCGGAATCATAAATAACACGGTCTCCCATAGCATCCCAAATAGAACCTAATGGGAGCTAAGTCAAACCAAAGTGAAGTATGCTGATCATTTCCCACCTTGTGCCGAATTAAAGATTTAAACCCTACTCTGAGCTTCATCAGCTTCCTCCACACCCAAGAGTAAATCGCTGGACAGGTAGCCTCCCAAAGATGCTTTTCTTTCAACATGTTAGCGCGAATCCAAGCAACCCACAAAGAAGTGCAATAGGGATCACTTAGTCGCCAGAGATGCTTAGACACTGCAACTTTGTTCCAATCCTCCAACTTCTTAATCCCCAACCCACCTTCCTCTTTAGGGTAAGTGACATCATCCCAAGCAACCTTGGCCTTAGAAGAATTCAAGTCTAGACCAGACCAAAGAAAATACCTCATAATCTTTTCGGATAATCTTCTTTGGGAGCAAAAAATGTGAAGTCTAATAAGCCTACATGCTGAAGATGATTGACTTGATGAGCTGTAAACGACCTACAAAGGACAGATACTTGGAAGTCTAAGTTTGAACTTTGGACATAATCTGATCAACCAGCACCTTACAATCAATTGCATTCAACTTGGAAGAGATCAGAGGCACTCCCAGGTAACGCATAGGTAACTTCCCTCCTGAAAACCCACTGCTTCCAGAATATCCTATTTGCCTTGAGTGGAAACTCCAAAGAAGAAGATGTTACTCTTAGCCTCATTCGGGTTTAACCCCAATAATTTTGCATACTCTTCAATGGTATCAAGATTGTGGTAGAGTTGAGGTCGCCATGGCAAAATAACATAAGATCATCGGCAAAGCACAAGTGAGTGATTTTGGGTTGCTTACATCTCCAATGGTACTTAAAATCTACCTCTCGATCAACTTTTTGTCTCAACATCATAGAGAAAACCTCCATAGTAAGAACAAAAAGGTGGGGAGAAAGGGGGTCCCCCTGGCGTAAGCCACGAGCACCTTTGAAATGACCTTCAAGAGCACCATTAATGGAAATAGAGAAACTCGAAGTAGAAATATAAGACCGAAACATAAGTGGCGGGAAACTTCATCAAATCAAGCACATCCAATAGAAATTCCCATCTAACTGAATCATAAGCCTTCCGAATGTCCACTTTCATTGTGCATCGCAGGGAGCCCCTCTCCTTGTGATAATTATGCATGAGCTCTTGGGCAAGAAAAATATTATCACTAATGCTCCTTCTCGACACAAAGGCAGATTGCACCTCACTAATCAAATCACCAAGGATAAGTTTGAGACGTTTGGCAAGGATCTTGGTAATGCACTTGTAGATGGTATTACAACACGAAATGGGATGGTAATCATTTAACTTGGAAGGGTTAGGAACCTTAGGAACAAGGGCAATGTCAGTAGCATTGAGCTCATGAAGCAAAGAGCTTTCACGGAAGAACTCTTGGATGGCAGCAAGGACATCTTCACCCACAATATCCCAAGTAGCCCGAAAGAAATGTCCATTAAAACCATCCAGGCCTGGCGCTTTATTGGCGTGCAAGCTAAACAAAGTCTCCTTAATCTCATCTCTATCCACAGGCTTACTTAACTGCTGGGCTTGAGGATGAGAAATACCTTTTCTGATGAAATCGGTGAGTTGGCCTTTCCCAGGATAAGGGTTTAAGGGGACCTTCCCTAAGAGATCATGATAGTAGTCCACAATGGCAGCGGAAACTTCCTTGCTATCTTCAATACTGTTACCATCTTCATCCAGTAAACTTCTGATTTTGTTGCGGTTTCGTCGTTGAGTGATGCTCTTAAAAAAGAAACTCGTGTTTTGATCCCTTTCATTAAGCCATTGAATCCTCAACTTCTGCTTAGCCAGGCTTTCCTCCCACTTGCTCAATTGAGTAAAGTGCTGCAAGGCGAGCTTCTCTTGGTTCTTCAAATCAATATCAAGAGGGACAGAGTTCAAAGACTGTTGAATTGCAAAAAGATGTTGTCGAGCTTCCTCAATAGAGTTGGAAGAGATCCGACCTCTAACTTGGTTTAAAAGCTTCAATTCTTTTTCCATTGTTTTAAACTTCCTACTCAAAATGAACATAGCAGATCCTTCAACATTCTGACTCCAAGCTTTGCGGACAGCTAGTTCAAAGGCTTCACGTTCCAACCAGAAGTTAAACTTAAACGGCCTCCCTTTACATTTAACATAAACTCTAGTACTAACAATCATAGGACTATGATCTGACACACCAAAAGGCAAGAACTCCACCTCTGAATTACTAAAATCCATCATCCACTTATCATTAGCCAAAACACGATCAAGCTTCCTTAAGATGGTATCGTTGCCTTACTGACGATTGGTCCAAGTCAAATGGCAACCAGTGTACCTGAGGTCCTCCAATTCTGCAACAATGAGGCAGTTATTACATTCCTCCATACAAGGAGGCCAATCCATACTACCACCAATCCTCTCATTACTAAATCGAGCAACATTCAAATCTCCCATGACAATCCAAGGCAAATCATTGTTGACGGCTGCTTGCTGACATAAACTACTCCAAACACATCTTCGATCCCTGACACTGTTATGACCATAAATAACTAAAAGATAAAACAAAATCCCTTTCCCCCTAATTTGTGCAAGGTAATGGATTGCTTGCTCCATAAAGTTAAGGAGAGTAATATGAAGAACCTCATCATCCCACCCAATCCAAATTCTACCATTATCCACATCAGCATAATTATGGACAAAACTCCAGTTAGGACATAAAGAGCAAGATACCTTCTCGAATTTAGCATGTTTGACCTTCGTTTCCACCAACCCAAGACACGAGATAGCATGAGCTCGAACGAGATGCTTTATTTCTTGTTGCTTCAAGGGGAGATTCACTCCCCTAATGTTCCAGCAAGCTAAATTGATCATTTAAACCGGGAGAATTTTGAATTCTTCCCAGAGCCATGCCCTGATTCCTTCTGATCCTTCTTCCCCTTATTGCTACGACTATCTTGGTTCCTCTTTCTAAATAGTTCTATGGAATCCACCAACTGCCTCCTGATATTCGATGAATCCGACACAGGAGTGGGATCCAGCCCTGAGATCTGAGTTCCTCCACTTTGCTGATACATACCTCTATCAACTGGAGTAGTTGGAATTGTTTCTTCCTCTGCCACATCCTCCTCACTCTGTGGGTTCCCAACCTTCCGAATATGGAACTTTCTACTTTAGCAGCCACATCACTCGACATCTCCATGCGGTTTTCACATACCACTTCCTTCTTCCCTATTTCTTCTTGGTGAGTAGAACTAGTGGAAACTTTGCCATTTTCATACAACACTTGAAATTGATTATGCAAATCCACACTTGGTTTTTGAGGAGAGACACTTGCCTGTGGGCGGGGATGATCACTGACTTTGGTTTCCTTTGGCTGAATACTAGGGTTGGTAGTCAAATAGGATACGAGTTGACCTTAACTTCCTTAGGTTGCATATCCTTATTTTTCCACACCTGCTTAGTAGGAAGATTGCATTGACTCTGGCCATGCCCGAATTTATTTCATTTAGAATAGAACTTATGAATCCATTTATATTAAACATATAGTAACGCTTGTGTCCTTATCCAATTGAAGCTCAAATTGTTCCAAGGGGTCCGTGCCAAGCTCAACTTCAATAAAAACACGTGGAAAAGTGATTCGACTGAGCTACTCGGTTGTGGGTTCAGTATAGAAGGGTTTGCCAATAACACTTGCAACATAACTTAACCCTTTTGCTGTCCATAATTCTAAGGGAATGTCATAGAACCAGGCCCATACGGGAATAGTCCTAGAGGCTTCTTTTGTAAGTGATGGGCACTAGGGCGGATCGAGTCTTAAAGATCCTTTACAAGTTTCAGATGGGCCAATCACAAAGTCGAGAGCTAAGAAGAACAAGGAAGCAATGCAAGAATTGGTGCAATCCACTTGGGCCGAGTTATCGAGCAAGTCCCCAGCATTCACGATGGGCTTGAAAGAAGAAGAACCAGCTTTAGACTATGTGATACAAGCTACGGAGGGTGATGGCATAGCCTAGTGGTTTCGTATAGACCAACAACGCTAATTGGGTGATTTTCAGACAGTTTCGACATTGCTTCGTTATCTGGGCATAACTCTCTCATCCGAGCTCCAATTGAGATGATTTAAGATGATATGGAAATCCAACAAATAGTTCTACAACTAGCATATTTTGAGTTTTTCGAGATTCGGGCTGCATCAAGGTCGAAATTGGGCTTAAAGTTGCTGCACTTACATTGATGACATTTTTGGCTGCGCGAATTCCTAATACGCGGGTCAACTTAATTAGTGGATTTATTTTATTATTTTTAGTCGGTAGTTTAGGACATTTTGGGCCTGAAAATGTTCAGCCAATGTCTTTTATTTGTTGTAGGCATTATTCGCCCCTAGGGTCTCGTAGAGTGTTTTAAAAGACTTGTAGCCGCAATTTTGCGAGGAACGAACATGAATGAAGTTCCTGCTTAGAAAACTTTTCAATTTTCTCTTCTTGTTTTTGAATGAACTACGAACTTATCAAAGGCATACCCTATGTGGCATTCTCATCAACTCTAGGTTTTTGAAACAAGTTTTCAACGGGTCTAGATCATCTTGATTTGATTCCTGGCTTTCTTGGGTGAGTTTCAATTTGATTGTGGCTTCAAGGGATTCCATTCTTACGGGTTCACATCAGTAAATTAAATAAGAGACATGTTAGATGAATGGAATACATCGAGACCTTTCCTTATGTCATCCGTTACAAGCAAGGTAAGGAGAACATTGTTGTTGATGCTTTATCACGGAGGTATGTACTTCTTACTTCTATGAGTGCTAAAATGCTTGGGTTTGAATATGTGAAAGATGTTTATGCCAATGACATTGATTTTTCTGATGTGTATATGGTGTGTAAAAAAGCGGCATTTGGTAAGTTTTACAAGCATGATGGTTACTTATTTAAAGAAAACAATTGTGTGTGCCAAATTGTTCAATGCGTGAATTATTGGTGCATGAGGCACAACACATGATGGAATAAACTCCCCTTCTTTTGCATGATCTGCCCATGACTAGGTTGAATACGTATCATGGATTAAATCATCCTCCCCTACACGACCATGAACATTTGAGATGTTAGCATTCAAGATACTGGGAGAAACGGATTCAACAAGTCTTTGAGCTTCCATAACCATCCCATCTTCACCATGAACTTTAGACAAAGCACATTAGGAACCCTTGCATTCGAGATAATAAGAGAAGAAAAGGATTCAACAGCCCCTTGAGCTATCATAGCCGCCCCATCCTTGCCATGAACTTTAGGCACTAAAATATTAGCTTGCAATGAATGAGGGGCATCCTTTGTAGCTTGAAAATCAATAATGCTTGCATTCAATGGCTGATTGGAAGCCATTAATGCATAACAAACAAGAAAAAACAAAAAGGGATTAGAAACATTCTAGAGTGAGAAGCTCTCCCTTCTCTCTAGAATCCATCCTTCCCCTTCTCTAGCCATGGACTTGTTGATGCATTTAAAAAACTATTGTAATCTCTTTTGTCGTAAACCTTGGATTCTATGTATATGTACATTCCTTGTGGAATTCATCTGATTATTGACATTTTTTTTATGAGTACCTGGGAGTTGTGCCTATCACAACACCCATCTTGATTCTTTAGATGTTAATGACCTATGGTTTGCTGCTTGGGATTGATACCCAACACTAGTCCAATTGGTGCTGTCCAGGGAAACCTTGAGATGAGGGTGAACATGAATGAGTGTTGTTTAGGGGTAGTCGGGCCCTATTTGTTGATAGCATCTATTAGACTGATTATTCATGTATTACATATCTTATACTTTGATCATAATCTAATGACGTGCTCTTTGATCTATGGATATGCTTTTCAAGCTTACCATTACATTTGATTTGATCAAACCTTGGATTACGATAGTTTTCCAACATAGATTGTGGATGTTGGAATCCAAGGTTTACATCCTAATCATTTTCTGCTCTTGCTCTATGTCTTTATTGGCTTCCATTCAGTCATTACACGCCATGATCCCCAAGCTTCCTTCATCACAACCCATCATCTACATACAAACAAACCAAGTCCTATAGATCCAAACACCAATGTCTCTTCACACCTTAGTGTGGACAAAGCCATCTACCCCAAATACGGTTGTAGCAAATGAAAGGCGTTGGCAGCAACCATCACAAGATATTCTTAATGAAGAAACTGGCCTACCTCCAAAGCTCTAGTTGCAAATCAAATGACTGATCAGTCTTCTCTGGCTTTGTACTGGGCTAATGGTGTTGAGCATGGGGAATTTATCCCTCAAGTTGCTCTTGATTTAGAAAATGAATTTGGGGGCTTCTCTACGGATTGTTCCTTCATGTGTGATCAAGATACAGTTAACACCAATAGTACCCAGAGCAATGGTGTTCATGGAAGAGGGAGAGGGCATCTTCTCCAGGTGGAGCGTGGAACTCTCTCAACACACAGTGGGAGTGGGACATCTACTCGTCCAAACACTCCTTTGTCCCAAGCTGTCAATGTGTCAACCATTGCGACAGGGAGATATGATCCATCGGCTGGAAATTATGGAGCTCCAACGGCTGGAAATTATGGAGCTCCAACGGCTGGAAAAACTAGTGCTGACTTGCAAATAGTCACAGCCCCAAATGGCGCTGACATTGCACACAACGCTGAGGTTATTGCCCACCATACTGCTTTACAAAATATGGGTGGGCCTCCTACCTATTCCCTCTACGTGCCTAATACCAGTGCAAGACAACTTGACCAAGCTGTCAACGTGTCAACTATTGAGGCAGGGAGATATGATCCAACGGCTGGAAATTATAGAGCTCCAACGGTTGGAAAAGCTAGTGCTGACTTGCAAACAGTCACAACCCCAAATGGTGCTGACATTGCCCACAATGCTGAGGTTATTGCCCACCAAACTGCTTTACAAAATATGGGTGGGCCCCCTACCTATTCCTTTTACAAGCCTAATACCAATGCAAGACGACTTGACCCATTGGTTTCTCAACTTTCCCACGCCGGTTCGGATGCTGCAGCAGAAGTCCTACACCATGTTGCTACTCCAAAAGGAGCCGTAGGCCCAATTGGTGCTGACATTGCCCATAGTTCAGTGGTCAATACCCATGCTGCAGTAGCAATCCTACACCATGTTGGTACTCCAAAAGGAGCCGTAAGCCCAACTGGCATTAACATTGGCCACAGTTCAATGGTCAACACCCACTAACCAGCTTTACAAAAAGTTGATGGGCCCACTACCCATACCTTCTCTATGCCTATTACCAGCGCAAGGAGGTCCCACGTTAGTTCTGATGTTGCCGTTCTAAAGGGTGCCATAGCCCCCTATGGTGCTAACATTGCCCACAGTGCTGCTTTACAAAAAGTTGATGGGCCCTCTACCCATACCCTCTTTATGCCAAATACCAGGGCAAAGTGTTAGATGTATTGGTTTCTAACTCCCCCCATGTCTATTCTGAAGTCACTACAACTTTGCTGCACCATGCTGCTACTCTAAAAGGTGTAATGCCTACTGCCCCATCTAACACAATAGACTTTTCAGCCATATATGATCTCCCAGTTGCTAACCCTGCATCCACCCCCACTTGGACCTCTCTTTTTCCAAAAATCTCCTTCTTCTAAAAAATTTCATTTGGAATTCAAGCAACCTCAAATTAAAGGTGATAGGATCATTGTTCTGCCTCCTCTGGAAGTCATTCAAGCTAGTATCCCAGGCTAGGAAAATACTTTGGTTTGTTATTTTCTCGACAAGAAGATGCCATTTCTATGGATTAAAAAGATGGTGGAGAAACTCTTGAACAAAAAAGGATTAAATGAAGTCCTCACAAATGGCAATAGATTCTTCTTCAAATTTGATTCCACACATGCCATTAACTCCATTCTTGAAGGAGGCCACTGGCACTTCTCTGGATGACACATTATTCTTCAAAGATAGCACCCTAGCATGACACTGTCTAAGAAAGACTAGCTAAAATCCCTGTTTGGGTAAAATTCTTCAACATACCTTATGAGCTTTGGACAGCACAAGGCCTTAGCTATGTAGCTAGTGCCATTGGGAAACCTCTGTATGCAGACTCCCACACTGAAGATCAGTCAAGGTTCAGCTATGCGAGAATATGTGTTGAGGTGGATGCCACCAAAGATCTCCCTGACTCCTTTGATACAATGTTAACAGACCGCTCAAAAGTGGAAATACTTGTTGAATATCAATGGCTTCCTTCTATGTGCACTCATTGTCACATCTTTAGCCATACGCTTGCCAATTGCCCTTCAGTAAAAATTAATGAAGGGAAGCCATTAACCACCCCACTACAGCTATCAGGAAAACCAGCACGGGTGAATGGGGAGTAGTCTCAAACAAAAGTAAATCCATTCAAAGTGATGAAAAGGCCCAAGAAGCTGCCCACATTGTAAACCGCACTATGGAACAAAGACAGTCGACTAGCTGTTTTGAAGCTCTGTAGTTTGACATGCCACACACAGGTTCTCCTAGTAATGGTGCAACAATCGAGGGCCCTGTCTTTAAGCAACTAGTCCTCCCCCACTCCTCTTCCAATCCAACGGTGGACATTAAAAATACCAAGGATCTGAATCCCCATCTCTCCCCTCAATCTGATGACCAAGACTCTTTTCTGTCTCCAAAAAAACCAAATTCCTGTTCTCTTCTAGCTGAAAGTTCCCTATGTGAGATAAACAGCTCCACATCTACGGCTTCTCTTGAATCAAATTCTTTAGTGGACAAAATATCCAAAGTTGACAAAGCAGATATTGGTAGTAATTACACCAGAAATCAGCTCAAAATAAAGACATAAGAGGAAAATTTTAAAGGAAAAAGGAACAGCAGGTTCTGGTTCCCTCACCTTTTCTCAATGAATTTTGCATGTTGGAATATTAGGGGTATGAACAGCCCCTCAAAGCACCGAGAAATTCGTTCGTTTGTTCGTGATTACTCAATCTATTTTTTGGCATAGTCGAGACAAAAATTAAGGAAGCTTCTAAAGATGTTACGGCTAACTCCCTCATCCCCGAATGGTTCTTTTTGCATAACTATCCCCAGTTGACCTCTAGAAGAATATGGATTGGCTGGAATAACGCTATGCTGCAGATTAATTCCTCATGTGTTACCAATCAAGCCATTCATTGTAATATTACAGTTCGAGACACCAAAGCACCCATGATCATTTCTGTTATTTATGGCTCTAATTCATCTCTTCAAAGAAATGATTTATGGCAAGACATCTACCTCCAAGCCTCTATCTCCAAGGGTCTCCCCTAGCTTATTTTTGGAGATTTCAATGCTATACGTTACCCCCATGATAGAAGAGGTGGTTGCTGCGACTGACCAATTGTTATGAATGACTGTAACACATGTTTTTTGAATGCAGAGCTTGAGGAGCTAAGATTTTCTAGGCGCTTCTTCTCCAAGTCTAATGGTCAAGCCGCTCCCCACACGATCCAAAGGAAGATTGACAAAGCTTTAGTTAACAAAGACTAGATTTCTGCTTTCCCAGCTGCTAAGGCTGAATTCCTTCCCCCTGGCCTCTCTGATCACTCCCCAATGATTGTCAGATCCGACATATCTTTTAAGAAGAGCAAAATCCCTTTCAAATTCTTCAATTTTTCGGCCGAATATGATAATCTTCTTCCTACTGTCAAGAAAGCCTGGAGAACAAACTTTCAAGGTGCATCCATGTTTATCTATTTTTTTTTTTGGTAAGTAAAATTTAATATAACCAAAAAATAGAAAAAGAAAATACATGATCAAGAAGGCATACCTCGAACAAGCTAGAAGGAAGGAAGAGCTTCTATAGGCAGAAGAGCTCCCGTCCCAAAGCTACAAAAAAAGCACAAACATTACAAACCATTACACATTGAAGAAGCTACTTGGAAGAGACCAAATACATTGAAGATGTCTATTGGTATTCGTGTTTGCGATCCCTTTGGATGAAGTGAGCCTACCTCGTGCTGGATCATAGAGAACAATCTGCTATTCCTTTCCCTCCAAATAGTATAGATTGTGCAAGCTAGGGGAAGTTTTCTTATAGATGCAGGAAACCCCTTTCCTTTGAAAGTATTGGTAGCCCAAGTAATGATCTGCTGCCAGTCTCCAGAAGGACAATGAAAGCCACTTTTAGATAGCAGATGGGACCAAATGTTGGATGTGAAGGAGCAAGAGAAGAAAAGGTGGTTGTGATTCTCATCTTCATGCATGTAGAAAAGACAATTGAGATTATGAACAAGGTGAGAGTAGAATAAACGATCCTTGGTTCGAAGACTGTTATGAATGGCCAACCAAAGAATAAATCCAGCAATGGAATTGCTTTAGAGTGCCAAACAAGCTTCCACCATTGAACTTGGGCCTTCCGGCTTCTAAGAGTATTCCAAGCTGAGCTGATGGAGAAGTTCCCATTGGAGGAGGGCAACCAAATAGCCTTGTCATCCCTAAGGGGGGAAGGATGAAGGTTGCTAGGCATGCCATTTTTTAGCTCAAGTAAGTGAGGAGAGTTAGCTGTCGGCCAGCTCCACTGATGATCCCTAATGATGGAACTAATATTAGCGTATCTCCCAAGGCCTGAATCATATATAACCCTTTCCCCCATATTATCATAAATGGAACCAGTAGGGAGCCAATAGTCAAACCAAAGAGAGGCAAAGAGACCATTCCCAATAGAAATTTTGATGAAAGGCTTGAACAAGGGTCTGAATTTAAGCATTTTCCTCCAAGCCCACGAGCAAGATTGGGGACATTTGAGCTCCCAGAAACTACTACCTTTCAGAATATTACTGTGAATCCAAAGAACCCAAGGGGATTTAGAAGGGTTTTGAAAAATTGCCCAAATGAGCTTGCCCAGAGCTGCTTGATTCCAATCAACAAGCTTCTTTATCCCTAGTCCCCCTTCATTTCTAGGGCAAGTAATATCATCCCATGCAACCTTAGATCTAGTCAAGATGAGATGGTTGCCACTCCAAAGAAAGATCTCATAGCTTGCTCAACTTGAGTAACCACTTTCTTAGGAAGCATGAAATGGGAAGACCAGAAACTTGGATGCTAAAAAGCACAGATTTGATAAGCTGAAGCCGACCTGCATAAGATAAAGATTTAGTAGACCAATGAGTGATTTTACCAATGATGTTGTCGACCAGGGCTTTGCAATCCTAGGCTTGAAGCTTTGTTGAGATCAAAGGAACACCAAGATAGCGGATAGGAAGGGATCCTTCAAGGAAGCCAATGTGGTCAATGATATGATGCTTGGTGTTGTTATCCATGCCAGATAGGAAAATGTAGCTTTTGGAGGCATTGCGAGGAAGCCCAGAAAAAGGAGGCAAAAATGTCAAGCTTGTCCTTGAGAATAGAAGCCAAGAGCAGATCCCCATGACAGAAAAGCATAATATCATCAGCAAAGCAAAGATGGGTCAGCTTGGTTTTGTGACATCTCCAATGATGCTTGAATTGAGGGACAGCTAAACTCTAATGGATAATCAATGAGAGAACTTCCATAATGATAACAAAAAGATAGGGGGAGAGAGGATCCCCTTGCCTTAACCCTTTAGCTCCAAGAAAGAAACCTTCAAGCTCGCCATTAATAACAACTGAGAAGCGAGCAGTAGAGATGCAATAGTAGATCCAGTCAATAAAAGGCTGAGGGAATCCCATAATCCTCAAAGTGTCAATAATAAATTCCCATCACACCAAGTCAAAGGCTTTCTTAAGATCAACTTTCATTGTACAACGAGGGGAGCCTGAGTTCTTGTGATAATTATACATGAGCTCTTGAGCAAGCAAGATGTTATCGCTAATATTCCTTCCTTGAATAAAGGCGGATTGAGACAGATCAGTGGGATTAGGAAAGACTTTCTTAAGGCGGTTGGCTAGGATTTTGGAAATGGTTTTGTATATAGTGTTACAGCAAGATATAGGGCGATAGTCATGAACAAAGATTAGGGACCTTGGGAATAAGGGCAATGGCTATGGAATTGATCTCTTTGAGAATGGATCTTGAAGAAAAGAATTCAGAGATTGCAGCAGTGACCTCGGGTTTGACTATGCTCCAAGTTTTTTGGAAGAAATAACCATTGAAGCCATCAGGCCCCGGAGTTTTATTAAGGTGGAGACTAAAAATAGCTTCCTGGATTTCATCTTCAGTAACTAGGCATTGGAGGGCCATGGGGAGTCATTTGGCAGTCGCTTGGTGATAAATCCTGCAAGAGCTTGCTTCCCTGGATACGGAATGGAACTTTCAGTTCCAAGGAGATCATGATAGAAGTTAACTATGGAGCTCTTCATCTCTTTGATGTCATCAATTCTGATACCAGTAGCATTAAGGAGACAGACAATTTTGTTTCGATTTCTTCTGCTTATTACTGATTTGAAAAAGAAGGAAGTATTTTGATCACCTTCAGAAAGCCATTGGACTCGGGATTTTTGTTTGGCAAGGCTCTCCTCACTAGAAAGAATAGAATAACAAATTTGGAGAGCTTCTTTTTCCTCATAAATGAGCCTGCTATTTCTCGGATTCCGCTCAAGGAGGCTTTGGATGTCGTGAAGCTTGTTGCGGGCTTCTTGGACTCTAGCGAAAATGTTCTTGAATCTTTTCTGATTGAAATCCTTAAGAGCATACTTTACCTTCTTGAGTTTCTGGCAGCAAATGAACATGGCTGTCCCTTGGATATTTGAGTTCCAAGCTTGCTCAACCGTAGGAAGAAAATCATTATAATCTGCCCAAAAATTGAAGAATTTGAAAGGGATTTTGCCTCTTTTCCGCGGAATGCCAGTTCTGACAATAATTAGGGAGTCATTAGATAGGCCAGGGGGGAGAAACTCAGCTGCAGCAGATGGAAAAGCGGTGAGCCAATCTTGGTTGACAAGAGCTCTATCAAGCTTTCTCTGAATAGTGAGGGGGGCAGCTTGACCATTATACCAGGTGAAAAAGAACCCAGAATATCTTAAATCCTCAAGTTCAGAATTCATGAAGCATTTGTTGCAGTCATCCATAATATCGGACCAATCATGGCTACCACCTTTTCTTTCATGAGGGAAACAAAAATCCCGTGTTCAACGGCTTTCTGAAGGCAGTCAAAACACCTCATTTTTCTTCAACTCTGTGAATAACAGAAGGAACCGTAACAAGATTGTCAACCTCCTTGATGCAAATGGTTGAAGAATTGATGACATAAAAGAGGTCAGGAACTCCATTGTAGAATTTTACCATGATCTCCTTGGAACTGAAAGTCCCATCCACTACCTAGGTAAGCAAGCTCTTGAAAGCTTTATCCCTTTTTTTTTTTTGGTGGGTAAATGAAATATATAGAAGAAAAGAAAATACAAGATCAAGAGGACATACCCTCGAACAAGCTAGAGGGAAGGAAGGCCATCTACAAGCAGAAGAGCTCCCGTCGCATAGCTACAAAAAGAAAACATACAAACGTTACTCTTTAAAAATGCTACTTGGGAGAGACCAAATACACTGAAGATGCCTATTGGAGTTTGAGTTCACAATCCCTTTAGAGGTAGTGAGCCTGCCCCGGATCATATCTTGGGTTTGAGCTATGATAGCCTGAGGGTTTTTCTTAACCATGGTGAATAATCTGCTATTTTTTTCATGCCAAATGTTATAGACCATGCAAGCTAGGGTAAGCTTGCCTATAATGGAGGAGAATTTTTTGCCTTTGAATGTGCTGCTAGCCCAAAGAACAATCTGCTGCCAGTCCCCAGTTGGGCTTTGAAATCCACTATTGGAAAGCAAATAGGACCATATGTTGGAGGAGAAGGGACACAAAAAGAAAAGATGGTTGTGACTCTCGTTCTCCCATAAGCAAAGAAGGCATCTAGGATCATGGCCAGGCGGAGAATAAAAGAGGAGATCCTTGGTACTTAAACTCTGACGAATAGCCAACCCTAAATCCAACACGGGGAATAGCTTTCGGATGCCAAATAAGCTTCCACCAGTGGACCTGGGGGTTACGACTCCTCAGGGTATCCCAAGTTGAACTGATGGAGAAATCCCCATTGGAAGAGGGGGTCCAAATCGCCTTGTCTTCTTGGAGGAGGAGAGGAAGAAGGTTTGTAGGCATGCCATGTTTAAGTTCAAGCAGATGAGGAGAGTTAGTAGGAGGCCAATTCCAATGATGATCCAGAATGATAGAGCCAACTTTAGCATATCTCCCAAGACCTGATTACCTTTAAAGTGTAATATTTTTGCTACTTGGGGTTGGGAGCTCTTCTGTTTATGTATGCTCTTCCTTTCCCCTAGCTTGCCAGAGAGTATGCCCTCTTGATTTGTTATCTTTTCTTTGTTTAGTTTTTTTCTTTTTTGTTGCTTTAGGTCGGGTGCTCTTCTATTTGTAGAAGTCCATCCTTCCTCTAGCTTGTTCGACGGTATGCCCTCTTGATCTTGTATTTATTCTTTTCTTCTATCTATCTTATATACCTATCAAAAAAAAAAAAAAAGATAACCCTTTCTCCCATATTGTCATATATGGAGCCATTGGGGAGCCAATAGTCAAACCAGAGAGATGCAAACTGGCCATTCCCAATAGAAATTCTAATGTACGGCTTAAACAATGGCTTGAATTTAGGCATTTTCCTCCAAGCCCATGAGCAGGATTGGGGACACTTGACCTCCCAGAAGCTTTTACCTTTAAGGATATTGCTGCGAATCCAGAGAACCCAAGGAGAATTGGATGGGTTTTGAAACATCGTCCATATTAGCTTCCCCAAAGCTGCTTTGTTCCAATCATAGAGCTTTTTTATCCCAAGCCCTCCTTCATCTTTAGGACAGGTAATGTCATCCCAAGCGATCTTTGGATCTGGAATGAATAAGATGGTTGCCGCTTCAAAGAAAAGATCTCATGGCTTGGTCGACTTGATTAATCACTTTCTTAGGGAGAATGAAATGAGAAGACCAGAAGACCTGAATGCCAAAAAGCACTGATTTGATCAGCTGAAGCCGACCCGCATAAGATAAGAATTTGCTAGACCAGTGAGTGATTTTCCCAATGATGCGGTCAACCAAGGTTTTACAATCTTGGGCTTTCAGCTTAGTAGAGATCAAGGGAACTCCAAGGTAACAAATTGGAAGGGACCCTTCAGGGAATCCAATATGATCAATAATAAGTTGTTTGAGGTTACTATCCACTCCAGAAAGGAAGATGTTACTTTTGGAGGCATTGTGAAGAAGACCAGAGAAGGAAGCAAATATGTCAAGCCCTTCCTTGAGAATAGAGGTTGAAAGGAGATCACCATGACAGAAAAGCATAATATCACCAGCAAAGCAAAGGTGAGCCAACTTAGTCTTATGGCATCTCCAATGGTATTTAAATTGAGGAGTAGCTGAATTCTGTTGAATAATCAAAGAGAGCACTTCCATAGCAAGCACAAAAAGATAGGGGGAGAGAGGATCTCCTTGCCTTAGACCCTTAGCACCAGGAAAGAAACCTTCCAACTCTCCATTAATAACAACTGAGAAACGAGGAGTAGATATGCAACAGTAGATCCAATCAATAAACAGCTTAGGAAATCCCGTAAGGCTGAAGGTGTCCATAATAAACTCTGATCGCACAGAGTCAAAAGCTTTCTTAAGATCAACTTTCATTGTACAACGAGGAGAGCCTGAGTTCTAGTGGTAATTGTGCATGAGCTCCTGGGCCAGAAGGATGTTGTCACTGATTTTCCTACCTTGAATAAAGGCAGATTGGGCTGAGTCAATGAGGCTAAGAAGGACTTTCTTTAGTCGGTTGGCAAGGATTTTGGAGATGGCTTTGTAGATAGTGTTACAACAAGAAATAGGCCTGTAGTCATGAACAAAGGAAGGGTTAGGGACCTTAGGAACTAGGGTAATAGCAGTGGAGTTGATCTCCTTAAGAATGGATCTTGAAGAGAAAAATTCTGAGATAGCAAGCAATGACCTCAGGTTTGACATTACTCCAGGCTTTTTTGAAAAAATAAGCCATTGAAACCATCAGGCCCTGGAGCTTTATTAGGGTGGAGGCTGAAAAGAGCTTCTTGGATTTCATCTTCCGATACAGGGCATTGGAGAACTATGAGAGAGTCAATAGGAAGCCGCTTGGTGATAAAGTTTGCAAGAGCTTGCTTCCTTGGGTACGGAATGGGACTTTCAGTTCGCAGAAAATCATGATAAAAGTTGATAATGTTGCTTTTGATCTCTTTGATGTCATCAATTCTATTACCATTAGCATCAATTAGGCTGACTATCTTGTTTCTGTTTCTTCTGCTATTCACTGATTTGAAGAAGAAAGAGGTATTTTGGTCACCTTCCGTAAGCCATTGGACCCGGGGTTTTTGCTTGGAATGTTGTTAAACCTGAGGTCATTGTTGCTATCTCTGAATTTTTTCCCTCTATAACCTTCCTTAAAGAGCTAAATTCCATGACTATTGCCTTGTCCCCAAAGTTCCTAACCCTCTTTTGTTCATGACTTCCGGCCTATATCTTGTTGTAACACCCTTTACAAAACTATCTCCAAAATCCTGGCCAACCGTCTCAAAAAAGTTCTCCCTAGCCTCATTGATCCATCTCAATCTGCATTTATTCAATGCAGGAATATCAGCGACAACATCCTTCTTGCCCAAGAACTCATGCATAATTACCACAAGAACTCAGGCTCTCCTCGTTGCACAATGAAAGTTGATCTTAATAAAGTTTTTGATTCGGTGCAGTGCGAATTTATTATTGACACTTTGAGCATTATGGGTTTTCCCCAGCTATTTATTGACTGGATTTACTGTTGCATCTCTACATCTCATTTTTTAGTTGTCATTAATTGTGAGTTGGAAGGTTATTTTCTCGGGGCTAAGGGATTTAAGGCAAGGGGGTCCTCTTTCCCCCTATCTCTTTGTGATTGCTATGGATGTTCTCTCACTGATTCTTCATCAAAAGTCGGGTGGCTCTCAATTTAAGTACCATTGGAGATGCCATAAGTCTAAGCTGCCTCATCTTTGCTTTGCTGACGATATCATGCTTTTCTGTCACGGGGATTTTGCTTCAGCTTCTATCCTCAAGGAAGGGCTTGACATATTTGCCTCCTTTTTTGGCCTTCTCCACAAGGCCTCGAAAAGTAACATTTTCCTTTCACGTGTGGATTACAACCTCAAGCAGCATATTATTGATCAAGTTGGCTTCCCTGAAGGCTCCCTCCCTATCTCTACCAAGCTGAAAGCTCATGATTGCAAATCTTTAGTAGATCGCATCATCAGTAAGATCATTGGTCTACAAAATCTCTATCATATGCAGGTTGGGTTTAGTTGATCAGGTCTGTGCTGTTTAGCATTCAAGTCTTTTGGTCTTCCCACTTCATTCTTCTAAAAAAAAGGTGGATGTTGGAAATCTATTGTAATCTCTTTTATTGTAAACTTGGATTCTATGTATATGTACATTCCTTGTGAAATTCATCTGATTATGACATTTTTATGAGTACATAGGAGTTGAGCCTATCACAACACCCATCTTGATTCTTTAGATGCTGATGACCTATGGGTTGGTGCTTGGGAATGATACCCAACACTTAGTCCAATGAGGATATGATTATTTGATAAGAGCTCTTGGTGCTATTCAAGGAAACCCAGAGATGAGGGTGAACCTAAATGAGTGTTGTTTAGGGGTAGCCGGGCCCTATTTGTTGATAGCATCTATTAGACTCATTATTCATGTATTACATATCTTATACTTTGATCATAATTTGATGATGTGTTCTTTGATCTGTGGAGATGCTTTTCAAGCTTATCATTATATTTGATTTTATATCTCATAATTCTTGGCAGCTGATTATTACATGTGTTAAATCCTTTATTGTTGTCTTGCTAAATTGCTCACCTCTCCCTTTCAAGCTATTTTTGGAATGTGCCTTTTGACCCATGGGTCATCCTTGGTGACCTATTTTCCCTTGTGATTGACTATTTTTCTATATCATTTCGCTTGCCAATTGTTTGCATTCTGCTATCTAAACTAGCCCTAACCCATGGCAAATTGAGGGAATTTACTTACTGAGCTAAGTTAGCTGTCACGACCCTAAAACTCACCTTGCATGGATTTAGGGCCGGGTGATCAACACTATCACTTGAACAGACCACACAGAATCAAATGATTTGCACAACAGTGATATATATATATTTTTATATTAATTACAGAAGCTACACATGTGCAACTCATATGATAACCATTCCAACACCAGTCATTTATAAAGTATACTCAAAGTAAGATCATTGTCACCACTATTGTCATCATGTGTCATCAACAGTTATATATATACATCAGGTGATCACCAAATGTAATCCACATCACGTCTAACCAAAATCCTAGTACAAAAAGTCTATCATATTCATGCTCTCAACCATACGATGTGGACTTTGCTACTTCCATGCCAATCCAATTACTTGAAATATATTGGATAAATCCATTTGAGGCTCACTAAACTCATGAGTAATTCCTGCATCTTGTCACAGGTTTTATAAGACAGAGTTTTGCATAAAATACCATGAGCACCAAGTTTATCAAACAGATAGCATATACATAAGGATAACTTAAATCATGCTTTCAAAATGGATCGCGTATAAAACATACTAAATATTCAAGTAGATATAACGTAAGCATTTCTAAAACACGTTATTTTTCGATAACATAGTTCGAATATTCTGAGGGACCATAAATCCCTAGTTCACTGGTGGAAGCTAGTTTGGCATTCTAAGGCCATTCCCCGTGCTACTTTTATTCTTTGGCTGGCTATTTAGAACAGGCTTAGGACAAAGGACTGCCTTTTCTCTGCCAATCTTGGCCATGATACAAAATGTCTCTTTTGCTTGAAAGATCAGGAGAGTCATTCCCACATCTTCTTCTCCTGTCCCTTCACTTCCTCCATTTGGTACCACATCATTAGGACAGGCATTCCCTCCAGAAAGAGTAAAATTCCCTTCAAATTCTTTAATTTTTGGGCTGATTATGATGATTTTCTACCTATTGTTGCTCAAGCATGGCATACAGATATTCAGGGCACTGCTATGTTCATCTATAGTCAAAAGCTTAAGAGGGTTAAGTTTGCTTTTAAGGATCTTAACCGACGAAAGTATCTTAAAATCTACGCCCGAGTCCATGATGCTTGGAACAATCTGTTTGCTATTCAGCGTTTATTAGAGGCCAACTCGGGGAATGGTCATTTCACCAACGAGGAAAAAAAAAGCCTTGAAAGCCTTCAACTGCCTCCTTCCTAGCGAAGAAAATCTTGCTAAGCAAAAGGCCCGTATTCAATGGCTCTCTGAAGGTGACCAGAATACTTCCTGCCTTTTCAAGTCTATCAACAACAAGAGGAATAGAAATAAAATTGTCAACATCCCTGACTCTACTGGCAACAGAATTTTTGATATCAAGGATGTCAAGCATGTCATTCTTAGCTTCTACAAAGACCTCCTTGGCACAGCTAGTAGACCCTTACCCAGGGAAGCATGCTTTGAGAGATGTTATCAGTAAGCGCCTTTCCCACAATCATATTTCTGATCTTTGCAGCCATATCTCTGAGGAAGAAATTCAAAAAGCCCTATTTAGCCTCCATCCCAACAAAGCTCCCGGTCCTGATAGGTTTCATGGTCATTTATTTGAGAGAGCCTGGAGCATTGTCAAACATGATGTGATTGCAGCTATATCAAAATTCTTCTCCTCAAAGTCTATGCTTGAGGAAATTAATGCCACGACTATAACTCTTATTCCTAAAGTCTCTAATCCATCCTTTGTGTAGGATTATCGGCCCATCTCTTGCTGCAATACCTTATATAAAGCCATCTCCAAAATCGTCGCTAATCGTCTCAAAAATATTCTTCCTAGGATCATTGATGAGTCCCAATCTGCCTTTATCCACGGGAGGAAAATTAGTGACAACATTCTCCTTGCTCAAGAGCTTATGCACAACTACCATAAGGACTCGGGGTCCCCTCGGTGCACTATGAAAGTTGATTGCCAGAAAGTGTACGATTCTATTAGGTGGGAGTTTATCTTGGATTCCATGTGTATTCTTGGATTTCCTCGCCTCTTTATTGAGTGGATCCAAGCCTGTATCACTTCCCCTCGATTCTCAATAGCTATCAATAGGAAGCTAGAAGGCTATTTTCCTGGTGCTAAAGGCATCAGGCAAGGCGACCCTCTCTCTCCTTACCTTTTCGTGATTGGTATCGATGTTCTCTCCATGATCCTTCAACAGAAAGTGGACCTTCTCGCCTTCAACTTCCATTGGAGATGTCACAAAACAAGGCTTTCCCATTTATGTTTTGTAGATGACAAATGCTTTTTCTACCACGATGATCTTGCTTCAGTTTCTATCCTTAAAGAAAGTATTGATCTGTTCGCCTCCTTTTCGGGCCTCCAGCCAAATGCTTCTAAAAGCAACATTTTTCTTGCTGGTATTGAAGAGGGTCTGAAGCAGAATATTATCCTTAAAAATTCCCAATCTGCCTTTATCCACGGGAGGAAAATTAGTGACAACATTCTCCTTGCTCAAGAGCTTATGCACAACTACCATAAGGACACGGGGTCCCCTCGATGTGTTATGAAAGTTGTTCGCCAGAAAGCGTACGATTCTATTAAGTGGGAGTTTATCTTGGATTCCATGTGTACTCTTGGATTTCCTTGCCTCTTTATTGAGTGGATCCAAGCCTGTATCACTTCCACTCAATTCTCAATAGCTACCAATAGGAAGCTAGAAGGCTATTTTCCTAGTGCTAAAGGCATCAAGCAAGGCGACCCTCTCTCTCCTTACCCTTTCGTGATTGGTATGGATGTTCTCTCCATGATCCTTCAGTAGAAAGTGGACCTTCCTACCTTCAACTTCCATTGGAGATGTCACAAAACAAGGCTTTCCCATTTATGCTTTGTAGATGACATAATGCTTTTCTGCCACGGTGATCTTGCTTCGGTTTCTATCCATAAAGAAAGTATTGATCTGTTCGCCTCCTTTTCGGGCCTCCAGCCAAATGCTTCTAAAAGCAACATTTTTCTTGCTGGTATTGAAGCAGAATATTATCCATCATGTTGGTTTTCCTGAAGGATCCCTCCCGGTTCGTTACCTTGGAGTTCCTCTCATTCCCACCAAGCTCAAAGCCTTGGACTGTAAATCCCTTGTTGATCAAATCATTTCTAAGATCTCCTTTGGTACAAATAAATATCTTTCTTACACTGGGCGACTTCAGCTTATTAAATTTGTGCTCTTTAGTATCCAGATTTATTGGTCTTCTCACTTTGTCCTCCCCAAGAAAGTGATCACCAAATTGAGCAAGCTATGCATTTCTTCTGGATCTAAAGTTGCTTGAGATGTTATTACTTGCCTGAAGGAAGAAGGCGGTCTCGGCATCAAGAAAATTGAGGAGTGGAATCACGCAGCTTTTGGTAAGCTCATTTGGTCTCTTTGTCAACGTCCATCTTCATCCCCCTAGGTTCTTCGGACTGGCAAGAACCTCATCAAAGATAGAAGCTTATGGGAGATCAGATGTCCTCAATCCTGCTCGTGGGCTTGGTGCAAGATTTTGAAATTCCAGTCTCTCTTCAAAGCTCACATCAAGTACATCATTGGTAATGGTCAGTTTGCCTCCCTTTGGTTTGATTATTGGCTGCCCAGTGGTTCAATCATGGACATTATGGGGGAGAGAGTTATCCATGACTCAAGTTTAGGAAGGAATGCCAAAGTTAGTTCCATCATCTCTAATAATCAATGGAAGTGGCCTACTGCAAATTCTCCTCATCTCCTAGAGCTCAAGCGCAATATGCCAGCCTAATCTCTCTCCTATCCCCAGTAGAGAAGATAAGGCAATCTGGAGCCCGTGCTCTGATGGAATTTTTTCAATGCATTCTACTTGGAGGACTATTCAAAACTGCAAGCCGCCAGTTCTTTGGTGGAAGCTTATCTGGTTTCCTAAGGCCATTCCAAGGACCGGTTTCATTTTATGGATGGCTATCCGCAATTATCTTAGAACCAAGGATCGGATCTTCAGCTCTTCCGTGGGCAAACAGTGCCTTTTTTGCAATCATGACAATGTGTCCCATGACCATCTTTTCTTCTCTTGACCTTACTTAGCTAACGTATGGCAGCTTCTGCTTTCTAAAAGTGGTCCACCATGGCCTCCTGGAAATTGGTAGCACACCATTGAATGGGCTAGAACCACCTTCAAGGGAAAAAGCCTCTCCTCCTTACTTGGCAAACTCATCCTCGCATGCACTGTCTACACCATTTGGAGGGAAAGAAACTCGCGCATTTTTACAATCCAAAAGAAGACCCGCCAGGCACTTATGTATTTGGTCGCTCCCTAGTAGCATGTTTTCCTAGTTTGGCTCTATTTTGTTCCCTAGCTTTCTACTAGTAGGTTTCTTGTTTTGTAGGCCTTGGGATGGGTGCCCTTCTTTGTAGAAGTCCTCCCCTCCCCTAGGCTTGCTTCGGGGGTATGCCCCCTTGATTTTGTTCTTTTTTCCCTTTTTAATGCATTGATTTGACCATAAAAAAAAAAAAAAAAGCATACGCCATTCATAAAACATGATTTAGATAGTTAGTTACAGAACAGGTATCATGAATACGAATGAAAAATAGACACAAGAGGGTGCTTTTAAGATCTAATTTCGAATGAAGGATGACAGACACATATTACAGACATTAAAGATTCACATAATGAGTCGAAACACTACGTGGGTAAGTCTCATTAAGAGTCGGAGCGCCACGTAGGTAAGTCTCATACATGAAATCCAAAACAAGTTAGAGCACCATGTCGATAAGTCTCATCAAGAGTTGGAGCACGACATGGGTAGGCCTCGGGGTAAACAAAAGAAATCGAGTTAGAGCACCATGTGGGTAAGTCTCATCAAGAGTTGGAGCACCATATGGGTAGGCCTCGAACAGATGCATGATCAAATTCAAAACACATATAATTCTGGCTGTGTAGTCAAAACTAGATAACGTAAATAATTTTTCTCATTAAGGGGGTGTCATGGTTTACAAACATTTTTAGATCAATAAGCATGACTGCCATTTCAAAACCCAGACATGAAAATCAAAGTTTTCGAATATTTTACAAAGTACCGATAGACATTTGAACAGGTATAAAAATTATAAGATAAACATTTGAATAGGATATAAAACACTTGGCATTTTTTATATAGAAGGTGAAATACCACCGATTCAAGATGTCCGATTACTCACAAAATAAATTTAGCATTTGACAGATAGAAGATAAAATACCACTAATTCAAGGTGCAAGGTTACTCACAGATTGTTCTTATTTTTCATCTATCTGGCGGCTGCTGTTACATTCCAAACCTCTAGGTGACTCGAATTCATAAAAGTTGTCACCCACTCTTTCCTATTTTTTGGCTCGTCTTTATGCGGCCCTTTCTCTCATCAATCGACCCGTTGGGATGATGGGGGTCCTGATAATGAATGGGTTCCAACTAAGGACCTCCACCCTCCTAGCGATCTTTATCTTCCTCTTTTCTACTTCTTTTCTCCATGCATGGTCATTCATGGTTTGCCTCTAAATCAATTCACAAACCTACGACATAATTCAAGATCTCATTACTTACTTGTTTGAAGTGTTACATAATTAAATCACCATCTCAGGGCTCTTTAAATTGCAATTACACTCTTCTAGTAGTTTCATTGAGCCTTAAGGACGTATTGGTCATTTTTTAGTTTATTATCAGAACTTATTTTCCCCGAAAGGATGTCACTATTAGGTCTAGAGTGTCGAAGATAATCGGTTTAGGCTTTTCCAAATCTAAATTTACGTACCTATAGTTTATTTTAAGGTTAGGGGCATTTTCATAATTTCATGCTTTTACGTGTCATATTTTTCGTTACTTAGTTTGCTGAAATAGACCCTGCTGTTAAGTCCAAATCATCCAAAATAGTCAAGATAGGCTGCCTTTTTATATTTATATGGTTTCGGGTATCATTAGGGGTAAAATGATAATTTTACATTTAACGTGTCTCAATTTTTCGGGACTTGATCTCACAATTCGTACTCCGCCGTTGAGTCCAGAATGTCCCACAATATTGGGTTACACTCTTTTTATTTTATTTGTGCATCGGAACTATTTTACCAAACCAAATTCATTTAATTAATTTAATTGTTTTATTTTATATTATATATATTTAGTCCATAATATTCACATGTGTGATGTTGGCATAGTGCCCATACACTTGGGTTTAAGGTTCACACATACACAGAGGTCATGGGATCGAATCCTGGGGGCTACGACTCCTTTATTTTTTATTTTTTTATTTTTCATTAGCCAAACAGTGGATAAGGAGTCAATTCAGGGATAGGATATCCCTGTTTTGTCTGAGGCTATTAAGTCAAATCCTAATCCGTGTAGCCAAATAGATCTGTTTTGTTTTAATTTAAAACCTAATAGCCTATGTCACGAGCCATAACCCATCCTATACAAATTAGGCGTTCGCGACAAGGATAACGACTTGCAAGTAGTTACCCGCTAAAGGATCTCGAACACTATTTTATGAAACATTAATGCATGTCATGACATTACATAATATAGTATCGTCATCAGAGTATAGTTATATGTAAGCATTGGGGAAGCTTATATGGGCCATATTCCAAAATCCTTCTCATTCCCCTTGGGTTACTTGGATCCGTAGTAATTTGCTGAAAGGCAAGAGCTTCTTGGAGGTCAAGTGTCCCCAATCCTGCTCTTAGACTTGGAGAAAAATGCTTCAGTTCTGATCTTTGTTCAAATCTAGCATCAAAATGTCTATTGGTAATGGCCTCTTTGCATCTCTTTGGTTTGATTACTGGCTCCCCAATGGCTCCATTATTGACAATATGGGGGCTAGGGTTATCTAAGATTCGGGTCTAGGGAGACAGGCTAAAGTTAGCTCCATCATCTTGGATCATCATTGGAACTGGCCTATAGCTAACTCTCCTCATTTACTTGATCTCAAAAATGGTATGCCCACCAACTTTCATCCATCCCCCCAACGGGAAGACAAGGCTATTGGTTACCCTCCCCCGATGAGGACTTCTCCATCACCTCAGCTTGGGATCTTCTGCGCTGCCGTAAACCCCTGGTCCATTGGTGGAAGCTAGTCTGGCACCCTAAAGCCTTACCCAGGGCTGGGTTTATCCTTTGGATGGCCATCCGGAATAGCCTTAATACCAAGGACCGTCTCTCTTCTTTTCCCAGCTTGGCATTGATTCCAAATGCCTTCTTTGTATGCGCGAGGCCGAGAGTCACAATCATTTGTTCTTCTCTTGCTCCTTCTCGTCCATCATATGGTCTCATTTGCTATCCTTCTGTGGGTTCCGATGTCCCTCAGGAGATTGGCAGTAAATTGTTCTTTGGGCTAGCAATACCTTTAAGGGCAAGGCATTCTCTTCTACTATAGGCAAGCTTACTCTCGCATGCACAGTCTATACCATTTGGAGAGAACGGAATAGTAGATTGTTCACCACTTTAAAGAGAACTCCCTAGGCTATCATTGCTCAAGCTTAGGATATGATCCGTGGCAGGCTCGCTACCTCAAAAGGGATTGCAAACACTATCTTCAACAGACATCTTCAAAGCAATTGGTCTCTCCCAAGTAGCATTTTTAATATGTAATGCTCTCATTATTGTATGTCTTTGAGGGTATGCCCTCTTGCTCTTGTATTTCTCTGGTTTAGTTCTTGTAGCTTTGGTGGGGGAGTTCTTCTGCCTGTAGTAGTCCTTCCCTCCCTTTAGCTTGTTCGAGGGTATGCCCTCTTGATTTTGTACCTTTTTCTCCTTTCTTTTATAAATTTATTTACTTACCAAAAAAAATATGTAAGCAAGTGTTTGGTTACAGATCCTCAAATACAAAAGCATACCCAAGATGTGGACACATGGGAGAACTAAGACTACACTATGCTTAGTTTGTTACAATCTCATCTCCTCTGGATCCAAAGTTGCTTGGAATGATGTTACTTGTCCTAAGAATGAAGGGGGTCTTGGTTTAAAGAAGATTATTGATTGGAATCTAGCAGCTGTGGGGAAGCTTATTTGGCCTTTGTTTGAAAATCCCTCTACTTCCCCTTGGGTTTTTTGGACTCGTAGCAATATTCTCAAAGGTAAAAGTTTCTGGGAGGTTAAATGTCCCTAATCTTGCTTGTGGGCTTGGAGGAAAATTCTCAAGTCCCGGCCTATGTTTAAGTCATACGTCAAAATTTCTATTGGCAATGGCTGCTTTGCGTCTCTCTGGTTTGACTATTGGCTCCCTAATGGGCCTATTTATGATAACATGGGAGATCAAGTTATTTATGATTCTATGCTTGGGAGATATGCTAAAGTAGAAGCCATCATTTTGGATAATCATTGGAATTGGCCGGTAGCTAATTCTCCTCATCTGCTTGAGCTGAAGTATGGTTTGCCTCCAAGCCTTCTTCCTACTCCTCATCGGGAAGATAATGCTATCTAGGTTCCCTCCTCTAATGGGGAGTTTTCCATTAGATCAGCTTGGGACATTCTGAGGGACCTAAATCTCGGGTTCACTGGTGGAAGCTAGTTTGGCATTCTAAGGCCATTCCCCATGCTGTTTCTACTCTTTGGATGGCTATTCGGAACAGGGTCAGGACAAAGGACCACCTCTTCTCTGCCTGTCTTGGCCATGATACAAAATGTCTCTTTTGCTTGAAATATCAGGAGAGTCATTCCCACATGTTCTTCTCCTGTCCCTTCACTTCCTCCATTTGGTACCACATCATCTCTATTAGTGGTTATTGTCACATCCCGCATCCCACCCTATGCGGATGCCGAAGATGTGATGCTAGTTAGCCATCTTGCCGATTTCCCGACCGACAATGCGACCAACCAAAGGCAAACTTCTGAACCTTACGACGAATTGCGTTCTAAATGTAGGGTCAGAACAGCGGAAATTAAAACCTTTTTATCTCGGGAACGCAACTCATCAATATACCACAATTAGAAGTATGTACCACAGAGCAAGTCTATAATCTAACAGTTAATAACTCTAAGCCACATAGTACATCTATCAACAGTCAGAGAACACAAAACATATCTAATTCCTCCAGAGTACCATTACCATAAGCCATGTCCCTACTCATCTATTATATATGAATAAAGTCAACTATATCATCACGCTCACCTGAATAGCCAGGATCAATCCATTAGAACCCAAGTCTCCACATATTATTGCCATCAGATCCTCACTTAGGAATGCCTCTCAGTCCACTAGTGACATGTCCTTGTGCTTTCTAATCCAATGGAAATGTATCCTGAAAAATGTTAAATAAACAGAATGAGCTTAAACAAGCTCAGTGAGTAACATAGGTTCCTGCCATGGGTTTCAAAACTAGTTCATATATATATATATATATACACACACACATATATATATATATATATGCATGCTCAAATGTAACTCAGATAGAACAATGCAACTCAAGTAGAACAGATACAGCTCAAATAGAATAGATAAAGCTCAAAGTGCCTGAACCTTCCCCAGCAATGTGGGATGCCGCACAAGATAATCCATCAGTCACCCACCCCCACACATAGAGGGCCCGCGTCCCCACAGCACATTTCCGCTTGGGGTCATTATCAGAGCGGAGCAGACAAGATTGAGCGGATGCTGAGTTCTAGGCATCCCATAAAGCCAGCGATCCATCCACTAATATACTTTATCCTGAGGTGGGCCCAGGACTCACATAAGAAGATAAACATGAATCAGACTCCAATAGCGTAGACAAGTTAGAACAACAGACTCCAACAAATTCGGAACAGGAGATATCAAGAAGCAGAATAGGATCATGCCATATGTAATGCAGTGTAAAGAGTATGCATTAAAACAGTATAGTGTATAAAATAGTTTAGCATATAAAGCAGTATAGTATACAGAAAATGTACACCAAGTCAGGAGTTCGAGTTACTCACAAATTATATGCTTATCTCTCTTCACAGATATTCTAAGATCCTCCAGACTCGTCTTTAGGCACGTCCATACATATCCTCAATAATCATCATCCTGAACAATCATCATTAATCACCGATAGGTCAGAATTTATTTATTCATGACTTATCTTTCATTTTAAGAGTCTATCGGGTGACCTAAGATAGTCAAATGGCCTATTGCCCCCTCATTGGTTTTCAACTGAGACTATTATATTCTTTAATTAAGCTTATTAACTATCAAGATTATAATCTAAGCCATTTAGACTCTATCGTTATCTATTAAGAAATTATAATTTGCTAGGCACAAACTAAATTTATCATTATTAACTATCAACCCAAAAACCATAAAAGATGTCACATTTGTTAAGGATCATGGTAAGTTACAATTTAACATCTTATTAACAAATATTGGATTAGCATAGGAGTAGAGATGTAGAAGAAACAATCACCTAATGTTGGTACCATCGGATTCACTTGGCAACCCTGGAATCAAAATTCTAGTTACTGATTTCCCTCTTTCTGTAACATTTCTCACCGTGCCATCATAACAGATATCAACATCCCAAAGGATGGCCATTAAGTTTTTTTTTTTGAATAAAGTTCCAAGCTCAGTCAACCTTCTAGATGAACGGACAATAACTTCTCTGCTTGAAATTGAGTGAGCCATCTCCACTTGAACAAGAGACCCAATCCAGCATCAATTAATTTCGCTTGAAATGTACGCTTGTAAAATTACACAAACCAGCCCATTTAAGAATTCCATCCATTTCCTCATTGCTAGTCTACCAAAATAGTTTCAATCCCAGTTCTTGTCACGACCCGAAACCCATCCTGTACGGATCTCGCATCGCGACCCGCCACCCTCAGACCCGGGGGCCATTGGGAGGAACGGTCCTGTGAGTAGCGGTATCGGACGGTAGTGCAACTCGTGTTTTGCGAAAACGTGAAAACTTTGTTTCTTTTCTCATTTAAAATTCAAGCACACCGCCCGGTACTGCCGCTATACTCATATGTACACACATGGTTATATAATCAAAGCATAACTAAAATTTTAAAGACTTAAATCATACAACCATCAACATTAATTACCCCGTAGGGTTTATACATATTGTCGTACTGTATCTTAAACATAAGTGCTAACAAACTCTACATAACTCCAAAAGGAACCATCTAATTATATCTCCATAAGCCGGCAGATTCACCGTCTTCAAAACTCGACTGCTGTCAGTCACCTGAAAGGGGGATCCGAACAAAGTCCGGGTAAGCTAATCTAAGCTTGTGAGCAATTCCAACATTCGTCATGGGGTTTTCAATCAACAGTGGTTTTAGCTCATAAAGGTTTATAAATCAATCACTGTCTATTGTTCGTATCTTTTGAACACAGAATATATGCATTCATAAAACTCATAGCTTTGAAACATGTAAAGTGTTCAAGCTAACATATGCTTTTTCATATAAAACTGGTAACTTGAATACAAATATATGCATTCCATAAAACTCATAGCTGTGAAACATGTAAAGTGCTCAAGTTAACATATGCTTTTTCATATAAAACTTGTAACTTTGAATACAATTATATGCATTCCATAAAACTCATAGCTTTGAAACATGTAAATTGTTCAAGCTAAAAATATGTCCTCCTTTAAATAGAGTATATATAAACTGAAACATGTAAATATGAAAATGAGGGTAAAACCTGCTTCCATTTTCAAAACTTTAACTTTTTCTCACTTTAGCTCTTGGAATCTGTTTCGAACCAGACTCCCATTTTACTCTTGTCGAGATACCTCTTTGCCTGTGGGATTAGATCCTGCTACCAGGCATTTGACAATCCATTGAATTCCGTAGAACCTAAAAGCTTGTCAGCTCCACAGGATAATGGAGTCCCTTGCGAACCCCAAACCCTGTTTCTTTTTAAAAAGGCGGCTGGGTTTATTGCAGCCCAACCAAAAACTCGCGGTGCTTATGCACATCTTGTATTTAAATACATTTCATTTAAATACTTTTTCCCGTGACATTCTTTAAATAAATACTTTTCACGAGTATTCAAACACAATGTATATAACTTCATAATAGAACTTTCAATACTCAGAATATACGAATTCAGAATATGTCTCAGAGATTTTGCAATTTAAAAACTCAAACATGCTAAGGCAGTATTTAAAGGAAACTGTAAATAAATATGTTTTTTGAACATAATGATTTAAAACAGAAAGCGTAAGAAAACTGAATTCGATATTCAAATATTTCTCATGACTTGAACTCAAAACTTCTTTGAAATCCATGGAGTTAAATCTCCACTTCGAATGTAGGGTTACTCACCTCAGTCCTTTAAGGTTAGTGCTAAAAATGCACTTTCCCACTTTCCTTGTAGTTCCTAAGAACAATTCATAAACAGCTCATCAACTTCGCATTCATTGTAATATCATCTTAATGTTTCTCAACTTATGCTTAAATCGTATTAGATCCTAAAACGATTTCATAATTTCATATGTACTTATCTTAACTCGTACTCTTAACCTATGACACAATTTAATGTGTTAGAAATTAAATTCATTTCAATTTATACTCTTCTGGTAGCTCCATAAACTTTAATTTAAATTTATTTACTTCACATATTTACGCGTCGTGTCTTTTCGTAATTCATTTTCTCGTATACGCCTTAGTATTAGTACTCAGAATGTCCAAGATAGTAAGAATACACTAATAACTTGTTAATTTTGGGACAAGGGGTATTTTGGTCATTTACCCCTTTACGTGTCTTTATTTTTTCGAGCCCCGTCTTGTAAAACGGACCCTACCATCAGTCTCAGAATATCCGAAATAGTAAGGATACACTGTTCATATGTTTAATTTGGACTTTATTTGCCTCATTTATGACTCAGGGGTAAAATAGTAATTTTACTTATTTAATAAAAGAATTTAATAAATTATTTTATTATTTTTCCAGGGGCATATTCGTTTAATTTTTCCAAAAATCGAGCCACAGTATAATTTTTCTGAAGTCCAGGGGTCAATTCGTAAATAAGGGAAGTTTGGGTTTATTTATCTTTAAATAAATTAGAAAATCAAACGGTTCGGTTAGGTATTAAGTGAACTGGTCCGGTCCATTCGTAAGCCAACCGGTTTATCCGATTTTGTGCGTGTTGCTGACATCATGATGACGTCAGCCCTATCGTTTTAAAAGATTTTAAAACCATATGAAACGATGTCGTTTCATTTATTCGGTGGCAAGCCCAGAGGCTGCCACGCGTCCGAGTCGACTCAGCCTCATTTAAAAACCGAGTTGACCCATTTTCTTCTTCCCCACGTCGACCCCTACTGTAACCCTAGTTACAGTTTTCCGTTTCCTTCAATTTCGTGACTTTTTACTCAGCTATTTCTCACTATTTTGATTCCAAAACATTCCTAAGGTACAAATGACCAACTTAGCATTCATTTGGGAGTTCAAAACGAACTCTTTATTTCGGTTTTAAGCTTGATAATCCGAACTGTAATTCGGTCCTAGATGCTCATTCCTGAGCCAAATCACTTACGGTTTGTTCTATAGTGATCCTCTTTTCATGAGGATTTAGTTCCCGTTCGTAAAAGTGGATTTAATCACGAGTTTAAAGGTTTGGGTTGTAAACCCGTAACCTGCAAGTCAATGTTTGGAGGCCATTTCTTGTGATTTATGTTTTCATGACCCTCGTGACTTCTTCTTGAAGTCCATATGCACCAAAAAGAGTTTGGCTTCCATTGTTTCAAACCTGCTATAGCATGGTCTTCAATGGCGGATGCTTATGGGTTTCATGCTTTTAACTATTTCCAAGTTCTAATTTCATGCTTAATCGACTCTAAAACACATATCTTGTGATATCCCGACCCGGGATACGACACGATTACCGAGGCAAGTCGACTGAATATCATAACCTGAGCTGCCTTAAACTTTAAGTCACAATAATTATGGAACTGAACCTAAATTCAAAAGATAAATGTTTTGATTAGTAAAGCCAGTGTCGGGTGGTGCCCGAGCAACTCGGAACCTTACCTCGAAAAACGTGCATGCATGCAACCCATGCATGCATACGTACGTACACATGCATAGTTCATGGAATATTAGTGTATGTGTACGTGATTAAAAATACCGTTATACGTATATATATGATTGTAATGATATGTATAAAATATGTATTGTATAGGTATATATATATGTAATATAAATGTATTATGTATATAATGTATTATGTGTATAAAATTAAATGAAGAAAGAAAAAAGAAAGGAAGCTTCCAAAACAAAAATCAGTGGGTGTGTGCATCACTGTGTGTGTGTGTGTGCATCACTGTGTGTTTGTGTGTGTTTGGGAAACCCACCAACCGACCTTGATAAAGGTGGTGGATGTGTGTAAGTGATATATGTATATATGTTAATATATATATGTATATGAGGTACGTGGGTGGCTAGGGTTAAAAGGGCAGTTCTCTGCAGTCAAGGATGACTGCAAGAGAGAGAGAGAGAGAGAGATAATGTAGAGAGAGAAGAGGCGGTTGTTGTATGTATACATACACGGGTTTGAGTGATGGGAGGTTAGAAAAGAAAAGAGAGAGTTAGGAACTGAAGGAAAGAAGAAGAGAGAAAGGTGAAGCAGAAACAGAAAGGTGGGAGAGTCACAGTAAGCTCAAAAATCCGAAACCCAGGTAATTCATTTCAGTACTGTTATTTCGATTTAAAGCATAAAGCTTAGATATAATGGTAGGGTCTTAATAAGCATGATATTAGCTTTTAAATGCAAAAAGAATTAAGTTAAATGGTGTAGAAACCGTGGAGAAATATGGAGTTGCAGGTTGATGGAATAATCTCGGGTTCCATGAAATTGTGTTTAAAACTTGGTTTTTATAATGAGAAATTGGTCCTCTATTACACAGGAAACATATAGGATAAAAATAGAGTAAAAACCGTGACTTAACAGTCACGAAATAGAGAAGGAAGACTCGGCCGGAGAAGCGGCCGGAGGTAAATAACTCCCTATTCGTGAAGATGGGGAGGGTTTTAGGGCAAGCCGAGGCTAGGGTCGAGGTCCTTGAAGGGAAAGGAATGGAATGGCATTGAAAAAGGGAGAGAAAATGATCGGATTTAGGTTGCCGTCACCGGAGATGGTGACGGAACCCTAAAGTTCTCTCACCGGAGCTTGGGGAAGATGATCGGAAAATCGGGGGGTCTACCGGGTTAAAAGAAACGGGTCTGGGTTTGAATCGGGTCGGGACCCGACCGGTTATAAAAAGGGTAAGTAAAGCTGTGTCGTTTTGGGTTTGAAATTAAATGGATTTGGGCATGTTTGGTTACACGGATAATAAATGGGAAATGGGTTTGAGGTTATCCGAACCCTGGATAGGGATAGGAAATTAGGTTATTGGAATCCGGTTTTTCATATGAAGTGAACCGTTTGGTTCAGGGCAAGGACTGACCGGTTTAGGGTTTTTAGGTCTGAACCCACTGGTTCAGACCGCAGCTTTTAGTAATTGTGAACCGGCCCCAAATATTTTGGAAAATTACACTGTTGCCCAAGTATAAAAAATTAATTAAATATTAATTTTTCAATAATGCCCCTATTCCAAAAAGAGGTCAAACGAAGTCCAAAAGACACAAATGAATAGTCAAAACCTATTATCTCGGACGTTCTGAGTCCAATGGTGGGGTCCGTTTTACGAGACGGAACCCCGAAGGATAAAATACCGTAAAAGTGCAAAATGACTATTTTGCCCTTTTTAGTACAAAAGTCCAAATGGAATTCCGCGAAAGCCTAAACCGACTTTCTTCGGCGTTCCGGACACAATGGTAAAGTCTAAAATAGTATTTGAAATACTTATGATAGAAAGGTATAAAATTTGATGAATAGCATTTATTCTGAAACGTACTCACTGATATATAGGAAACTCGAAAGGCAAGGGTACCTTCACGGATTTCTGAGTTAGAATCACGATAGAGGTAAGTGGATCACTTTCTCTTCCATGTGGTGTTTCTAAAGCCAAGTTTATTCTCTTTACTGCCAAATTTGTACTCCTGAAAGTACTTCATGTTATTGTTATCCACAGTACGATATTGTTCTATCTTGTGGACATTAATTGACTATTGTACTATTGTTATTGAAATGAACCCTGCCTTGAAAGGCTTACTGTTATGCTTTACTGTATATATGATATTCCATTTTCATACTCCTTATGGAATCACAAATGATCATGCTATGTTTATAAATGCTGGAATTGTGCTCAGTCACAATATCCATCCGATGCTTCTGTGACGAATTAGTCCGTGAACGGACATGTGGCAAAAGATGTGAGTTTAACTGAGAGGTATGCCGGGCCTCGAATTACGCAGAGGGGTTGCCATTCCCTACTACAGATTATAAGCATCTCCACTGGATTATTGTTATGGAAATATTGTTGAATGGTTACTGTTCCTTATGGACTACTGTACCTTATGGATTACTGTTTCTTATGGACTACTGTTTCTTATGGATTACCTTACATTGTTCATTGGTTTGATTGTAAACGATTTATTGTGGCAGTATTCTCATTGTGACAGGTTATTGTTGAGAAAACTCTTATCACTGCTTATTCATTACTTCTGACTGTATATTGTGCCCCACTACTTATTGGCCATCATGGCAACTGTTCTCATTGGCTATCACAGCATCTCCTTTCTTATGATTGGCTATCATATTTTATTCATGGATTCACGTTCTTTATAATCATCGATACCAGTGTCGGAGATCTGGTTTACTTGCTGAGCTTCATAGCTCATTCCACCCCACTTACTCCCATTTCAGGTGATGACGCTGCAAGACCCCAGTAGGAGTCTGAGAGCGTAGGGGAACATTTTGAAGTACTGATCAGTCTATGTTAGTTCTCCCATGTATTCACCACCCCCGGGTGCTGGTTACGGTTTAGTTCTCATTTTGAATTTTGTAGAACTATGTCATGTATTAATAAGACTTCCGCTGTTTAATGTATTTAAAAAGACTTCCGCTGGATTACTGTAACTGATAAATGACTTCCGCTGTTTATTGTTTTAAATTTTTAGTACATTGCATATTAGTACTATGATACAGGAACGGAAAAAGTAGGGACGGCCTTCGGGTCGGCCCCGCGACACGAGATCCGCATAGGGTGGGTTTCGGGTCGTGACATATCTAACATCATACATGCATAACTAAGCTTCAAACAGTTTCTATTCATGCATATTTCTAGAGAGAAAAATTTAAAAGTTTTTGGTGGGTTCACCTTTCACCACTGTTTTCTCCCCTTCTCTTGCTCTGAATCTCTTCTTAGCTTCTCAGTTTCTTCCTCGTTCATAATGGCAAGCATGCAATGCTTGAACTTGCTTTATAATGGATCCACCGACTCCTTTCTCTCTCTCTCAACTTTCTCTCTCTTTCTCTATGACCTCACTGCCTATCTCTACACGATTCTAGCCCAAATTCAGTCCCCAATTTCAGCTGCCATCCCATCTCATAAATTTCTCTTTTCCTCTTGTTGCTTTACATTTATTGTTGTAGGATATTTGTATATAATGTATACATATATATAATACAACACACACACACAACACATGGAGACACACACACTGTCGACACACACACACCTTGGACACTGTTCACACTAGATTTTTATTTTAATATACCTTTATAATTTTTAATAATATTTTAATTATTTATATATACATACTTATACATGTACATGTGCATATTTATCTATATATGCATACACATATTTGGCTCATATACACTCACATATAGATATTTATATACTAAATATATTTTATCTCGGGTACATGTATTTATAGTTATACATATACTCACTTTTATACACTTTATAACATACACACACAATACACCATAAAGTGTGTTTGTGTGTTCAAATTTATTTAATTATAATTAGAATTAATGATTTCATATAAATAAATAATTATTTATTTATTTAATTAATTATTTCCTTTGGTGTAAATATTTTTACACTAATTTTCTTTAATCTCGAAATACGTGCCATATGACCCGGTATTCCAGGTCGGGATATTACAGTTCTCTTCCTCTGTTGTTCACCAACACACTTGGGTTTGTTCCACTTGTTTTTCACCTGCTATAGAGTTCTTTGATTCCTCAATTCCACCTAATTCAACTCTTGGCTATCAGCAAAATTCAGTCCATAGATAACTCGTTTGCACCATCCAATCCAATGCAATCCGACTGGCATTGCTGCTATTTCTCCCCTGCAACGCCTCACTCAACTCCATAGCATCACCAACTCAGCCCCCAACGAAGACCATAAAGAAAATAGGACAATCGACCCTCAACATCCATGACAGCCGTATCCCTTAATACCAGTTGCACACCCAGAACCACATAGAACTGCTACACCAACAGGTACAGATTCCCTTCACAACTACAATTTTCAATTCAGTAATAGCCCAAGAGAGACTCCAAGAATGAACTCCACTTCTCAATCTCATCCTCTGATTTTTACTACACAAACAATTCAAGTTATTTATGGTCTCAATCCGTCCCACCAATTATTCAAAATAATCTCCATGAACAGTCCCTGTCCTCAACTGAACAAGGCAGAAACAGAGGAATCCATCACCCATACAGATCTAACGAGAAACCCATGAAGCTGCATAGTTACACAATTCAGAACCATCCCATGACCACTCAAATCCAATCCAACCGACTCTCCAACAATCCACACATCCAACATGATTCAGCCCCTACAGCTAACTTTACACAACTCCAAGCCATCTACAAAACTGCTACAACCACACACAACTCCAAGCCGTATCAAAATCCCCTCTGCTCCAACAAACATACACACACCCACACACACATATATATATATATCCCTCAAAAATCAGTTTCCTTTTTATCCAGGTTGATTCAATCAAGAACCTCACCATCACGTCTCTTTATAAACTAATCCTTGATTTTCAAAGAGGAATCTGATCCTTAAATTCTGTGGAGGATCCTGTTGGTTCTTGTTGTAGCCAAGCAATTGCCAACACAAGAGGACCCAACGTGATCCACCCTCGCAGCGATTGCTACCCAACTCGATCACTTCCGTTCCCCTCTCTGCACCACTATACACATAAACACACACATATGTATACATAGATCAACTCATCAAGAATAGCCGTCTCCGCAGGACTCCCATAACTGCTCTTAGCCACGTTCAATCAATCTCTCTTTCTCCCAAATTTTGCTTATTCGTTTAACACCCACACACAAATATGGAAGTTTCTGGGCTGCCATATATATATATATATATATATATATATGCTTCTAGCCGGTTCCAGCAGCTTCCAATGCTGCACCACCTCTATTCCTTTCTTTGCTTTGCTTCATTTTTCTTTTCTTTCCCTATAGATTCTAGCAGCTTCGGTTGTTTATATATGTATATATTTTATATTACATATGTGCTGCCATATAATAATATTATATACATGGATACAATATAGATCATGCTCACGTATTCCCCTTCTAGCAGATTCTTTTTTTGAAACTATTCCCTTTTCCAATAGCTTCTTCTTGAAGCTTCTAGTATGTATATATCTACATAATATTTTATATATTATATACATTATGTTTTTCCCATAATATTTACTTGTATAATGTACTGTAGATATATATATATATATATATATTGTGACAGTATTTTATTATTATTTTTTCATATACACATATATAAATATATTTCCAATATATTTTGTGGCCCTTAATATTTTTATTTCATAAAATATTACTTTATGAAATAGCGATACATTTGGCATAAAGCTAGGACCTCGGTATCATGAATGTTTATTTTACCGATGTTGGGTGCCTGTTTCTAACTTAATTATTTTCGCATAATCTTTATAATTCATTACTCGCATTGGCCTCATTTATTTATCTCAGTACTCAGTCGTCTGGGTTAATTGTTTTCCGAGCATATTGATTTTATATCTGAAGGCATTAAATCCCGTTATGGCTTATCATATTTGGGGCTATATTGATCATTATCGTATCATAACCAAATTTTTATTAAATTCGGTGCAGTCTAAGTCATGTTGGATTTTTGGGGTATTACAATTACCAATATCCTAATGGAGACTGGCAGCAGATCATTTTTTGGGCTAGCAATACCTTTAAAGGCAAAAATTTCTCCTCTATCATAGGTAAGCTTTCTCTAGCTTGCACAGTATATAATATTTGGAGAGAAAGGAATAGTGGATTGTTCAATCAGGAAAAGAAAAATCCTCAAGCCATTATTGCTCAAATCAAGGATATGAGTCGCGGAAATGCATCTACAGGGATCTTGAACTCTGCAACCAATAGGCGTCTTCAATGTGTTTGGTCTCTTCTGAGTACCATCTTTAACGTGTAATGGTTTTTGCTTCTATTGTTTTGTAGCTTTGGGATGGGATTTCTTCTGTTTGTAGAAGTCTTTCCTTCCCTCTAGCTTGTTTCGAGGGTATGCCCTCTTGTTTTGTTTCTTCTTTTCTCTTTCTTTCCTTTAATAAATTTACTTTTCAAAAAAACAAAAAAAGTTTATTACAATGATACTAAAGTATCCACCATTACTTGCAAAAGGACAACCTATGGCAAAATATGGTGTTTACTCATTATGCGCGTCCTATGGTCCTTTTACAGTATCCTGTCCTGAAAAAAAAAAAAAAAAAAAAAACATATCTGGGGTAAGCCAAGTTAGCTTAGTATGTATATTTCCTTACTCTGCCATGGGGCATGGTTAGTCCAAATGGAAGGATAGGAACAAGGGCAAACAAGGATATAATATCACAAGAGCAAACAAGGGATACAATATCACAATAACCAGTTACCAAAAGTGTGAATCAATAGAAATGACCCGTAGGTCAAAAGGCCACATGCCAAGGTAGTATGATACAGAATAACAAATCAACAGTAGGGATTGGCCTATACAATAGTCAGCTGCCACAATCAAAGATAGCATTTTGAGTCCAAAGATAGGCATGCAAAGTATGTCAACAAGCAAAGAGTGCATCATCAGATAATCCAAAGATAGGCTCACAAGGCGTATCAATAATCCAGGAGAGCATTATCAAAATATGTTCAATAAACGATATGAGATACGAACAAAATAGATGCTGTCACAAATAGAGCCCCGGCTACCCCCAAAAGCACTCATTCAGGTTTACCCCCTTTCGGGCTCCTGAATAGTACTAGAGTTGTTCATCATATATCATGTCCTCCATTGACAAAGTGTTGGGTATCATTCCCAATCACCGACCCGTAGGTCTGAAAGCATCTATGAATTAGAAGGACGTTGTGACAGAACACAACTTGATGAGAATTCAAAATGTCATATTTTTCTCCCTTAATGTTTAGTCTTTTATACTTATTTGGTGCCTAAATGTACTCATTATTCTTATATTTTGATTTAGGATGCAAATGGAGGCGCCAAGTGCAAAACGAAGCCAATTAGGCGATTTTGGACAATTTCGACATCGCTTTGTAATCTGGGTATAACTCTCTTATCCAACCTCCGATTGAGATGATTCAAGATGCTATGGAACGCCAAGAAAACGTTCTACAACTTTCATGTTTTGAGTTTTAAGAGATTCTAATGGGCACCATGGTGGACCGAGTTTTAAAGATCCTTTAAAAGTTCTTGATGGGCCAATCACAAGGTCGGGAGCTAAGAAGATTAAGGAAGCAATGCAAGGATTGGTGTAATCCACTTGGGCCAAGTTATCCAGCAAGACCTTAACATTCACAATGGGCTTGAAAGAAGAAGAGCCAGCTTTAATCCATGTGATACAAGTTACAGAGGGGGGTGGCATAGCCTAGTGGTTTTGTGAAGACTTTTTATTTCATTAAGTATATGTGTGTGGGCCTATTTTATGTTTTTATGGTTGTAGGCGTTTGGGCATATTTAACTCATTTAGTGGATTTCTTTTATTAGTTTTAGTTGGTAGTTTAGGACATTTTGGGCCTGAAGATGTTTAGCTCGTGTCTTTTAATTAATGTAGGCCTTAGTCAGCCCTAGGGGTTCATGGAGGGTTTTAAAAGAACTTGTAGCTGTAATTTGGAGGCTACGAACATGAATAAAGCTTTCTGCATAGAGAATTTTTTAGTTTTCTCTACTTGTTCTTGAGTGAACTACGAACTTATCAAAGACATACCCTTGTGGTGTTCTCATGAAATCTAGGTTCTTGAAACAAGTTTTCAACGGGTCTAGATCATCTTGACTTAATTCTTGGCTTCCTTGGATAAGTTTCAATTTGATTGTGGATTCAAGGGATTTCGATCTTACAGGTTCACATCATTTGGTATCAAAGCTCAGACTCCAAATCAGGTATGATTTATCCTTTTTAATTCTTGCATTTGGTTTTTTGTCTTAAGTGTTTTCTAGGTTTTTCTATTCTGAATAACGAATTGTTCATCATTCTGATCTACGATTCCTTCGTCATTCTTGTTAATTTCGTGTGTTTGAATTTAGATCTGTGATTTTCACAATTGACTACCCGTATATTTGAATCAAGAATTCAGACTTGCGAATTCTTTAATTGATTACACGAATCTTTGCTTTAAGTTCCAGACCTATAATTTCCATATCTATAATCTTTGTTTTGATTCCTTTTATTTTGGGTTCTTGTTATTGAAATCAGATCAATCTTTTTACAATTTGCAATTATTGTTGCTGCTTGCGACCGAATCTGTGTCATTTTTATTCCTTCTTGTTTCTTGAATCTATTGCTGGTTGGAATAATACAAGGTTGTGTCTTGATTTAGTTCAACTAGTTCTTCACGAACTTGAAAGGGAAAATAGGTAAGGTAAAAGGCAAGAGTGGGTGAGAATAGTATTGGAAAAGCCCACAAGAGTGAAACATGAGTGGTGTGACAATATTTGAGCGTAAACACGTAAGGGAGTGTGTGAGGTTTTTTTTTAACCACTAACATCCATTCCTTGTTTTGCAGGGTATTAACAATGTCTCATCAGAGTGACTCAACACCTAAGGAGGAGGCAGCTAACTCATTCTTCATTTTGCAGGCCATGCAACAATAGTTTGAACGGTTGAATTTGGTGATGGGGGAGATGAGGGATAGGATGGATCAGCAAGAGGTCGTGGTTAGAAATTTGCAAGGTGGGCAAGATAGGAAGTGACATGAGCCTATCAATGAAAATGAGTATGAGAACAAAGAAGATGATGAGGCTGAGGAAGACATAGCATCAAAAGTTGGAATGGGTGAAATGGCCAGACCTAGAGGAGGTAGGTGTAGAAGAGGACATAGGAGAAATCCAAGGGGGCGAGATGGGCTGGATAGGAACCTTGGGAGCATCAAAGTGAAAATACCATCTTTCAAGGTAGGAATGACCTTGAAGCTTATTTAGAGTAGGAGAAGAAAATAGAGTTGATTTTGATTCTCACAACTATTCAGGGGAGAAGAAGGTTAAGCTAGCGATAATTGAGTTCCCTGATTATGCAATTATTTGGTGGGATCAATTGGTGACCAATAGGAGGAGGAATTATGAGAGACCTATAGAAACATGGGCTAAGTTGAAAGCCCTCATGAGGTAGAGATTTATACCTGGCCACTACTATAGATACCTCTACCAAAAATTACAAAACCTTACACAATGGACTAGAAGTGTAGAGGATTACCATAAGGAGATGGAGGTGGCTATGATTTGGGCTAATGTAGAGGAGGATTAGGAGGCCACAATGGCCAGATTTTTATGTGGTCTGAATAGAGACATAGCCAATGTTGAGTTGTAGCATTATGTGGAGGTAGAAGACATGGTGTACATGGCTATGAAGGTAGAAAGGCAGTTAAAGAGAAAGGGGGGCAGCAAGGTATACTTCAATTTCTGGCACTCCTTGGAGACCAAAATGGGATAGAACTGATCGAGCTGTAGCAAAGGGGAAGGCCGAACCACCTAAAGGACAAGTTGAGGGAACTAGGAATAGAGATATTAAATGTTTTAAATGTTTTGGTTTTGGGCACATGCGTCTCAATGTCTAAACAAGCAGGTGATGAGATGCCTAACTTGGTCGATGCTAGTGATGATGATGGAGTGGAATACCCCATAGAAGATGAGTCTCAAGGTAGATGATATGGAGCAGTGGAGAGAGAACATAGTTCATACTAGATGTTATTTAAACAACAAGGTGTGTAGTATGATAATAGATGGGGGGAAGTTGCACCAATGTAGCTAGTACCACCCTAGTTGAAAAGTTGAGCTTACCTTTACTGAAGCATCCTAGACCTTATAAGTTGCAGTGGTTGAATGAAAGTGGGGAGGTCAAGGTCAATAAACAGGTTTTTGTGGCTTTTACTATTGGGAGGTATAGTGATGAGGTGCTTTATGATGTAATTCCTACGCATGTTGGCCATATTTGTTGGGGAGGCCGTGGCAGTATGGTAGGAAGGTGATTCATGACGGATTTAGGAACATATATAGATTTGAAAAGGATGGAAAGACAATCAAGCTTGCTCCTTTAACCCCAAAACAGGTATATGAGGACCAACTGAAGCTAAAAAGTGAGATTGAGCAAAAAAGAAAGGGTGAGCCGAAACCTCAAGACAAAGAGAAAGTGAGAAAAAAAAATAGAGAGGTGGCTGAGAATAAAGAAAAGAGAGTGGAGCCACGAGAGAAAAAAGAAAGAGAACTGCAGAGAGAAAAAGAGAGACAAAGATGAGTTTTTATGCAAAGGAGAGAGGTTAAAATGGCCTTGTTAGCAGATCAGCCTATGCTTTTTCTTGTTTACAAAGAATCTTATTTTAATTTTAATGAAACTAACCGATATCTTCCTAGTGTGGCTGTTTCTTTGTTGCAGGAATTCGACGATGTATTTTCAGAGAAGATGTCGAGTGCGTTAACGCCCATTCAAACTGACCAACCTATAGGAGTAATCTGGAGGAGACAAAGGAGCTTCAAAGGCAAGTTGAAGATTTGATGAGCAAGGGGTCCGTGAGAGAGAGCATGAGCCCATGTGTAGTACCAATGCTACTAGCGCCAAAGAAGGATGGGACATGAAGGATGTGCGTTGATTGCAGAGCGGTCAACAATATTATGGTAAAGTATCATCATTCCATTCCTAGATTAGATGACATGCTTGATGAATTACATGGCTCATGTATTTTCAATAAAATATATCTTAAAAGTGGATACCATCAAATTAGAATGAAAGAGGGAGATGAATGAAAAACTGCTTTTAACACTAAATATGGACTTTATGAATGGTTGGTTATGCCATTTGGACTTACAAATGCGCCTAGTACTTTCATGAGATTAATGACCATGTATTACGTGCGTTCCTAGGCAAATTTGTAGCCGTGTACTTTGATGATATCCTAGTGTAGAACAAGGACTTAGATGAACATATTGAGCATTTGAGATGTGTGTTCGATGTGTTGAGATGTGAAAAGTTGTATGTTAATTTTAAGAAATGTACCTGTTGTATGAAAAAAATTATTTTTCTTTTTTATGCTGTTAGTACGAAAGGTATTGAGGTGGATGAAGAGAAAGTTAAGGCCATCAAAGAGTGGCCAACGCCCAAAGGCATCACTGAGGTAAGAAGCTTTCATGGTTTATTTGTTTTTTTTTTTGGAAAGTAAAATTTTATTAAGGGAAAAGAAAGAGAAAGAAAGATACAAAAACAAGAGGGCATACTCTCGAACAAGCTAGAGGGAAGGAAGGACTTCTATAGGTAGAAGAACTCCCGTCCCAAAGCTACACGAATAAAACAAAACAAAAGAAAAAACATTACACTGTAAAGATGTTACTTGGAAGAGACCATATACAGTGAAGATGTCTATTGGATGTAAAGTTTGTGATCCCTTTAGAGGTAATGAGCTTGCCTCGGATTATATCCTTGATTTGAGCAATAATGGTCAATAGATTTTTTTTCTCCTTGGTGAACAATCTGCTATTCCTTTCTCTCCAAATGTAGAGGAAAACTTTTTGCCTTTGAAGGTGTTGCTAGCTTAAAGAATGATTTGCTGCCAGTCTCCAAGGGGCATTGAAAACCACTAAAAGAGATAAGGTGTGACCAAATGGAGGAAGTAAAGGGACAGGAGAAGAAGATGTGGGAATGACTCTCTTGATCTTGCACACAAAAAAGACATTTGGGATCATGGCCAAGATTGGTAGAGAAGAGGTGGTCCTTGGTCTTGAGACTGTTCCGAATGGCCATCCAAAGAATAAATCCTGGATGGGGAATGGCTTTAGAATGCCAAACTAGCTTCCACCAATGAACCCGGGTTTTATGGTCTCTCAGAGTGTCCCATACTGAACTAATGGTAAAATTCCCATTAGAGGAGGGCAACTAGGATGCCTTATCTTCCCGATGGGGAGCATGAAGAAGATTTGGAGGCATGCCATTTTTCAGATCAAGTAGGTGAGGAGAGTCAACTATAGGCCAGTTCCAATGATTATCCTGAATAATGGATCCAACTTTAGCATATCTCCCAAGCCTTGAATCATAAATAACTTGTTCCCCCATGTTGTCATAAATAGACCCATTAGGAAGCGAATAGTAAAACCAAAGAGACGCAAAGCAGCCACTGCCAATAGAAATTTTGATTTAAGGTTTGAACAAGGGCTTGAATTTGAGCATTTTCCTCCAAGCCCACGAGCAAGATTGGGGACATTTAACCTCCCATAAGTTTTCCCTTTGAGAATATTGCTACGAATCTAAAGAACCCAAGGCGAGGTAGGTGGGTTTTGAAACATTGCCCAGATGAGCTTTCCTAGAGCTGCTAGATTCCAATCAATAAGCATCTTAAGCCCAAGACCTCCTTCATTCCTAGGACAGGTAACATCGTTCCAATAAACTTTGGATCCGGAGGAGATAAGATGGTTGCCACTTCAAAGAAATTTCTCATTGCTTGCTCAATTTGGTGCACCACCTTCTTTGGAAGAATGAAATGAATAGACCAGTAAACCTGGATGCTGAATAGCATTGAGTTGATTAGTTGAATTCGGCCTGCATATGAAAGGGATTTGTTAGACCAAGGTTTTACAATCCTACGCTTTCAGCTTGGTAGAGATCAACGAAAATCCAAGGTAACGAATGGGGAGGGAACCTTCAGGAAATCCAATATGATCAATAATATGCTGCTTTGAGTTACAATCCATACCAGAAAGGAAAATGTTACTTTTAGTGGCATTGTGCTGAAGACCAAAATAGGAGGCAAAAATGTCAAGACCTTCCTTGAGAATAGAGGCTGAAAGTAAATCCCCATGACTAGAAAAGCATTATATCATCAACAAAGCAAAGGTGAGTCAGTTTGATTTTATGGCATCTCCAATGATACTTAAATTGAGGAACAACTGATTTCTGATGAAGAATCACAGAAAGCATATCCATAGCAATCACAAAAAGGTAGGGGGACGGAGGGTCCCCTTGCCTTAAACCCTTAGTACCAAGGAAAAAACCTTCCAGCTCACCACTGATAACTATTGAGTAGCGGGGGGTAGAGATGCAACAAAAAATCCAATCAATAAACCGCTGAGGAAATCTCATAATACTCAAGTTGTCAATAATAAATTCTCATCGCACCGAATCATAGGCTTTCTTGAGATCAACTTTCATAGTGCAACGAGGGGTGCCTGAGTTCTGGTGGTAATTATGCATGAGAGCTTGGGCAAGAAGGATGTTATCACTGATTTTCCTGCCTTAAATAAAGGCCAATTGAGACGAATCAATGAAACCAGAAAGGACTTTCTAAAGACGATTGGCAAGGATTTTGGAGATGGTTTTGTAGATAGTGTTGCAACAAGATATAGGGTGATAATCATGGACAAAAGGAGGGATTTGGGACCTTAGGAACAAGAGTAATAGCTGTGGCATTAAGCTTTTTGAGGATGGTTTTTGCAGAAAAAAATTCAGAGATAGCCGCAATGACCTCAGGTTTGACAATACTCCAGGCTTTTTTGAAAAAAATGGCCATTAAAGCCATCGGGCCCTGGAGCTTTATTAGGGTGGAGGCTAAAGAGAGCTTCTTGGATTTCATCTTCAGAGATAGGGCATTGGAGAGCATTGAGGGCATTAATTGGCAGCCACATTGAGATCATTGGAGCAAGAGCTTGCTTTCCTGGGTATTGGATGGTATTTTCGGTTCCAAGAAGCTCCTGATAAAAGTTGACAATGGTGCTCTTGATCTCTTTGGAGTCATCAATTCTATTACCATTTGCATCAAGAAGGCTGACAATCTTGTTACGGTCTTTTCTGTTATTCACTGATTTGAAGAAGGAAGAGGTATGTTGATCACCTTCTGAAAGCCATTGAATCCTGGATTTTTGCTTGGCTAGGCTCTCCTTACTGGAAAGGAGGGAACAATAAAAATGGTGAACTTCTTTTTCCTCTTGAATTAGACTGTCATTCCCAGGATACTGCTGAAGGAGGCTTTGGAAGTCATGAAGCTTGTTATGAGCTTCTTGGAATCAAGAGGCGAGGTTCTTGAATCTTTGATGATTTAAGGCCTTAAGAGCATATTTAACCTTTTTGAGTTTCTGGCAACATATAAACATAGCCATACCTTGAAAGGTTGTGTTCCAAGCTTGCTCAACAGTATGTAAAAAATCCTCATAGTCAGCCCAGAAATTGAAGAACTTGAAAGGGATCTTGCTTTTTTTCAATGGAATGCCGAGTCTAACATTAATTGGAGAATGATCAGAAAGGCTAGGGGGAATAAATTCAACTTCAACAGACGAAAAAGTAGAAATCCAAGCTTGATTGACTAAAGCTCTATCAAGCTTCCTTTGAATGGCGTGAGGAGCGGACTGCCCATTAGACCAGGTGAAAAAAATGCCCAGCAAATTTTAAATCCTCAAGCTCAGAATTTATAAAGCATTTATTGCAGTCATCCTGAACAGTTGGCCAGTCCAAACTACCTCCTCTTCTTTCATGAGGAAACTGAACAGCATTGAAATCCCCAATAATAAGCCAAGGAATATCCTGAGAGATGGTGGCCTGGAGGTGGATGTCTCTCCATAAATCAATTCATTGAGAAAGGGAGTTGGAGCCATATATAACAGAAATGATGAGAGGGGCATTGGTGTCCTGAACTGTGGCGTTGCAATGAATTGCTTGAGTAGTGGCACATGAAGAATTTATCTGCAATATAGAGTTATGCCATCCAATCCAAATTCTCCTAGAAGGGGAATGAGAGTAGTTATGCAAAAAAGACCATCTAGGAATGAGAGAGTTAGCCATAGTATCTTTGGAAGCAGGTTTAATTTTGTTCTCTACAATACTAAAAAAACAAAGAGAATAATCATGAACTAAAGAGCGAATTTCCCGTTGTTTAGAAGGGTTGTTCATACCCCTTATATTCTAGCATGCAAAATTCAGTAATAAAAGAGAAGGGTGTTGGAACCTGATGTTCCCTGATTCGTTAAGAGTTTTGTCTTCCATCTTTGCTTCCTAAGTTGATTCCTTTTATAATTACTTCCAGTGTCAGGTTCATCAACTCTAGCTATTTTGTCCACTAAGGGGGTTAGATTCTGGAGATGTAGTGGAAGTAGAGTAACTTCACATGGGGAGCTGGCTACTAGCAAAGGTTTATCCATAGCTCCAATAGTAGCTATGGCCTCAAAAACGACCTAAGGAGCTGTAGGGGGGCTAGCTGGCATTGGGTCAGGATAGAGGGATCTCTCAACTTGAACTACTTTGCCTTTGTTAGAGACTACACTCCATTCGCCCTTAGAGTCTTTGGGAGGTAAGTGAACTTGAGTAGGGGGAGGGGTGGAGTTATTCTCAAAGCATGTACTCATACGATGCCCAAAAGTATGGCAAATGGTGCACATAGGAGGCAGCCATTGGTATTCAACAAGGATTTCCACTGAAGAGTAGTCATCATGCTGAACATCAAAGGAGTCCGGGAGATAACGTGTGGCTTCTATTTCAACACAAAATTCATGCATAGCTAATCCTGGTGTGCTCCTCTGTATGGGTGTTCGCATAGAGAGGCTTACCTACAGCGCTGGCAACATAGCTGAGCCCTTGAGCAGTCCACCGTTCATAAGGAACATTGAACAGTTTGATCCAAATAAGGATCCTTTTAACATCTTTTTTGGCGAGTGCCATACCTAGTCTCCATTGTTGCAAAATAATGTATCTACCAGAAAACTGCCAGTGACCCATTTCAAGTATTTTGGTTATAAAGGAGATGGAATCAAATTGAAGAAGAAGAAACCGTTGCCATTAGTGAGGGTCTCTTCAAGACCTTCTTTCCCCCATAACTGGTCTACAATTTTCTTAACCCAAAAGAGAGGCATTTTCTTATCCAAAAAATACCCCACCAGTGTATTTTCCCATAAGGGAATTCCTGCTTGAATGACGTCTGGGGGAGGGCGAACAGAGATCCTATCCCTTTTGAAACAAGGGGAATAAAGTCAAGTTTGAACTTCTAATAGGGAGGAGACTGGGTGAATAGAGAGGCCCATGCTGTTGGTTGGCGCACATCGTTGGCATTTGGATTGGTTGCCGATAGGGTAGCTTGCTTATGTTGCTGAATTGAACTGTTTGGGTGTTGAATATCCACCGAGGGAGCTAGAGAACCTACTCTAGTAGTGTAAACATTAGAAGGGGAATGGGACCCATCACTGGTTTGGGCAGCGGTTAGACTAATGCTATCGCATGGAGTAGCTGCTAGTTGGACTGCACCTTGAATTTGATTATTGGAGTTGCTCTGGTATTAGGCATAGAGAAGGTAATGACTACGGGGCCCATCTACTTTTTGTACAGTAGGTTGGTGGGCATTGACCGCTACACTCTTGTGTAATGTCAGCGCCATTTGGGGCTATGGCACCTAGAATAGTAAGAGCATGGTGAAGCACAGCTGTAGCAGCTTCAGAACTAGCGTAAGAAGGGTGAGAAACCACTGGGCCCAAGCTTCCTTATGCTGGTATTAGGCATGTTGAAGGAATGGGTAGTGGGCCCACCCACCTTTTGTAAAGCAATTTAGGGGCCAATAACCTCACCATTGCTGGCAATATCAGCACCATTTGGGGTTGTCACTATTTGCAAGTCAGCTTTATCTTTTCCAGCTATTGGAGGTCCATAATTTCCAGTCGTTGGATCAGATCTCCTAGCCTGAATAGTTGACACGTTGACAGCTTGGGACAAAGGAGAGTTGGGACGAGCAGATGGCCCACTCCCACTGTGCTTAGAGGGTGTTCCACGTGCCCCCTAGAGGAGCTGTCCTCTCCCTCTTCCATGAACACCAATCCTAGCTCTCTGAATGCTAATGGGTTTAACTAAATCTGGTTTAGACATAAAGGAACAATCAATTAAGAAGCCACCAAATTCAATTTCAAGATCAAGTGCTACTTGGGGAATAAATTCCCCCTGCTCAACTACATCCGCCCAGGATAGAACTAGGGAGGACTTAGCATTCGCGAGCGGTGCAGTTTCAACTGAGAGGAGCCAGTCCATGGATGCCTGGAAGAATCTGACCATGTCTCTTTTTTCCATTTCCTTCCTTGCTCTATAGCACGAGTAGTTTGAAAACCTTGCAAAACTTGACTGTCAGTCCATGCAACAGCTTGATTAAGGTCAGAAGGACTTGATGTCTGAGCAGATAATGAATGGGAAGTAGCATTGATATCATGGGGATCATTAATCTCTATAGTTAATGGCGATAGAGAAGCCATTAAGAACATAGGAAACTGGAGATCAGACCAAGGAAAGGGAAAACAGGAGCATGAGAAGGATGGATTTTAGAGAGAAGGGAGAGCTTCTCTCTCTAGACTTCATGCGCCGATGAGCAACTTTTTTTTTAAAAAAAAAAAACCTTTCATGCTTTAGCTAGTTTTTATAGGTGTTTTGTTAAGGATTTTAGCACCATTGTTGCACCACTCACTAAAATAATTAAAAGGAATGTTGGATTTCATTAGGGGATTGAACAAGCGAAGGCATTTGCTAATATTAAAGAAAGATTATGTTCTGCACCTATGTTAGCATTACCTGATTTTAATAAAACTTTTGAGATTGAATGTGATGCCTCAAGAATAGGAATTGGAGCAGTTTTGATGCAAGATAGGCGGCCCATAGCCTTCTTTAGTGAGAAGTTAAGTGGGGCGGCCCTAAATTACCCCACTTATGACAAAGAACTTTATGCTCTCAGTTCGCGCTCTAGAGACGTGGCAGCACTACCTTTGGCCTAAGGAGTTTGTGATCCACATCGATCATGAATCATTGATGCATCTCAAGGGTCAAGGTAAATTAAAAAGGAGACATGCTAGATGGATGGAATACATCGACACCTTTCTTTATGTCATTCGTTACAAGAAGCAAGATAAGGAGAACATTGTTGCTAATGCTTTATCACGGAGGTATGTACTTCTTACTTTAATGAGTGCTAAAATGCTTGGGTTTGAATATGTGAAAGAAGTGAATGCCACTGATGCTAATTTTCTGATGTGTATATGTCTTGTGATAAAGCGACATTTTGTAAGTTTTACAAGCATGATGGTTATTTGCTTAAAGAAAGCAAATTGTGTGTGCCAAATTGTTCAATGCGTGAGGCATATAGTGGGGGATTAATGGGGCACTTTGGTGTCAGAAAAACCTTAAAAATTTTACATGAACATTTCTTTTGGCCTAGGATGAGAAGATACGTCACTCGAATGTGTGGTAGGTGCATTACATGTCGAAAGGAAAAATCTAAGGTTTTTACCACATGGGTTGTATAGACCCTTACCCGTTCCTAGTGAGCCATGGGTGGACATATTTATAGACTTTGTTTTGGGCTGCCTAGGATAAAAAAGGGTAGAGATTCTATTTTTGTGGTAATGGATAGATTTAGTAAAATGGCACATTTCATTCCATGCCATAAAATAGATAATGCCACAAACATAGCTGATTTGTTTTTCAAGGAAATAGTGTGACTCCATGGTGTACCTAGGAGTATTGTTTCTGATAGGGATGTTAAATTCTTTAGCTATTTTTGAAAGGTTTTGTGGGGAAAATTAGGTACCAAACTTTTATTTTCCACTACTTGTCATCTACAGACAGACGGATAGATTGAAGTAGTCCACAAGACTCTAACTCAACTCTTACTCATTGTCATTCAAAAGAATTTAAAAACTTGGGAGGACTGTTTGCCATTTATAGAGTTTACATATAATAAGACTGCATACTACTACTTATTCTCCCTTTGAAATTGTTTATGGGCTTAATCCACTTACTCCTTTAGATTTGATGCCTTTACCTATTGATGACAGGAGTAGTTTGGATGGACACAGGAAGGCTAAATTGGTTCTTCTTCTTTCAAGCCCATCTTGAATATTGGGGTTTTGCTCGATAGCTCGGCCTAAGTGGATTGTACCAATCCTTGCATTGCTTCCTTGATCTTCTTAATTCACGACCTTATGATTCACCCTTCTAGAACTTGTAAAGGATCTTTAAGACTCGGTTCACCATGGTGCCCATCATTCCCCCTCTCCTCAAAAGGATTCGACCTCAAATCGTCACCTGCATCAAAGGGAGAAAGATCAGAAACATTGAAAGTAGCAGAAACATTATACTCACCTGGAAGATCCATTTTATAAGCATTATCATTAATTTTCTCAAGGATTTGGAAAGGTCCATCTCCTCGAGGATGCAATTTAGTTCTTCTATGGGCTGGGAATCTTTCTTTACGCATGTGAACCCAAACCCAATCTCCAGGTTCGAAGATGACACGCCTTAGCCCTTTATTGGCTTGGGAAGCAAACTTTTCATTCTTCCTACACAATTTGAAGTCGTACCCTTTCATGAATCGACTTCACCAATTCGGCCTTCTTGTGTCCATCCAAGCTACTCCTGTCATCAATAGGTAAAGGCATCAAATCTAAAGGAGTAAGTGGATTAAAACCATAAACAATTTCAAAGGGAGAATAAGAAATGGTAGTATGCATAGTTCTATTATATGCAAACTCTATAAATGACAAACAGTCCTCCCAAGTTTTTAAATTCTTTTGAATGATAGTGCATAAGAGTTGAGCTAGAGCTCCTGTTGATTAGTTCAATCCGTCCGTCAGTTTGTGGATGACAAGTAGTGAAAAATAAAAGCTTGCTACCTAATTTTCCCAACAAAACCTTCCAAAAGTAGCTAAGGAACTTAACATCCCTATCAGAAACAATACTCCTAGGTACACCATGGAGTCGCACTATTTCCTTGAAAAACAAATCAGTTATGTTTGTGGCATCATCTGTTTTATGGCATGGAATGAAATGTGCCATTTTACTAAATCTGTCCACTACCACAAAAATAGAATCTCTACCCCTTTTGTCCTAGGCAGCCCCAAAACAAAGTCCATAGATATATCTACCCATGGCTCACTAGGAACGAGTTACAACCCTTGTGGCAAAACCTTAGATTTGGCCTTTTGACATGTGATGCACCTGCCACATATTTGAGTGACGTCTCTTCACATCCTAGGCCAAAAGAAATATTCATGTAAAATTTCTAAGGTTTTCCTAACACCAAAGTGCCCCCATTAATCCTCCACCATGTGCCTCACGTACCAATAATTCACGCATTGAACAATTTGGCACAGACAATTTGCTTTCTTTAAACAAATAACCATCATGCTTGTAAAACTTACCAAATGTCGCTTTTTCACATGCCATATACACATCAGAAAAATCAGCGTCATTGGCATAAACGTCTTTTCACATATTCAAACCCAAGCATTTTAGCACTCAGGAAGTAAAAAGTACATACTTCTGCGATAAAGCATCAGCAAAAATGTTCTTCTGACCTTGCTTGTAACGCATGACATAGGGAAAGGTCTCGATGTATTCCATCCATCTAGCATGTCTCTTATTTAATTTACCTTGACCCTTGAGATGCTTCAATGATTCATGATCGGTGTGGATCACAAACTCTTTAGGCCAAAGGTAGTGCTGCCACGTCTCTAGAGCACGAATGAGAGCATAAAGTTCTTTGTCATAAGTGGGGTAATTCAGGGCCGCCCTACTTAGCTTCTCACTGAAAAGGGCGATGGGTTCTCGCTGAAAAGGGCTATGGGATCGCCTATCCTGCATCAAAACGACTCCAATTCCTATTCCTGAGGCATCACATTCAATCTTAAAAGTTTTGTTAGAATCAAGTAATGCTAACACACGTGCAGAACATAATCTTTCTTTAATAATAGCAAATGCATTCGCTTGATTAATCCCCCAATGAAATCCAACATTCTTTTTAACTATTTCAGTGAGTGGTGTAGCAATGGTGCTAAAATCCTTAACAAAACGCCTATAAAAACTAGCTAAACCATGAAAGCTTCTTACCTCAGTGATGCCTTTAGGCGTTGGCCACCCCTTGATAGCCTTGACTTTCTTTTCATCCACCTCAATACCTTTTGTACAAACAACATAACTAAGAAAAATAATTTTTTCCATACAAAAGGTACATTTCTTAAAATTAGCATACAAATTTTCACATCTCAACACATCGAACACACATCTCAAATGCTCAATATGTTCATCTAAGTTCTTGTTGTACACTAGGATTTCATCAAAGTACACGACTACTAATTTGCCTAAGAATGCACGTAATACATAGTTCATTAATCTCATGAAAGTACTAGGCGCATTTGTAAGTCCAAATGGCATAACCAATCCATTCATAAAGACAAAAGTCCCGGGTTCAATGGCTCTCAGAAGGTGACCAAAATACCTCTTTCTTCTTCAAATCAGTGAATAACCGAAGTAACTGCAACAAGATTGTCAGCCTTCTTGATGTAAATGGTAATCGACTTGATGATATCAAAGTGGTCAAGAGCACCATTGTCAACTTTTATCAGGATTTGCTTGGAACTGAAAGTACCTTCCATTACCTAGGAAAGCAAGCTGTTGCATCCGTGATCTCAAAGTGTCTGCCAATTGATTCCCTCAATGCTCTCCAATGCCCTGTCGCTGAAGATGAAATCCAAGAAGCTCTCTTTAGCCTCCATCCTAATAAAGCTCCATGGTCCTAATGGCTTTAATGGCCATTTTGTCAGAAAAGCCTGGAGTATTATCAAACCTGAGGTAATTGCTGCTATCTCTGAATTTTTTGCTACAAAAACCATTCTTAAAGAATTCAATGTCACTGCTAGTTCCCGAGGTCCCAAATCCCTCCTTTGTTCATGATTATCTCCCTATATCTTGCTACACCACAATCTACAAAACCATTTCCAAGATCATTGCCAACCGCCTTAAGAAGGTCCTTCCTAGTGCCATTAATTCGTCTCAATCTGCCTTTATTAAAGGCAGGAATAGCAGTGATAACATCCTTCTTGCCCAAGCCCTCATGCATAATTACCACAAGAATTCAGGCTCCCCTCATTGCACTATGAAATCTTTTTTTTGGTAAGTAAAATTTAATATAACCAAAAGATAGAAAAAGAAAATACATGATCAAGAGGGCATACCCTCGAACAAGCTAGAGGGAAGGAAGAGCTTTTACAGGCAGAAGAGCTCCCGTCCCAAAGCAAAAAAAAAAAGCACAAACATTACAAACCATTACCCATTGAAGATGCTACTTGGAAGAGACCAAATACATTGAAGATGTCTATTGGTATTCGTGTTTGCGATCCCTTTGGATGGAGTGAGCCTACCACGAATCATTTCTGGTATACGAGACTGGGAACATACCCTGGTTGGCTATTTCTGGACAAGAAAATGCCATTTCTTTGGGTCAAAAAAGTTGCAGAAAAATTATGGACCAATGAAGGGTTAACCTTTGTCCTTACCAATGGCAATGGATTCTATTTTTTCAAATTTGACTCTATGCATGCTATCAGCTATATTCTTGAAGGTGGTCTCTGGCACTTTTTTGGGCAACATATAATTCTCCAAAAATGGCACCTAGGTATGGCTTTCTCTAAGCAGGGCATGGCAAAAATCCCTATTTGGATTAAATTCTACAATGTTCCTTATGAACTCTAGACAACCCAAGGGCTTAGCTATGTCGCCAGTGCTATTGGGAATCCTCTTTATGCCGATTCTCATACGGAAGAACAATCCAGGATCAGCTACGGTAGAATCTGTGTGGAGTTGGATGCTACCAAAGAGCTCCCGGACTGTTTTGATATCAAGCTCTCTGACCACTCAAAGGTGGAAATTATGGTTGAATGCCAATGGCTTCCCTCCATGTGCACCCACTAGTCAGACCTTCGGGCATAGAACTGCAAGTTGCCCTTCCATAAAACGGGATGAAAGTCAAGCCGTTCAGCCCACTGCTAATGCTACCACATCCAACAATAAGAGTGTGTGGAGAGTGGTATCTAGTAGAGGGAAATCCATTCAAGATGATAACACTCCTAGTGCAGGAAATGTCCCAACAGGTGTCACTCTCACTGAAAATACGTTAAGGGTTGATCTCAAGAAAGCCTTTGATTCTTTTTTTTTTTTTTTTTGGTAAGTAAATTTCAAAAAACCAAAAAGAGAAAATAAAATACAAGATCAAGAGGGCATACCCTCGAACAAGCTAGAGGGAAGGGAGTGCTTTTACAGGCAGAAGAGCTCTCGTCCGAAAGCTACAAGTACAAAACATTACATTACAAACACTAGGAATTGAAGATGCTACTTGGAAGAGACCAAATACATTGAAGATGTCTATTGCTGATCGTGTTTGCAATCCTTTTAGAGGGAGTGAGCCGACCTCGAATCATTCCTAAATTTGAGCTATGATAGCCGGGGGATTTTTCTTTATCATGGAGAACAACCTGCTATTCCTTTCCCTCCAAATAGTATAGACTGTGCAAGCTAGGGTGAGCTTTCCTATAATAGAAGAAAACCCCTTTGCTTTGAAAGTATTGGAAGCCCAAGTAATGATTTGCTGCCAGTCTCCAGAAGGGCAATGGAAGCCACTTTTAGAGAGCAAATGGGACCATATGATGGATGTAAAGAAACAAGAGAAGAAAAGATGGTTGTGACTCTCATCTTCACGCGTACAGAAAAGACATTTTAGATCATGACCGAAGTGAGAATAGTATGGACGATCCTTGGTTCGAAGACTGTTACGGATGGCCATCCGAAGAATAAATCCAACACGAGGAATGGCTTTAGAATGCCAAACAAGCTTCCACCAATGAACCTAGGGCTTCCGGCTTCTAAGAGTATTCCAGTTGAGTTAATGGAGAAGGCCCCATTGGAGGAGGGCAACCAAATAGCCTTCTCGTCCCTATGGGGAAAAGGATGAAGATTGTTAAGCATGCCATTTTTCAGCTCAAGCAAATGAGGAGAGTTAGCTGTCGGCCGGCTCCACTAATGATCCATAATGATCAAAGCAACTTTAGCATATCTCCCAAGGCCTGAATCATATATAACCCTTTCCCTCATATTATCATATATGGAACCAGTAGGGAGCCAATAGTCAAACCAAAGAGAAGCAAAGAGACCATTCCCAATAGAAATCTGATGAAAGGCTTGAACAAGGTTGGTGAGATGGGAATTTATTATTGACACTTTGAGTCTTATGGGATTTCCTCAGACATTTATTGATTGGATATTATGCTGCATTTCTACCCCCCGCTAATTAGTTGTTATTAATGGGGAGCTTAAAGGTTTTTTCCCAGGCGCCAAAGGTTTAAGGCAAGGGGACCCTCTTTCCCCTCATCTTTTTGTGCTTGCTATGGATGTGCTTTCTGTAATTCTTCATTAGAGCTCAGCTGACCCTCAATTTAAGTATCATTGGAGATGCCACAAAACCAAGCTAACCCTCCTTTGCTTTGCTGATGATATCATGCTATTCTATCATGGGGATCTCCTTTCAGCCTTTATTATCCAAAAAGGGCTTGACACCGTCGCCTCCTTTTCTGTTCTTCACCATAATGCCTCCAAAAGTAATATATTCCTCTCTGGAATGAATTGCAACTCTAAGCAGAATATTATTGATCATATTGGATTTACTGAAGGCTCCCTCCCTATTCGCTATCTTGGAGTTCCTTTCATCTCTACCAAACTGAAAGCTCAGGATTGTAAATCCTTGGTGGATCGCATCATTGGTAAAATCACCCATTGGTCCAACAAATCTCTATCTTATGCATGGTCGGATTCAGTTGATCAATTCTGTACTGTTCAGCAGCCAAGTCTACTGTTCTTCCCATTTTATTCTTCCAAAGAAGGTGGTGCTTCAAATTAAGCAAGCTATGAGGAATTTTCTTTGGAGTGGCAACCATCTCATCTCTTCTGGATCCAAAGTCGCTTGGACCGATGTCACTTGCCCTAAGAACGAAGGGGGACTTGGGCTAAAGAAGCTTGCTGAATGGAACCTTGTAGCTCTAGGAAAGCTCATTTGGGCAATGTTTCAAAACTCCTCTATCTCCCCTTGGGTTCTTTGGATTCGCAGCAATATTCTCAATGGTAAAAGCTTTTGGGAGGTCAAATGCCCCCAATCTTGCTCGTGGGCTTGGAGGAAAATGCTTAAATTCGGGTCCCTATTCAAGCCATACATCAAAATTTCCATTGGTAATGGCTGCTTAGCCTCTCTTGTACTGGGCCCATTTACGACAACATGGGGGAAAGGGTTATTTATGATTCGGGCCTTGGGAGATTTGCTAAAGTTGGATCCATCTTTCTGGATAATCATTGGAACTGGCCTACAACCAACTCTCCCCATTTGAATGAGCTAAAAAATGGCATGCCTCCAGATCTTCATCCTTCCCCCTATTGTGAAGAGAAAGCCATTTGGATGCCTTCCTCTAATGGGGACTTCTCCATCCGTTCAGCTTGGGATACTCTAAGAAGCCGCCATCCCCAGATTCCTTGGTGGAAGCTTGCTTGGCATTCCAAAGCCATCACCTCTTCTTCTCTTGTACTTTCACTTCCAACATATGGTCTCATTTACTCTCCAAAAGTGGATTGCAATGCCCCCTTAGGGATTGGCAGCAGATCACTCTTTGGGCTATCAACACCTTCAAAGGCAACCAGTTCTCCTCCATCATAGGAAAGCTCATACTAGCTTGCATGATCTATAACATTTGGAAAGAAGGGAATAACGGATTGTTCACCAGCTTAAAGAAAAATTCGCAAGCTGATCATAGCTCAAACCTAGGAAATGATCCATAGCAGACTCACTACCTTTAAAGGGCTTACATACTATGAATCTAATCATCATCTACAATGTATCTGGTCGCTCCTAAATAGCATTTTTAATGTGTAATGGATTTTAGCTTTGGGATGGGAGCTTTTCTACCTGTAGAAGCTCTCCCTTCCCTCTAGCTTGCACTGAGGGAATGCCCTCTTGATCTTGTTTATTCTTTTCCTCTTTTGCTTTAGTGGGTATGCCCCTTGATCTTGTACTTTTTTCTCCCTTTAATGCATTTATTTACCCATCAAAAAAATTCATAAAGTCCATATTTAGTCTTAAAAATAGTTTTTCATTCATCTCTCTCTTTCATTCTAATCTGATGGTATCTGTAATACCCCGACCCGAGTTGACTAGTACCTGACTGGGCTGGACCGAGCCATAAAATGTAACCTTGAACTGTAAGCCAATATGTGACATAAATAAAATTTGACGTACGTTAGAATGTTATGTTCAATTACGATGCAGGGATATGAATGACAAACAGTCATGGGTAACCGGGTGCCACTACACCGGAGCCCGATTAATTTTACGGTAAACGTACAAGTGAGTATATATCAGTATATATATACCGTTGCATGTAAATTTATATATACATGTCTATAAATAAATAATTTATATTATATACACAATACAAATATGTATGTGTACGGTCAGAATGTGTATATATATATATATATATATATTGATGAAAAGTGATATAAAGGAAAGAAATAAAAGAAGTTAGAGGGAGATTGAGACAGTCGGTGTGCATGTGTAGAGAGATGTGTCGTGTGGTGGTGGCAACATGTGTGTGCTAGGTGGCAATTGTATATTATATAAATATTGTGAGCTTAGTACGTGGAGGATGGTGGAGGCTCAAGGGGCAGACCACGACAGTCAAGAAGGACTGCAAGAGAGTGAGAGCTAGAAAGAGATTAGAAGAGTGAGAGAAACTGAATCGCAAGAAAGGAAGAAACAGGATATAGAGAGAGAAAGAGAGGAAATGGATTTGGAGCATTTTGGAAGCAAAAATCGACTAAAACAGGCAACCTATTACGTTCTGATTTCTTTAAATTTACTCCATATTATGATAGAATCCAAGTTGGAACTGTTAGATACGGTCAACTACGGTGGAAGTTTATCCGTCCACTGAACCTTGATTTTGAGATTAGAAATCAAAAGGAAATGTCCTCAGGAACCCAACTCGAATCTAGTTAAACGCTCAAGAAATGACCATTCGGTGGCCAGTTATTCCCTCACCGGTGCAACACCAGAAAACTGGGAATGGGTGCGTGAAACCGGCGACGTTTGGAGGTTAAAACCAATCCTAAGACATTTCTTTAGATCCTAGAATTTATTTGGTACAAAAACAGTGAAGATCGGACGTGAAATCACTAAGATCAGAGAGAAATAGTGGCTAGGATTTACTGTTCTGGCCACTGTGGTCGGAAAATCCACCGGAGAAGACGACCAGATTATCGGGGGCATATTGGGTCAAGATGAAACCGGGTCACGGGTTGGATCGGGTCGGGACCCGACCGGAATTAAAAAGAGGGCAACCGATATGGCATCGTTTGTCTTTGAATTTAAAATTGAATGGGAGAGTTTGGTAGCAGGGATAGTAAATCAAAATTGGGTTTGGGGATTATCTAAACGTGGATAAGGTATACAAGGGGGATATTTTAATCCAGGTTCTCTGAATTGAACTGAACCGGTTGGTTCAAGAAAGGGTCAGGCCGGTTAGGGTTTTTAACTGATGAACCCATTGGTTCAGACCGCAACTTTGAGAAATTATGAATTGACCCCTGAACGTTTAGGAAATTACACTGGGCCCCAAACAGAAAATGTATAAAATATTAATTTATTACAATAATACCCCTAACTCAAATATGGGTCAAACGAAGTCCAAACTAGGCAAATGATTAGTCAATTTTTATTATCTTGGACATTCTGAGTCCGATGGTGGGGTCCGTTTCACTAGACGGGGCCCCAAAAAAATGAAAATCTATAAAAATGACCAAAATACCCCTGCGTCATAGGTGAGTCAAATGGACTCCGATTGAACTAAATGACTAGTGAATTTTTACTATTCCGAACCTTCCGGACTCAATGGTAAAGTTTAAATTAGCAAAAGAGAAACTTATAGAGATGATGTATAAGATTTGATGAATAACTTGAACTGTGTATAAAAAAAAATTGACCGGTGTTTATTGAATACTAGGAACGTCAAAGGGGAAAGAGAAGGACATCTAACTTTCTCAATTTTATTAAAAGGTAAGTAAAATCCGATCTCTGTACGTGGCAAAGACCAATGTGCTATGCATGTGTTGATTTTTATTGTGTTCGTGCTTCCAGATGTTATTGAATAATATTGATGCTTGTTCTAGCTCGTAAATACTATGTGACATAGACCTAACTGTGTTATGCATGTGTTGCTCTTATTGTTGTATTGTGGTATGCCATCCGATGTTATTGAATTACATTGATGCGTGTTGTAGTTCGTAAAGATTATTGAATCGGCTACTTAGCGTTTACATGGGAAGGCTTCTAGAGAGAAGGGAGAGCTTCTCTCTCTAGTTTTTTCATAATCATTGCTGGTTTCTTGCAATGGCTTCCACTGATGTAACTCATTCCATTCATGCAAAGGAACCAAGCCCATCAGATCCAATGGCTTCTCTTGAAGCTTCCATTCATGATAAGAAAACAAGTTCAGTTCCTAAGGCCACAAGTTCAGATCCTATCCTACATGCTCCTTCTCTTCTTAGCTATCCCATTTCTGGTTTCTGTCCTGGTGCAAATGTGGACCGTATTGGTGTCGATGAAGCCACCGTTAGAGCTCAAGTTGCAGAAAATGAACGTCAATGGCAGCAAGGACCATCTCATGATATTCTTGCCTCAACCACTGGATTATCCAAGGCTCCTGTTACCACTAAGTCGCCTGAAAATCCGTCTCCAGCTCTGTCCTGGGCTGATGGCGTAGAGCATGGAGATTTTATCCCTCAGGTTGCTCTTGATCTAGAAAAGGAATATGGAGGCTTCTCAACTGATGTTTCTTTCCTGCATGAATCAATTCCAGTAGTCTCCAATGGCTACCAGAAATCTGGTGTTCCTGGCAATGGTGGACGGCAGCCCCCACAAGAGTCGCGTGTCTCCCCTCACAGTGGGCGTTGGAAAACTGCCCGTCCACTTTCCTCTATGTCTCATACTGCCAACGTGTCACATTCGGAAGCAAAGAGAAATAATCCAACGGTTACAATTGATAGAGCCCCAACGGATGGAAACACCAAAGATGATATGCCTATAGAAGCAGGTCCAAAAGGTGCTGACAGCAACCCCCATTCCAGTGCGGACAGTGTCCCCTATGCTACTGAAAATAACAGGCTGTTTCAGAGATTTTCTGTTCTCCAACAGAACACGCAACATCCTCCTTTACGCACAAATGGCTCCACTAGTGCTGTTACAAGCCAAGTCAACTCCACGTGTCACGTAGCTGCTGCATCTCTCCTCATGCAAGGTGATACTCTCGCCACAAATTCAGCTTTCAGTCCTGCTATCCGATCCTCAGCCAGTGCTGTTGGCGTCCATCATTGGAGGTCTCGATCGGTGCTGGGGACCCCACTACCCTACCTGCTTCAGCAGTATGCACTAGGGAGACCCACTTGACTTCCAATGGGCTTAAGCCACCGTCCACTTTAGGCATTAGAGATATCCCAAATGCATCTCCTGATGTAGTTAGCCTCGTTGTCAACCAGATTGGTGGTTCCCCACAGGGCTCGTTAGTTCTTAACCATAGCTCTATTTCCCCTTTTCACCCCCAAACACCAGTTCAATCCCAATCACCTGTTCATCAGACTGATTTTGTCTCTCATGAGAAATTATCCCAGCCCCTTCCGCACCAGGCTTGCACTTCACAGCCAAGCCCCGTATGGTCCTCCCTTTTCCAACCTCAGGCCCCTGCTAAAAAATTCATTTTGGAATACCAGCAGCCCCAAATTGAAGGGAATCGAATCACGGTTGAACCTCCCAAGAGGTCATTCGTGCAGGAGTTCAAAGCTGGGAAAATACATTAGTGGGTTACTTTCTAGATCGGAAAATGCCATACCTATGGGTCAAAAGGGTTGCTGAAAAATTATGGAGTAAAGATGGTCTATATGAAGTTCTAACTAATGGCAATGGGTTTTTCTTCTTTAAATTTGACTCTTTGCAGGCTATCACTAACATTCTTGAAGGTGGCCTTTGGCATTTTTCTGGGCGTCATATCATTCTTCAAAGATGGAAGCTTGGTATGGCTTTATCTAAACAAGATGTGGCTAAAATTCCTGTCTGGGTTAAGTTTTTCAACGTCCCTTATGAACTTTGGACAGCCCAAGGACTAAGCTATGTTGCTAGCGCCATTGGTAAACCACTATATGCAGATTCCCATACTGAAGCTCAATCCCGAATTAGTTATGCCAGGATATGTGTTGAGGTCGATGCTACCACTGATCTTCCTGATTATTTTGATATCAAAATTCCTGATCAATCCAAAGTGGAAATTCAAGTTGAATACCAGTGGCTTCCAGCCATGTGTACCCACTGTCATACCTTTGGCCATCGGCTTGCAAAATGCCCGTCTATGAAAATTGCTGAAGGACAGCCCAATCAACCCTCTACCCATGATGCTCACACCAAGAACAAAGTGAATGGAGAGTGGTCACACGCAAGGGGAAGGCCATTCAAATTGACAATTCTCCTATCTCTAATAGAACCCCCGCTGCTGCCATTCAACCTGCAAGTCTCACTCAGGATACTGAGCGGCCAATCAATTATGATATCTAGGTGCTTAAAACAATGGAAGTTGGTGCCTCTAGCACTGCTCTCCTTGATAACTCAGATAGCATCTCGGCCTATGCCTCTCAGCCTGAATTCTCCACCAAGATTACAGATCAACAGGAATCTCCTTATACAATACAGCCCATCAATCCAATGGAGATAGGAACCACCAGTAGCGATCCTCTTCTTGATTGCCCAGCTATTCTGCCACATGAATCTTATCAGCACCCATCTGGTCATGTTACGTCCATGCCTTCTAATCAGCCTCCTCGCCACAATGCAGGTGCTGAGTGTCCGTTGTCCCCAAATATAGCTAACTCTAGCAGGTCTTCTCCACACAATGACAGTCCAACCGTAGCTCTCTATTCTGATTCAACAGCTTCGCCTGAATCTAATTACTTAGCGGACAGAATCACCAAAGTTGATGAGGTTGACACTAGAAGTAATTACACTCGAAATCAGCTCAAGAAGCAAAGATGGCAGAGAAGGGTTTTAAGGAAAAAAGGGACACCAGATCCCAACCCCCTCTCCTATTCTCCATGAATTTTGCATGTTGGAATATTCGAGGATTGAACAACCCCTCAAAGCAGCGTGAAATCCGATCCTTTGCTCGTGATTATTCCCTTAGCTTCATTGGTATTGTTGAGACTAAAATTAAGGCAAGTTCTAAAGATCCTATTTCTAACTCTCTCATTCCTGGATGGTCTTTCTTATATAACTATTCTCATGCCCCCTCTGGGAGGATTTGGATAGGATGGAATAATTCTATTTTGCAGATTCACTCTTCCTGTGCCAATGCCCAAGTCATTCACTGCAATGCTACAGTTAGAGCCACTAATTCTCCCATTGCCATTTCTGTAATTTATGGGTCTAACTCTCCAATTCATCGGAATGACTTATGGAGCTATATCTCTCTCCAGGCCTCCATTTCTAAGGATGTCCCTTGGTTGCTGCTTGGCGATTTCAATGCCATCCGATTCCCTCATGAAAGGAAAGGTGGCAGCTCCGATTGGCCTCCTGTTATGGATGATTGCAACAAATGTTTCTTGAACACCGAGCTAGAGGACTTGCGGTTTACTGGGCAATTTTTCACCTGGTGCAATGGCCAAGCAGCCCCCCATACCATCCAAAGGAAGCTTGATAGAGCCCTAGTTAATCAAGAATGGCTCTCTTCTTTTCCTTCTGCGGAGGCTGAATTCCTCCCCCCTGGATTATCTGATCACTCCCCAGTTATAGTTAGATCCGGTATTCCTCTGAAAAAAGGCAAGAGCCCTTTTAAATTCTTCAATTTTTGGGCTGATGATGATGGTTTTCTTCCCACCATTGAACGGGCATGGAACTCTGCTATTCAGGGCACAGCTATGTTCATCTGCTGCCAGAAACTAAAGAAAGTTAAGTTTGCTCTTAAGGATTTCAACCAAAAGAAATTCAAGAACATCTCCTTAAGAGCCCAAGAAGCTCGCTCTAAGCTTCATGACATCCAAATTCTTCTCGAGCAGAATCCAGGGTCTAGTGAGCTCATCCAGGAGGAAAAAGAAACTCGCCACCTTTATTATTCTATCCTCTCCAGTGAGGAGAGCCTTGCCAAGCAAAAATCTCGTGTTCAATGGCTTTTCGAGGGTGATCAAAACACTTCCTTCTTCTTCAAATCAGTGAATAGTAGAAGAAATCGTAATAAGATTGTCAGCCTACTTGATGCTTCTGGTAATCGAATTGAGGACATTAAGGAGATCAAGAATACCATTGTCAATTATTATCATGATCTCCTCGGCAATGCGAGTACTATTCCCTACCCTGGGAAGCAAGCTCTTGCTGGATTTATTTCAAAGCGCCTGCCTAATGACTCCCTCTCGGCCCTCCAATGTCCAGTCTCTGAAACTGAAATCCAAGAAGCTCTATTCAGTCTCCACCCTAATAAAGCTCCAGGCCCGGATGGTTTCAATGGTTTTTTCTTTCAAAAAACTTGGAGTATTGTTAAGACCGAGGTCATTGCTGCTATTTCTGAATTTTTCTCTTCCAGATCCATTCTTAAAGAGATCAATTCCACCGCCATTGCCCTTATTCCCAAGGTACCTAATCCCTCATCCCTCCATGACTATCGGCCGATATCCTGCTGTAACACTCTCTACAAGGCCATCTCCAAAATTCTTGCCAACCGGCTCAAGAGTGTTCTCCCTAGTCTTATTGACCCGGCTCAATCTGCTTTTATTCATGGGAGGAAGATTAGTGACAACATCCTTCTTGCTCAAGAACTCATGCACAATTACCATAAGAATTCAGGCTCTCCGCGTTGTACTATGAAAGTTGATCTTAAGAAGGCCTTTGATTCGGTGCGCTGGGAGTTTCTTATTGATACTATGAGCATCATGGGTTTTCCCCAGGTTTTTATTGATTGGATTCAATGCTGCATCTCTACGGCCCGTTACTCAGTTGCTATTAATGGTGAGCTTGAAGGTTTCTTCCATGGAGCCAAAGGGTTAAGACAGGGTGACCCTCTATCCCCCTACCTTTTTGTGCTTGCCATGGATGTGCTCTCTTTAATTCTTCACCAGAAATCAGTTGTTCCTCAATTCAAGCATCATTGGCGATGCCATAAAACCAAGCTTACTCATCTCTGCTTCGCTGATGATATTATGCTCTTCTATCATGGTGATCTCCTTTCAGCTTCTATTCTCAAGGACGGACTTGACACATTTGCTACCTTTTCTGGCCTCCTCAACAATGCCTCCAAAAGCAACATCTTCCTATTTGGAGTGGATTGCACCCTCAGGCATGGTATCATGGAGCATATTGGTTTCCCTGAAGGATCCCTCCCTATCCGTTACCTTGGTGTCCCTCTGATTTCCATCAAGCTGAAAGCCCAAGATTGCAAATCATTAGTTCAGTGTATCATTGGGAAAATTTCCCATTGGGCTACCAAATCCCTCTCTTATGCTGGACGACTCCAACTTATCAAATCAGTGCTGTTTAGCATTCAAGTTTACTGGTCCTCCCATTTCATTCTTCCCAAGAAAGTGGTTAACCAAATTGAGCAAGCAATGAGGTCGTTCCTTTGGAGTGGTAACCACCTCATCTCATCCGGTTCGAAAGTTGAATGGGATGATATAACATGTCCCAGAAATGAAGGGGGTCTTGGAATTAAGAAACTCTCTGATTGGAATAAAGCTGCTTTGGGGAAGCTTATATGGGCCATGTTCCAAAATCCCTCTCACTCCCCTTGGGTTACTTGGATTCGTAGTAATTTGCTGAAAGGCAAGAACTTCTGGGAAGTCAAGTGTCCCCAATCTTGCTCTTGGACTTGGAGGAAAATGCTTCAGTTCCAATCTTTGTTCAAATCTAGCATCAAAATGTCTATTGGTAATGGCCTCTTTGCCTCTCTTTGGTTTGATTACTGGCTCCCCAATGGCTCCATTATTGACAATATGGGGGATCGAGTTATCTATGATTCGGGTCTGGGAAGATAGGCTAAAGTTAGCTCCATCATCTTGGATCATCATTGGAACTGGCCTATAGCTAACTCTCCTCATTTACTTGAACTCAAGAATGGTATGCCCTCCAACCTTCACCCATTCCCCCAACGGGATGACAAGGCCATTTGGTTACACTCCCCCGATGAGGACTTCTCCATCACCTCAGCTTGGGAACTTCTACGCTGCCGTAAACCCCTGGTCCCTTGGTGGAAGCTTGTCTGGCACCCTAAAGCATTACCCAGGGCTGGGTTTATTCTTTGGATGGCCATCCGGATTAGCCTTAATACCAAGGACCGTCTCTTCTTCTCCCAGCTTGGCATTGATTCCAAATGTCTTCTTTGTATGCGCGAGGCAGAGAGCCACAATCACTTGTTCTTCTCTTGCTCCTTCTCGTCCATCATATGGTCTCATTTGCTATCTTTATGTGGGCTCCAATGCCCCTCAGGTGACTGGCAGCAGATTGTTCTTTGGGCTAGCAATACCTTTAAGGGCAAGGCATTCTCTTCTACTCTAGGCAAGCTTACTCTCGCATGCACGGTATATACCATTTGGAGAGAACGGAATAGTAGATTGTTCACCACTTTAAAAAAACCTCCCCAGGCTATCATTGCTCAAGCTCAAGATATGATTCGTGGCAGGCTTGCTACCTCAAAAGGGATCGCAAACACAGTCTCCAACAGACTTCTTCAAAGCAATTGGTCTCTCCCTACTACCATTTTTAATATGTAATGCTCTTAGTGTTGTATGTCTCTGAGGGTATGCCTTCTTGCACTTGTATTTCTTTGGTTTAGTTCTTGTTGCTTTGGGGTGGAAGTTCTTCTGCCTGTAGTAGTCCTTCCCTCCCTTAGCTTGTTCGAGGGTATGCCCTCTTGATTTTGTACCTTTTCTCTCTTCTTTTATAAATTTATTTACTTACCAAAAAAAAAAAAAGATTATTGAATCGAATGCTATGTCTTGAGCATGTGATTATTATACTGTTGAATTATGATGCCTGAATATTGCATCATCATATGTTATACTCTGGACGAGAGTTATGATCATTTCATACATCAGTAAATAACTACAATCCACTATTGTTATGGGAAGTAGGTCGGGTCTACATGAGCAAGTCAGACGGTAGTTTCTGATTGCAAGAGGGTAGGCTGGATTCTACTAGAAGTAGGCTGGGTATACATGAGCAAAGCAGATAGAGAAATCTAGTTGCAACAGGGTATGCTTAGTCCTATGGTAGACTGGGTATACATGAGCAAGTCAGGTGGTAAAATCTGTTTGCAACAGGGTATGCTGAGTCCTACGTATATATATATCAGATCACGGGAATCATTTTACACATCATTGCATCCATTGGACAGTCATTATCATTGCCATTATCATATGACGTATATATGTATATTAATTACGGAAATCATTTTACATATCATTGCATGCATTGGACAATCATCATCATTGCCATTCTCATGTAACGTAACTTACTGTGGTTGATTCCATATCTATTTAACTAAATATTTTGTTGTTATAACTATGCATCTTATTGGGTGAACCTCTTTCTGTTGACCTGTCCTTGATAGAGTAAAGGACTACTTACTGATTTTTCATAGCTCATCAGATACTACACAAACATTATGCAGGTAATGACGCTACTGTTGAATGTTGGGATCAGAATCCTGAACGGGCGTAGGATTGTTCCAGATTTGATGTACTGTAGGGATTATTTTTGATAGTAATGTATAGTGCTTGTCCTATGTTCTCCCATCACTCCGTGTCCTGGGGATAGTTGTATTTTGAAATTTTGGGTCTGTAAAGAACTCTAGTAATATTAACGTAAAATTTTATAAAGTCTTTCGCTGTGTATTCAAGTCTTCCGCTGCATATTTAAAATCTGATTGCATGTTATTAATTCATATATAAATGTCGAGTTAAAGTGAAAAAGGAAAAATCGGGTTCGGCCGTTGGGTCGGATCGGAGTCGTGATGCCAGATCCGCACAGGGTGGGTTTCGGGTTGTGACAGTATCCACTTTTAAGATCTATTTTACTAAAAATACAGAGCCATGCAATTCATCAAGCATATCATCCAATTTAGGAATGTGATGACAATACTTTACCGTAATATTGTTGACCGCTCTGCAATTAACGCACATCCTCTAAGTCCCATCCTTCTTTGGCACATGCTCTCTCTCACGAACCCTTTGCTCATCAAATCTTCAACTTGCCTTTAAAGCTCCTTTGTCTCCTTAGGTTTACTCCTATAGGCTAGTCGGTTTGGAATAATGGCTCTAGGTACGAAATCAATTTGATGTTCAATGCCTCTAATGGGCGGGTAACCACTCGGCATCTCGTCTGGAAATACATCCTCGAACTCCTGCAACAAAGAAACAACCACACTAGGAAGAGATTGATTAGTCTCATCAAGATTAAAATAAGATTCTTTGTAAACAAGAAAAATCATAGGCTGATCCGCTAAGAAGGCCCTCTTAACCTCACTCTCCTTGAATAAAAACTCATCTTTGTCTCTCTTTTTCTCTTTGTAGGTTCTCTTTCTTTTTTCTCTCGTGGCTCCACTCTCTTTTCTTTATTCTCAGCTGTCACGACCCGAGTGGGCCAATTTATGATAATATGGGAGATCGAGTTATTTATGATTCTAGGCTTGGGAGACATGCTAAAGTAGAAGCCATCGTTTTGGATAATCATTGGAATTGGACGGCAGCAAATTCTCCTCATCTGCTTGAGCTGAAGTATGGTATGCCTCTAAGCCTTTTTCCTACTCCCCATCGGGAAAATAAGGCAACTAGGGTTCCCTCCTCTAATGGGGAGTTTTCCATTAGATCTGCTTGGGACATTCTGAGGGACCATAAATCCCAGGTTCACTGGTGGAAGCTAGTTTGGCATTCTAAAGCCATTCCCCGTGCTACTTTTATTCTTTGGATGGCTATTCGGAACAGGCTCAGGACAAAGGACCGTCTCTTCTCTACCTGTCTTGGCCATGATACCAAATGTCTTTTTTGCTTGCAAGATCAGGAGAGTCATTCCCACATCTTCTTCTCCTGTCCCTTCACTTCCTCTATTTGGTACCACATGATCTCTATTAGTGGTTACTAATATCCCAATGGAGATTGGCAGCAAATCGTTCTTTGGGCTAGCAATACCTTTAAAGGCAAAAATTTCTCCTCTGTCATCGGTAACCTTTCTCTAGCTTGCACAGTATATAATATTTGGAGAGAAAGGAATAGTAGATTGTTCAACAAGGAAAAGAAAAATCCTCAAGCCATTATTGCCCAAATCAAGGATATGATTTGCAGAAAGCTAACTACATCTATAGGGATCTTGAACTCTACAACCAATAGGCAACTTCAATTTGTTTGGTCTCTTCTGAGTACAATCTTTAATGTGTAATGGTTTATGTTTGTAATGTTTTGTAGCTTTGGGACGGGTTTTCTTCTATTTGTAGAAGTCCTTCCTTCCCACTAGCTTGTTCGAGGGTATGCTGATGCGAACCCCGCTAAGATTAACGAGACCCGTCAATGAGATAAGAATCCAATATCGTTCTACAATCAGATCTGAATGGAAGACCTCAACCCGTTGTTTACGACAAACAAGAACCTCGGTATATTTAACCTCAACCCATTGTGTAATGCAAAACAAGAACCTCGGTATATTTAACCTCAACCCGTTTTTTAGTGCAAAATAAGAACCTCAGTATAAGGAAAACACCACAAACGGTGGTGGAAATCCGTTGATAAGTCGTTGGTGAACGCCACAAGAAATCCCTATAAGTTCAGATAGTTCTTCAAAGAATCGCAGAGAAAATACTCTCTCAATTTACTCAAAAATTCATCTTCTACCAAATGCAGCTACAAGTTGTTTTTTAAACACTCTATGAAACCCTAGGGCCGAATAAGGCCTACATTAATAAAAGATATGGGCTAAACATTTTCAGGCCCAAAACATCCTAAACTACCAACTAAAAGTAATAAAAGAAATCCACTAATTAAGTTAGAATCTCGTGCAGCCAAAAACGTTATCAGTGCAGGTACAGCAACTTCAAACTCAATTTCGACCTTGATACATCTTGAATCCCGAAAACCTCAAAAGATGAAAGTTGTATAACTATTCATTGGCTTTCCATAGCATCTTGAATCATCTCAATCGGAGCTCGGATGAGAGAGTTATGCCCAGATTACAAAGCAACATTGAAACTGTACGAAAATCACCCAATTAGCGTTTTTGTGCACTTAACTTCTTAGCTCTTGACCTTGTGTTTGGTCTATCTGGAACTTGTAAAGGATCTTTAAGACTCAGTCTACCATAGTACACATCATTCCCCCTCTCTTCAAAAGGATTCGTCCTCAAATCTTTAAGACTCGGTCTGTCATGGTGCTCATCATTCCCCCGCTCCTCAAAAAGATTCGACCACGAATCATCACCTGCATCAAAGGGAGAAAGATATCTATATATATATATATATATAGTTTTTTTTTTTTTTCTATTTTGTGAACTCTTTTTTTGTTTTTTAATAGTCTCCCTTTTTTTTGTACTTTTTTTTTTTTCAAGGATAATAATCTAACGCAAGAATTAAAAGGATAGATTAGACCTGATTTGTAGTCTGAGCTCTGGTACCAAACGATGCGAACCCCACTAAGATTAACGAGACCCGTCAACGAGATAAGAATCCAAGATGGTTCTACAATCAGATCTGAATGAAAGACCTCGACCCGTTGTTTACAACAAACAAGAACCTTGGTATATATGAACTCAACTCGTTGTTTACGACAAACAAGAACCTCGGTATATTTAACCTCAACCCATGGTTTAGTGCAAAACAAGAACCTCGATATATTTAACCTCAACCCGTTGTTTAGTGCGAAACAAGAACCTCGGTATAAGCAAGAAGCCACAAACAGTGGTGGAAATCCGTTGGATCAATCATTGGTGAACGCCACGAGAAATTCTGATAAGTTCAAATAGTTCTTCAAAGAACCGCAGAGAAAATACTCTCTCAATTTACTCAAAAATTCATCTTCCACCAAATGCGGCTACAAGTTCTTTTTTAAACACTCTATGAAACCCTAGCACCGAATAAGGCCTACATTAAATAAAAGATATGGGCTAAACATTTTCAGGCCCAAAACATCCTAAACTATCGACTAAAAGTAATAAAAGAAATCCACTAATTAAGTTAGAATCTCGCACAGCCAAAAACGTTATCAGTGCAGGTACAGCAACTTCAAACCCGATTTCGACCTTGATGCATCCTGAATCTCAGAAACCTCAAAACATGAAAGTTGTATAACTATTCATTGTCTTTCCATAGCATCTTTAATCATCTCAATCAGAGCTTGGATGAGAGAGTCATGCCCAGATTACAAAGCGACATTGAAACTGTACGAAAATCACCCAATTAGCATTTTTGTGCACTTAACTTCTTAGCTCTTGACCTTGTGTTTGGTCTATCTGGAACTTGTAAAGGATCTTTAAGACTCGGTCTACCATGGTACCCATCATATGCCCTCTTGTTTTGTATCTTCTTTTCTCTCTCTTTCCTTTAATAAATTTACTTTTCAAAAAAAAATGCCGAATACAAAATTTCTTACTACAACTGTGCATCCCTAAGACATGGATAACATGGGAGAGCTATAAGACTGTCTGTACTAAGTATTACACTTGCAACTTCAAAAGCAAATGTCCACCTCTTGTCTATCAGACTCTATGGTATATCCTCGATATCTGTGCCTACAAATCAAATGTTGTGTAGTATCTGATGAGCTATGAAAACTTAGTAAGTAGTCCTTTACTCTGCCATGTGCACAAGGTATAAAAGAATGCTGGCCAGTCAATGAATATATATACTCAATATCAGATGATAGAAGTCAAATGATAAGGAAATGAATCTGCTATGCTAACAATGTCATAGTGCTACAGTCATGAGCTATATCAAGTATGAAATGTAAGCATTGTACTGAAAGCTGTAAAAATCTCATGATTATTCAATAATGATATAACATGATCAAGCTATGAATATCAACAATAAAGGATAGTGATATCAACTAAATTTGAGATGCACTGGTACTGGTGAGGCCCGGCTACCCCCTGGGCTCGTATTCAGTTCCATAGGACTCGCTGAATAATATTGCTCTGAGCTCGTGTTCGGTTCCATAGGACTCGCCTGAATAATACTGCTCTGTGTAATTATATAATAAACGTTCCACTCGAAACCTGAACCCGAAGGTCATAAATAGCATCAGATGGAGACGTGAATGAGCACAAATCTGGCACTAATAATATATCAGGATCATGCTATCTTCCACAAATAGTATAGTGGAATCATAACTGATTCTAGGCAATCTGACGTAATAATAGTTTTCGAGGCTACAGTTACTAGACTGCTTCGAATAAAACTGTCTGGCCCTCACGGCCCTAGGTACAAGTGTACATAAAGAAATTTGTGCACAAGTGTACAATCATGATCAAGATATATATAGAAATCAATAACTGTCTCCTACATGATAGAGCAATATCAATGTGTCTAAATAAACACTGGTGTGTATGTACAGAGTACTGAAAAGTAATATATGTACAAGAATTGTGACACAGCTTGGAATGTAACACATGCAGAGATCAGATTTTACTTACCTCTTACTGTCTCTATCTGGAAGGTCTAGACTGTCTTCTCCTTGCCCTTTGGTGTTCCTAAGATTCAAGACACACATCTTAGTCTATCGCTACTTGAATTATGTTATTCATCAAATTTTATGCCTCTATGCTATAAGTTTCTATTTTACTAAAATAAATTCTACCATTGAGTCCGGAATGTCGAACAAAGTCGGTTTAGGCTTTCGCGGAACTTAATGTGGACATCTGGGCTAAAAAGGGCAAAATGATCATTTTGCACTTTTACGGGTCTTTTATTTTTTGGGACTCCATCTCCAAACACGGACCTCACTATGGTCTTAGAATGTCCAAGATAGTTAAAATACACTATTCATGTGTTTAATTGGGACATCGTTACTATAAAGGGTAGAATGGTCATTTGTACTTTCACGGGTTCTCACTTCTCAAGACCTATTTTCACAAATCAGACTCCACTGTTGAGTCCAGAATGCTCGAAATAATAAAAATTCACTATTCTTTTATTTTAATCGGAGTTCGTTTGACTACTTTTTGACTTAGTGGCATTTTCATAATTTTCTATTATTTTAAATTAATTAATTAAATTAATATTTTATTCTGGGGGGTCAAATCATAATAACTAAAAGTTTAGGGTCTAATTATAATTTTCATAACTCTGGGTTCATTTATAATTTCAGAAAACCCTATCCTAACTAAGGATAGCCAAAACAGTGGATATCCATGGAATAGGGATAGGATATCCTTATTCCTGTTTCAGTCTCAATTTCTATTTCTTATCCGTGTCACCAAACACTTCAAATTCGATTTTAAAATCTTTTAAACTTAAGTAATACTACGCCATTTTGACTATCCGTTTTTGTTTCGGTTGGGCCCCAACCTTGATCCGACCCGTGGCCCTCCCAAACCAAGACCAACAATCTTCTTCTTCTCCGGCAAAGCGCCGGTAGGGTTCCGTCATCCTTTCCAGCGACGGCCAATATTTTCTGATGAGTTTTTCGACCTAGCTCAATGTAGTTCCCCTCAGAATTTTATAGAGTTTCCAAATTCACCCTTGGTTTTCCATTTGGATCTTCCTAATCCCACGAATGGTGAGGTTTATAGCTCCGGCCGACTTTCCGACCAACTATTTCTCTTTAAATTTCATGCTTGTTTCTTGACTGTTTTTTCTTATTTTTCTTCCTAAAGGTTTTTTGCACTACTCAGGGTCATATTTAAGCCACTTAAACACGATTTCAGGCATAAAATATCAATGGATTTCAAGACACCCAAAAACCTGCAAGTGGGGTCTGCTCACTAGTTTGTGGATCATTTTAAATGATTCTTCTTGCTATTGAATCTATGTTTCATGCTTAATAAGGCCTAACGATTAGATCAAACTACTATGGTTTAACTTTTAAAAACAGAAACTTGAACTTACCTTAAATTTTTGATTTTTCTTGGCGCAGCCCCCTTTTTCTCTCCTGTTCCAACTTGGTTTAGTTTCTGACTCTTCCCAACATTTTTCTCAATTTCTTGACAGTGCTCACAACCTTTAATCTCTCTGTTTTTCTTATCCCACGGAACATGTGTGTGTGTGTGTGTATATATATATATATATATATACACAACCATGATCACACTCACCGCTCCTGTAACTTCTTTCTCAACCCTACACCCCTCAAGCCCTCAATTTTGACTTTAATTTCTGATCTCTTTTACCCAAATGCAGCCTTGCATTTATGGTAAAAGAGATATTTGTCTATATATATAAATATATATTATATCACACATACTACCACACAAACTAATATACAACCGTCACACACACACATATATATATATATATGTATGCACTTGCTGCATGCCTCACTCCTTTCTTTCTTTCCTTTATTTCTTTTTCTTTTCTTGTATTGATATTTTAAGTACACATATATATACTATACTATATTATATATACACATGTATAAATACATATTTCATACCTATATATAAACATTTATATAGTATATATATATACTAATTTCTGGGCACGTATACATACACTAATATTTCATGAGCTATGCATGTGTTTGTACGTATGCTTGCAGGGAAATACGTGCGTGCACACATTACGAGGCATAGTTCTAGATTACTCGAGTATTGCCTGACATTGGCTATATAACTGATACTATTCACTTTCTAAAACTGTATAATACATATGATAAAATAATAAAAAGCTTTAAATAGCTCGGGTTACAGCTGATAGTACACTACTCGACCCGATCTTCCTCGGTATACGTGCTAACCCGGGTCAGGGTATTACATTAGCCATCTCTCTATTTTTTTTTTTCACTCTCTTTTTTTCTTGAGGTTTCGGCCTCTCTCTTATTTTCTGCTCAATCTTACTTTTCAGCTTCGGTTGGTCCTCATATACTTGTTTTGGGGTTAAAGGAGCAAGCTTGATTGTCTTTCCATCCTTTACAAAGCTGTATCTGTTCCTAAACCCATCATGAATCACCTTTCTATCATACTGCCAGGGCCTCCCCAACAAAATATGGCCAGCATGCGTAGGAACTACATCACATAGCATCTCATCACTATACCTTCAAATGTTAAAAGCCATCAAAACCTGTTTACTGATCTTGACCTCCCCACATTCATTCAAGCACTACAACTTATAAGGTCTAGGATGTTTTAGTAAAGGTAAGCTCAACTTTTCCACTTGTGTGGTACTACCTACATTGGTGCAACTTCCCCCATCTATAATCATACTACACACCTTGTTGCTTACATAACATCTAGTATGAGATATGTTTTCTCTCTGCTACTCCATATCATCTACCTTAATTTGCATATTGAGAGCATGCCTAGTAATAAGAGACTCACCTTCTACAGGGGTATTCCACTCCATCATCATCACTAGCATCGACCAACTCAGGGATCTCATCACCCTCATTCTCACTCTTAGTCATCACCTCCCCACTGTCATGCATAACCATCACCCGCCTGTTTGGACATTGAGACGTGTCGTGCCCAAAACCAAAACATTTAAAACATTTAATATCTCTATTCCTTGAAGGTTGGAAATCTACCTTGGGTTTGTTCTTGCTAATTCCCTAATCTTGTCCCTTACGTGGTTCGGCCTTCCCCTTTGCCACAGCTCGATCATTTCTATCCCATTTTGGTCTCCAAGAAGTGCCAGAAGCTAAAGTATACGCTGCTGCCCCCTTTCTCTTTAACTGCCTCTCCACCTTCATAACCATGTGCACCATGTCTTCCACCTCCACATAATGCTGCAACTCAACTACATTGGCTATATCTCTATTCAGACCACTTAAAAATCTGGCCATTGTGGCCATTCGGTCCTCCTTTATATTAGCCAAAATCATAGCCACCTCCATCTCCTTATGGTAATCCTCTACACTCCTAGTCCCTTGTGTAAGGTTTTGTAATTTTTGGTAGAGGTCTCTATAGTAGTGGCTAGGTACAAATCTCTGCCTCATGAGAGTTTTCAACTCACCCCATGTTTTTACAGATCTCTCATAATTCCTCCTCCTATTGGTCACCAATTGATCCCACCAAATGATTGCATAATCGGTGAACTCAATTACCGCCAGCTTCACCTTCTTCTCTTCTGAATAGTTGTGACAATAAAAAATCAATTCTATTTTCTTCCCCCACTCTAAATAAACTTCAGGGTCATTCCTACCTTAGGAAAGATGGTATTTAACTTTGATGCTCCTAAGGTTTCTATCCACCCCATCTCGACCCCTTGGATTTCTCCTCTGTCCTCTTGCACGCCTACCTCCTCTAGGTCTACCCATTTCACCCATTCCAAATTCAGATGCTATGTCTCCCTCAGCTTCATCATCTTCTTCATTCTCATACTCATTTTCAATGATAGGCTCACGTCTCCTCCTATCTTGCCCACCTTACAGATTTCTAATCGCGACATCTTCCTAATCCATCCTATCCCTCATCTCCCTCATCACCAAATTCAACCGTTCAAACTGGTGTTGCATGGCCTGCAAAACAAAGAATGAGTTAGCCAAGTCCTCCTTAGGTGTTGAGTCACTCTTATGAGACATTGTTAATGCCCTACAAAACAAGGAAATGATGTTAGTGGTAAAAAGAAAACCTCACACACTCCCTTACATGTTTAGGCTCAAATATTGTCATACCACTCATGTTTCACTCTTTTGGGCTTTCTAATACTAGTCTTACCCACTCTTGCCTTTTACCTCTCCTGTTTTCCCTTTCAAGTTTGTGAAGAACTGGTTGAACTAAATCAAAACACAACCTCGTATTATTCCAACTAGCAATAGATTCAAGAAACAAGAAGGAATAAAATGACATGGATCTCAAAAAATTGTACAAGGAAAATAACAATTAGGAAACAAGATATTAAATAAAATGACACGGATCTCAAAGAATTGTACGACAAAAAGAGCAATTAGGAAACAAGATGCTAAAAAAGATATTTTAGACCCCTTTGAAGATATGGATCAATTGACACCAAATTTCCAAATTACAAAGTATATATATATATATATATATATATTTATATATATATATCTACCTCTATTGGTAGTCCTTTGTCAGTATTGGCTTTGGCCTCATACCTCCATACAGTCTACACATCTGCTGAGTATGTCAGTAGTGGCTAGAAGCCCCTACCTCAGAGGACTACCAGCAGAGGTAGAGGCTTGCCACTACCGACAAACTCCAGCAAATGTTGCCACAACATTAGTGTGGAGGTAGGGGCTCCCAGCCACAACCGACATACTCAGCAGATGCACAAACTGTATGGAGGTATGAGGCCACAGCCACTACCGACAGAGGACTACCGACAGAAGTAGAGGCTTGCCACTACCGACAGACTCTAGCAGATGCTGCCACAACATTTTTTTTCTTTCTAACAATGTCTTGTAAGAAATGGTCATAGGAGCATTGGTGTCCCTAACTGTAGCATTGCAATGAATGGCTTGAGCATTGGCACATGAAGAATTAATCTACAATATAGAATTATTCCACCCTATCCAAATCCTCCCAGAGGGAGCATGAGAATAGTTATGTAAAAAGGACCATCCAGGAATGAGAGTGTTAGAAACAGTATCTTTAGAAGCATTCTTAATCTTAGTCTCAACAATACCAATAAAACAAAGAGAATAATCATGAGCAAAGGATCTGATTTCACACTACTTTGAAGGGTTGTTCAATCCCCTTATATTCCAACAAGCAAAGTTCATGGAGAATAGGAGAGGGTGTTGGGATCTGGCGTCCTTTGTTTCCTTAAGAGCCTTCTCTATCGCCTTTGCTTCCTGAGCCGATTTCTTAGTGTAATTACTTCTAGTGTCAGCTTCATCAACTTTGGTTATTCTGTCCACTACGTGTTATCTTGATTAGTTGCCATGGCCACTACGTGGCCAATAAGAGCATGGAGAGTATCTTGTTGCAGTATATCTGAGCTATCAAGGAAAGGGCCATTGCTAAGGGAGCCTGTCTCAATTGATTTATATGCTGGGCTTCAGAATGAGCCTTCTGCTGCTCTATATCCTTAGTGAAGTTTTCAATATGAGTGGCAGCAGCTAGGGTGTTATCATTGCTTAGAGTGTCTTCAATTTGGAAGGGCTTGCCCTCATTTGAAACCACTCTCCATTCACTCTTGTTCTTGATTAAGGCAACATGAGTAGAGGGGTGATTGGATTTCCCTTCAGCACTTTTCATGGAAGAGTAGTTCGCAAGCCTATGCTCGAAGGTGTGATAGTGGGTGCACATGGAGGGAAGCCATTGATACTCCACAAGGATTTCCACTTTGGAGTGATCGGATAATTTGAGATCAAAACAATCAGGTAGATCTTTGGTAGCATCCACCTCAACACAGATTCTAGCGTAGCTGACTCTGGATTGTGCTTCGGTATGAAAATCTGCATATAGCGGTTTCCCAATGGCGCTAGCTACGTAGCTAAGCCCTTGGGCTGTCCAAAGTTCATAAGGAACGTTAAAGAACTTAACCCAAATAGGGATTTTTGCCACATCTTTTTTAAATAGAGTCAAACCAAGTTGCCATCTTTGCAAGATTATATGCCGCCTGGAGAAGTGCCAAAGACCGCCTTCGAGAATATTGTTGATAGCCTACATAAAGTCAAATTTAAAAAAAAAAAAATCCATTGCCATTTGTAAGTACTTCATATAAACCATCTTTGCTACATAACTTTTCAGCTACCCTTTGAACCCACAAGAATGGCATTTTCTTGTCAAGAAAGTAGCCAACTAATGCATTTTCCCAGCTTTAAATTCTGGCTTCTCTTTTTTAACCAAACACCCTCCCAACTCAAATCTAAAAATTTACCTATAAAGTAATAGTGTTGGGCAGCTATCTAAATGGGTGGGTCAGGTCGGACCCAACACGATTATGGCCTAAAATAAATCACAAAAACTCAGTTTCTTACCCATTGTTTTCCTGTTGTGCGCCTGTTCGGCTTCTCCATTTTTGCTTCTGGTTGGTTCTAACCTCTACCCTTCCTAAATGTTCCTTGCAAGTACTCGAACCACTAATAGCAGTTGAGCAAACCATTTGCAAAGTTACTCCTCAAGAACATATTGCCCATTTGCTCTTTTCATTAATTCGGCCATGTCTCCGCCCTCACAGTATCCAATAACAGTGCAAACATAGCAACCCTTCACTCCCCACGCTTCCTTAAATATGTGTGTTGAATTCGTGCAATTAGAGCCATCTCTTGATGAGCAGATCTCTTGCAACGTTCAGTCTGTCGTGCTAGACGAATCATTTTTAAGACATGCTTCTTTTTCCAACTTGTGATTGGCGAGAATGGCAACCCCGAATGCTCCGAGACCAATCTGCTCCATGATCTCATTCGGATCTATCCGAGACTCCATAAATCCTTCAATCCAATACTATCACAAAATATTTGTATATATATATATATATATATATATATATATGCAAAGCCAATTCGTGTCTCCCTTCAGTATATGCTTTAATCAATCAATCTGCTACCATTACCCTCACATGATTTCACGCTCAATTTGCAGTAAACAATGCTCCAATCTTTGGATCTCCAAGAACCTCTTCGAAGTATTCGTAGATCAAAACCAAAGAATCTCTCATCCACATATATATACATTAATCTGTTGCAGTATCACTCTCATTCTCCCCACCTTAACAAATCATCAAAACCCGAATCACTCATGACTGATCCTTAAATTCCCAACAAAAATCCCGTTTGTTCTTGTGGTAGCCGATAAATCAGCAACACAAAAGAACCCAGGGTACCTGATACAAAATCTCTTCGTTGTCTCTCTCTCAACTGGACAATCGAAACCGAATCTCTTTGTTGATTACAGCACCAATCGCCCCTTGGATCGTGCTTAGTGCCATCCCCTACCTCCATCGCCACCCCTCTGGTTCTGCGGCTCACACCCCTGTTTCGCAGCCTCTGCCCCTTTCTCCTTGATCTCCCTCCCTTTTTATTTCTCTCATTCTTTTTCTCTCTCTCACGGTAACCACTGCCCCTTTAGTTCTCTTTGTTTTTCTCCAACGCATGCAATAACTCCCCTTTCAGTTTCTTTTTTTTTTTTTTCTCTCTGTCTCTCTTTAGCCTTTCCATTTCCTGCGCATAACCCCTGTTTTAATTCTTCCTTTACATGTTATAACTAATACTCGTATACACACCTTTACTATATATATATATATATAATTATATTTATATGTCACACGCATATAGATATGTACATGTACACATATATAAATAATACATTTTTATCCATATTTTATTTAATTAATATACTTGTTCCTTATTTCATTCTTATTTTCATTTTATTTTATTTTTGTCGCTATTCGGTTGCCTTGGCATTTTCTGTACATTCGAAATAATTTAAATCCAACTCGTCCATTCCTATCGACTCACACGGTTCGCTCGGTTAAAATTTGGGTCAGGGGTATTACAAAGTGGAACCATATGCTGGAGGTGAATGAACAAGAGAAGAAGAGGCAGTTGTGACTCTCATTTTCTCTCGAACAAAAAAGACATTTGGGATCTTGACCAATTGAAAAAAAAAAGAAAAGGTAGTCCTTGGTCCTTAGACTGTGACGAATGGTCATCCAAAGGATAAACCCAGCACTGGGGAATAGCTTTAGAATGCCAGACAAGCTTCCACCAATTTACTTGGGGGTTACGGCCACGTGGAATATCCCAAGCTGAACTGATGGAGAGGTCCCCATTTGAGGAGGGCAACCAAATTGCCTTGTCTTCACGGAGGGGGGAGGGAAGAAGATTAGAAGGCATGACGTTCTTTAGGTCCAGCATATGAGGAGAATCAGCAATAGGCTAGTTCCAGTGATTTTCAAGAATGATGCAACTCACTGTAGCAGATCTTCCAAGCCCTAAATCATAAATAACCCTTTCCCCCATGTTGTCATAGATGGAGCCATTGGAGAGCTAATAGTCAAACCAAAGGGAAGCAAATAGCCCATTCCCAATGGAAATTTTGATATGCGGCTTGAATAAAGGTCTGAATTTAATCATTTTCCTCCAAGCCCACGAGCAAGATTGGGGGCATTTGACTTCCCAGAAGCTTTTGTCTTTAAAAGATTGCAGCGAATCCATTGAACCCACAGGGATTTTAAGGGATGTTGAAAGAGAGCCCATATGAGTTTCCCCAAAGCTGCTTGGCTCCAATCAACAAGCTTCTTAATCCCAAGACCCCCTTCATTTCTAGGGCAAGTTACATCCTCCCACGCAACTTTGGAACCAGAAAACAGGAGATGGTTTCCACTCTAAAGAAAAGATCTCATAGCTTATTCAATCTGATTCACCACCTTTTTTGGAAGAATGAAATGGGAAGATCTCAACACTGTCTTTTTATTTTATTTGAACACCGATTATAATTTACTAAATTAAATTAAATTATTTTATATTATATACTTATTTGCTTATTATTTTAATCAAGTGCCTCAGTGGCACAATGGTTTAGGTGTGGGGGGTTAAAACACTCACACGTGAGGTCTACGGTTCAAACCTGTGAAGCTGTGGCTCCCCTTTATTTTTCTGATTTTTGTTGAGCCAAATAACGAACAAGGGTAAAATCCAAGGATAAGGTATCCCTATTCCGCTTCAGGTCATTAAATCAAGCCCCCTATCTGTGTAACCAAACAAATTAATTTTGTTTTAAAATTGAAACTTACCAACCCTAAACGACGCTGTCCTACTTAACCATATTTGCGATTGGGCAGGTCCCGACCCAAACTGTTCATCATCTTTCCTGACATTGTAGCTCTAGTTGCAGGTTTCATTGTTTTTTCATTTCGTGACTTTTAGGTCACTTTTTTCCTCTACTTTCAATTCATATGGATTTCTAGGGCTCTAAGGAAGATTTTGGCTTTGGTTAGAGGGGTTGATTTGAGCTTAAAAGCTCAGTCAATCATTCATGGAGTTTTTTGAATAATGCCTTGTACATGCCCATTTTAGCACTAAATCGCATATGGTTTGGTCTGTTAGTCCTCTCTTGTCATGTGATTTCATCCCTCATTCTAAAATCTAGGTTCTGGTGTGAATTTATGAGGTTAGGTTTGTTGGTCGTGACCTGCAACTCGTAATTCCAAGCTCATCTTTGAGCTTCATGGTCGTAGACCATCATTTTCATGACCTTTACATGTAAAATCCCGACCCGATTAGGCAGAATAATTTACATTAATACCTTTTTATGGAATTTATTTATATATGAATTAATTGGAGATGTTAAACTGAAATTAGTAAGGTTGGGGCATAACTTGATGGATTCTAGAGAGAAGGGAGAGCTTCTCTCTCTATTTTTTTTCCTAATACTCCTCTCCCGTTGCTGTTCTCACATTTTCTACGGTCTTAATGGCTCCCATTCAGCCATTAAATGCAGTTATTAATGGTCCCCAAGATATCTATGATGCTACTCATTCATTACAAGCAAAGGCTCCAAGCCCTTTTGATCCTAAAGTTGCTGAGCATGAAAGTCATTATCAGCAAGGAGTTCAAGCTAGCACTGATGTAGAGAAGGGAAGGCAATGGCAACAAGACACAGTCTTAGACTCTACTAAGCAGCTAAGGGCTGGATCCTCCACTGCTCAAGATGGCCCGCATGAGTGTTCTAAGTCTTCCCCAGTTCTCACCTGGGCTGATGGTGTTGAACAGGGGGAATTTATTCCCCAGGTTGCTATTGATTTAGAAAAAGAATTCGGGGGTTTTTCTTAAGACTGGTCTTTCATGTATGATCTTGCTTTAGTTCACTCCATTAGTATGCAAAGAGCTGGGGTTCGTGGAAGAGGTCGAGGGCAGTTCCACCCGTTAGCACGTGCGGCTACCTCAAAGGCAAGTGGAAGTGGGCTGAATTCACTTCCAGACTTTCCTCATCCCTAAGCTCACTAAGCAAGCAGATTTGGTCCTACGGCTGAGAACGGTGGAGCTCTAGAAGCTGTTCAAGCTAAAGCTATTTTACCCATAGCTACTGCTACTAACGATGCTGACAGTCAAGCTGATACATTTTCTGGTATTCATACAATGGCTGCTTTAATCGATCATGGGGCCCCTCTCATACCCATTCTGTATCACCTACAGGAGCTAGGGGGTCTAAGTTTTTGGTTAAACCTTTTTTTTTGGTAAGTAAATAAATTTATAAAAGAAAAGGAAAAGAGGTACAAAATCAAGAGGGCATACCCTCGAACAAGCTAAAGGGAGGGAAGGACTACTACAGGCAGAAGAATTCCCAGCCCAAAGCCACAAGAACTAAACAAAAGAAATACAAGAACAAGAGGGCAAACCCTCAAAGACATACAAGAATGAGAACATTTACATATTAAAAATGCTACTTGGGAGAGACCAATTGATTTGAAGAACTCTGTTGGAGTTAGTGTTTGCAATCCCTTTTGAGGTAGCGAGCCTGCCACAGATCATATCCTGAGCTTGAGCAATGATAGCCTGGGGAGTTTTCTTTAAAGTGGTGAACAATCTGCTATTCTTTTCCCTCCAAATGGTATAGACTGTGCATGCTAGGGTAAGCTTGCCTATAGTAGAAGAGAATACCTTACCCTTGAAGGTATTGCTAGCCCAAAGAACAATCTGCTGCCAGCCAAAGAATAAACCCAACCTTGGGTAAGGCTTTAGGGTGCCAGACAAGCTTCCACCAATGAACCAGGGGCTTACGGCAGCGCAGAAGATCCCAAGCTGAGGTGATGGAGAAATCCTCATCGGGAGAGGGTACCCAAATAGCCTTGTCTTCCCGTTGGAGGAAAGGATGAAGGTTGTTGGGCATACCATTTTTAAGTTCAAGTAAATGAGGAGAGTTAGCTATAGGCCATTTCCAATGATGATCCAAGATGATGGAGCTAACTTTAGCCTGTCTCCCCAGACCCGAATCGTAGATAACTCTATCCCCCATATTGTCGAATATGGTGCCATTGGGGAGCCAGTAATCAAACCAAAGAGATGCAAAGAGGCCATTACCAATAGAAATTTTGATGCTAGATTTGAACAAAGATCTGAATTGAAGCATTTTCCTCCAAGTCCAAGAGCAAGATTGGGGACACTTGACCTCCCAGAAGCTCTTGCCTTTCAGCAAGTTACTACGAATCCAAAGAACCCAGGGGAATGAGAAGGATTTTGAAACATGGCCCATATAAGCTTCCCCAAAGCTGCTTTATTCCAATCAGAAAGTTTCTTTATCCCAAGACCCCCTTCATTTCTAGGACACGTAATATCATCTCATGCAACTTTCGAACCGGATAAGATGAGATGGTTACCACTCTAAAGGAACGACCTCATTGCTTGCTCAATTTGATTAACCACTTTCTTGGGAAGAATGAAATGGGAGGACCAGTAAACTTGAATGCTGAACAGCATTGATTTGATAAGTTGAAGCCGTCCTGCATAAGAAAGGTATTTGGTAGACCAATGGGTAATTTTCCCAATGATACAATGAACCAATGATTTGCAATCCTGGGCTTTCAGCTTGGTGGAGATCAAAGCGACACCAAGGTAACGGATAGGAAGGGATCCTTCGGGGAAACCAATATGCTCCTTGATACAATGCCTGAGGGTGCAATCCAGCTCAGATAGGAAGATGCTGCTTTTGGAGGCATTGTTGAGGAGGCCAGAAAAGGTAGCAAATGTGTCAAGACCGTCCTTGAGAATAGAAGCTGAAAGGAGATCACCATGACAGAAAAGCATAATATTATCATACTGAAGCACAATCTAGAATCAGCTACGCTAGAGTCTATGTAAAGGTGGATGCCACCAAAGAACTTCTTGATTGTTTTGATCTAAAGCTATCTGATCACTCCAAAGTGGAAATTCTTGTTAAATACTAATGGCTCCCCTCCATGTGCACCCATTGTCACACCTTCGAGCATAGACTTGCGAGCTGCCCCTCTATGAAAAGTGATGAAGGGAAAGTCAATCAACCCTCTGCTAACGTTGCCATAAAAAAGAACAAAAGTGAATGAAGTGTGGTTTCAAGCAAGGGCAAAACCATTCATAGTGCAAACACTATAAGCAATGATATCACCCCAGCAACTGCCATGCACATTGATAACACCATAAAAGATATAAAGTAGCAGATTGTTCATACTGAAGTTTAGCAAATTAATTCAATTGAAACAGGCTCCACCAGTGGTGGTCCTATCCTTGATGGCCCTGATATGAAACAACATGATACTCTCCATCCTCCTACTAATCACATAGTAGCTAGGGAAATTGCTCAGGATCCGAGCCTCATTTCCTCTCACGATGATAGCATTGACTCTTTTCTATCCCCCAAAGATTCTAATACCTGTGGACCTTTCCTAGATGAGAGCTCCCCATGCGCAGACAGCTACACTGCTTCCACTACTTCTTCAGATTCTAACTCTTTAGTGGACAAAGTACCCAAAGTTGATGAAGCTGACACTGGAAGTAATTACAGAAGAAATCAACTCAGTAAGCAAAGATGGCAGAGAAAACTCCTAAGGAACTGTAACACCCCAGACTTAATCTCTGATTAATTAATGTAAACCCTTTTTGAAATCTGATGTGGCATTTGACCGTTTAATTTTAATTTTTAACACTAGCAAAACCCATGTTAGCTAATTTCAAAATTCTGATAAAGTGATCACTGATACTAGACCCTTGGACACTGAAGCTAACCTAACTAGGAATTGACCGGAAGAAACCGCGTCGAAAAAATAATCAGTGGAAAGGGAGTTATGAGGGAAATAGCCAAAACTGATTTTTGCCCAACCAAACAAGGCATAAGCTAAATGGGGAGGAAAATGCCCAACATGTGGCCAAAGGGATTTGATCCCTTGACCAAAATGGGCAGAATTTTGTGTACCAAAAAAAATACCAACTAGGCTAGGGCATCTTTGTGTACAAATATACAAAGATATATATATATATATATATATAAGTACAAATCTGATTTGGCCACCTGCCAAGTGACCAATAACCAAGCATGCAACACATCAGCATGCATCACCCCTATGCCCCATAGACCATCATGCCTCTCTCACCCCATGATTACATCTCCTCCCAACCAAAATGCATGCAAATCCATCATGCACTTAGGGAGATGAAACATCAAGTAAAAATCTGATTTACATGATCTCCATATATGCATTGGAGGGAAAAACATATCTGCAAATGACCTTGTAAACTGATTGATATACCATAAAAGAACAGGCCAATCAGCACTTGACACGTATGACCATAATCCAGCTCATGCTCGGCCAACGTGGCTTTCACTCAGCCAATGACTAAAAGATCAAGCATCCAGATCATCACAAAAGGTCGGAAGTGACCAAACATATGCCTTCAGAGCACATATATCCAGATAAGGGTCTCAGAACTGATCACAGGGTCCAGACCAACACTCCAGACCTCGTCACCGCCTTAGTGGATGCCGAGCAAGGAATAAAGAAGCAGTCTTCAACAAGGGAACTACTATCTATGGTTATCTCTATGCAATATTCAACAAGGTAACTGCAATCTCTGATGATCAAATCCCCACAATCATGGCTCCGAATCCTAATCAACTTAGGAAAGCCACGGCCTATAAATTAAACCCCAAAGGTACACTTTATTTTCATGCTCATTCTTTGGCTTTCAATACAGTCTTTCAATTCCTTTTACTTACTTAAGCATCGGAGCGGCTACCACCGGAGCCAATCCGGTAGACCTCTGATCGTCTTTCTGAGTGTTCTACAGGTCACAGAGCCCACACTTATTGCGAGTCAAAAAGTGCAGCATCACTGATATTGAGAGAAATCCTGTATACTGATTTTTAGAGACAGAAAGTGGGTTAGAGAGAGGAAGTTAGAGAGAGATCGCTTGAATGTGGGGCTTGGCCATTGAATGAGCAACAGAAGGGAGCTAAGGACTGGGAGTGCGCAGAGGGATCAAAGTCAACTTGTTGAAGTTTCTGTTTGAACACAAACCAAGCGAGGAGACCACTGTACAAGGTAAGCAATCCAAAATTCTGAGAAATTCTCTTTGGAAATTTCGGCTACTGTTTTGCTGTTTTGGAACTATTATTGCATGTATCATGTTTAGACCATAAAATCTGGATCGATTGTGAACATTTGGACCATCAGAACTGCCCCAAACCACGGAAACAGTGAAATCCGCCATTAGAGGACCTTGACTGAATGGGTCTAGCTCAACCTGCTCCAAACTTGTTTCAGTTACTTGGGACTTAAAATAGACCCTCCTAGTATCACAAAATCCCTAGACCGCGACCTCAATACCTAGGGTTTGACCCTCAAATATATGGTTGCAGGTACGAGTTTAAAAACCCAACTCATGAAAACCTAGATATAAAATGGATCTTAGGGTAGGAATTGAAACCCCATAAACCTGTAGGTCACAATGCAAGAAACCCCAAGTGGATTTGGACCAAAAAATGGGACCGTCACAAGTCAGTTTGCAGGTTTCGGAATCCCTGAACAAGGAGCTATCTAAGCTCGATTCGATTTTTCTATTCTCTGGCAAAAAAAGATTGGAAATTAATAATTATAATATAATAGACTTACGAATGATTTAGGGAATTAATAATCCGACGTCGCCATAGACGATAATAAGAAAGTCTGGAGGGAAGGGTTACTTACCGAATCCAATGTGTAATCGGTTAATGGTTACATGAACCAATATAACCCCGAAAACGATGATAAAATGACAGGCACATGAAGACGAATTTGAAGCTTGGAGAAATCGAAAAGGAGCAGATAAGTTATGTAGCAAACTGGTACTGGGAACAAGTGGCCTAACCGAAAAGGGAATATGGCCAATGGGAGGCCAGGGATGAACCCTTGACCTTTGAGTGAAAAGAAACCTCATCCAAAAATTACCAACTGGGCTACTTTATCTTGTGTCCATATATACAACAGAAATGTATATATAACACTGAATTATCTCTAATCTGCCACCAAAACTGGCCAATGGCCAAGCATGCAACACCTCAGCATGCATCACCCTATGCCCCTAGATCATCATGCCTATGTACCCATGATTACATCTCCTCCCAACCAAATTGCATGCAAATCCATCATGCACTTGGGGAGATGAAACACCAAAGACAAATCTGATTTTTGATAATCTCCATATATGCATGGAAGAAAATCAGATCTGTATAGAGAGCTGTGTGCACTGATCTATAGAGAGTTTGGGTGAGACCATGGAAATACAAGCAGTGGTGTGCATGATGTCTTCATTAGAAATGAACATAGGAGAGGAAGAACTGGGCCCTGTGTGACTGATCTGAGGCATGGCTGGATCTGAACAAGCACAACCAAGGCACTGAACTGAGCTGAGAGGGAGGAACAGTGGCCGTTTATGAGGTAAACACCTCAACTGCAAAAATTTTCTGTTTTGATTTATTGATACTGCTCTGATTATTTTTAATCCATATGAATCATATATACATGCCCCTGAGAGACCCTAGAACTGATCTGGAACAACTGGGAGGTTCGGATAGGCCTAGAAACCCAAACCGTGACCAAACCGCCATGGATGACACCTCCAAAACTGGGTCTGATTCGACCTCCCAAAAACCAAGTTTTGATGGTCTAGAAATGATCTAGACACTGAGAGGGTCCCAAATACACCAACCCGCGACCCAAAATCGCATGGTAAGGCCCTCGAATCTGAAATTATTCCTTTCGGCCAAGAAACCCAAAATCTAAAACGAACACCTAAACTGAAATTTGTAAATGGGGAATTGAAGCCCCTGTTCTAAGAGTCACAAAGAACCAAACCGTGTGCGATTTGGTTGAGGAACAAGGCCACACGGCCGAACTGAAATTCTGCGCAATAATCGGTTCTACCGAGCTTAATCTTTGGATTCGAGGCACCAAATCGATGCAAAGTTGTTGGAATCACTCCTAGGGACAAATTGGAACCAAAAACAATCGGAAACCGTGCTTGGAATGGCACGAAATAGAGAAAAACCGGGGCTGGTATTAGGGCAACAGCGCCCTGCGCGTTGGAGAAGACGGAGTTGACTCGCCAACTCGTTCGAGTTGGGCCGAGTCGACTCATACGTGGCAACGCAAGATTGTGCCACCCCATTAATGAAACTACACCGTTTTGGGCTACCTGATTTGTTTTAAATCAAATCCTGCCTGTTTGGTCCCTCGGATAAGAAATTAAAATCGGATTTTGGGCATAACCTGAACATGGATAGGGGGCCAATTAGGGGATAACAGGGATATTTAATTCCAGTTTTCTGAAGTGTTAGTGAACCGGTTGGTTCACAGTGTAATTGGACCGGTTCAGTTCTTGAACCTAAAACCCAAGGGGTTTGAACCCCTAATTTGTGTAATTATGTTTTAACCCCCAATTGATTTCTGAAATTACGGATCAACCCCGAACATTTCTGAAAATTATACAGTGGCCCAGATTTTGGGAAAATTATACATTTGAGCCCTGCCAAATTAATTAAATAATAAAATAATTATTTAATTATTTTATTAAAGAGGTAAAATTACGATTTTACCCCTGGACATTAATTATGTCAAACGGAGTCCAAATAAACTAAATAAATAGTGTATTTTGACTATGTTGAACATTCCGGACTCAATGGTACAGTCCGATTGTGGAAATACAGTACCGAAAAATACAGATCCGTAAGTGATAAATTACTGTACTGCCCCTGATGACACTAGACCTAAATAAAAAATAAAAGACAGTCTATTTTGACTATGTCGGGCGTTCTGAACTCAACGGTGAGGTCCGTTTAACGAACTGAAGTCCCAAAAAATACAGACACATAAAGTGTAAATGACCATACTGCCCCTGATGCTTCCTAGGGTCAATTGAACATAACAGATAGTCCAACTTAATTATGTCGAACACTCTGGACCCAATGGTGAGGTCCATTTTATGAACTGACGTGCCGAAAAATATGACACGTGAAATTACCAAATTACCCCTGATACTGTACGAAGCCCAAATGAAGTCCGATTGGGACGAAATTGATAGCGATAGAAGCCCAGATACTGGTGAGACTGTAAACATGATTAAATAATGATTCGGAGTCAGAATCTTACAAAACGTAAAATGACCAAAATACCCCTGAGCACAGTAAGTGCAAAGTAGAGGTCAAATAAAGGTCAAACTGATCTGATAAATTATCATAGGGATAATTATGAACACTGAAGGGCTAAATAAGACTCCGGGACAGTAATGCGTAAAACGAGAAATGACCGATGTGTCCCAATGATCAAAAGCAGATACCAAACGAAGTCCAAAGGACTTAAGAATTTACATATGAGATATATGGGACATTCTGAGGACCACGACAGGGTCCGGGGTAAGAATGAAAAATTACCATTTTGCCCTTAAGGCTAAGTAAGCCCTTAACCGATAGCGATTCAAGTCTAAAAGACTTAGAACTTCATGTATACGATATATGGGATATTCTAAGAACCACGACTGGGTCCGGGGCAAGAATGACAAAATTACCATTTTGCCCCTATGGTTAAAATAAGAACCTAACTGATACCGATTGGAGTCTAAAAGACGTAGAACTTTATATTTAAGATATAAAGACTATTCGGAAGGCCTTGACAGGGCCCGGGGCAAGAGTGATAAAATGACCGTTTTGCCCCTAAGGCTGAAGAAGTAACTGACTGATAACGATTGAAGTCTAAATGACTTGGGTTATAATCCTGATGACTGCTGAGCCTAATTTAAGAATAAAATAGCCCCGGATGAAACCCGATGAGAGGGCGATAGGCTACTAGGCTATCTTAGGTAAACCGATAGATACCTAAGATGACAAATGAGACCTGAATGGATGAGTTCTGATCTGTATATGATTGATGATTATTGTTCAGGATATACATGGAGATGCCTGACGTATCTGGAGGTTATCGGATTGTTTGCGCAAGGAGATAACCGTAACAGTTTGTGAGTAACCTGGAACTTCTGACTTGGTGTATAAGTACACCGTCTAGTTACTGTATTTTGATTTACTGTACTGTTTTGTATACTGTACTGTCTGAATGCATACTTTTTTATACTGCATTACACGTAACATGATTTTGTACTGTCCTGCTCTCCTGTTCAGTTCGGGTCTGTCATGTTCTGTTGTATGGTCTGTCCTGGTTTTATTCTGTACTGTTGCGTCTTGTGAGTAAACCTGACTCCTGAATTGGTGTATAAGTTCTGTCTAGATACTATATTTTGAAGCACTGTACTGTTTTGAACGTTATACTGTTTAAAAAAAAAAAAAAAACATATATTTAAAGTAGCATATGCCTTGTCCTGATTGATATTGTACCAGTTTGTTTCGTCCGGTTCAATTCCGATATGTCTTGTTCTGATAGATGTATTGTTCCGTTTTGTTCCGACATGTTCAGTTTCGATATGTTTTGATCTGATTGATGTATTGTTTCAGTTTTGTTCCGTCATGTTCAGTTCCGATATGACTTGTCCTGATTGATATTGTTTCGTTTTGTTTCGTCATGTTCAGTTCCGATATGACTGGTCCTGATTGATATTGTTTCATTTTGTTCCGTCATGTTCAGTTCCGATATGACTTGTCCTGATTGATATTGTTTCGTTTTGTTCCGTCATGTTCAGTTCCGATATGACTTGTCCTGATTGATATTGTTTCATTTGTTTCCGTCATATTCAGTTCTGATATGACTTGTCCTGGTTGATATTGTTTCGTTTGTTTCCGTCATGTTCAGTTCCGATATGACTTGTCCTGATTGATATTGTTTCGTTTTGTTCCGTCATGTTCAATTCCGATATGACTGGTCCTAATTGATATTGTTTCATTTTGTTCTGTCATGTTCAGTTCCGATATGACTTGTCCTGATTGATATTGTTCCGTTTTGTTCCGACATGTTCAGTTTCGATATGTCTTGATCTGATTGATGTATTATTTCATTTTGTTCTGTCATGTTCAGTTCCGATATGACTTGTCCTGATTGATATTGTTTCGTTTGTTTCCGTCATATTCAGTTCCGATATGACTTGTCCTGATTGATATTGTTTCATTTTGTTCCGTCATGTTCAGTTCTGATATGACTTGTCCTGATTGATAGTGTTTCGTTTTGTTCCGTCATGCTCAGTTCCGATATGACTTGTCCTGATTGATATTGTTTCGTTTTGTTCCGTCATGTTCAGTTCCGATATGACTTGACCTGATTGATATTGTACCGTTTTGATCCGCCATGTTCAGTTCCGATATGTCTTGTTCTGATTGATGTATTGCTCTGTTTTGTCCCGTTATGATCCGTCCTGTTATGCCTCTGTCCTTGATTATGCCTGTGACTTGAACTGGTGTTTTTCCGTCTGATCCCGTTATGTACCGTCCGTCAATAATCTGTCTGTCTTGATTGATATATGGTCCAGTCTGTTATGATCTGTCCGAATTCTTGACTTGGTATATAAGTTACTGCATAGATACTGTATTTTGATGCACTGTATGGTTTTAAAAGTTAAACTGTCTGAATGCATGTTTTTAAATGCAAACTTTTATACTGTATTGTACGCGGCATGATTTTGTCCCGTCCTACTATTATTTTGTTCGGTCTGTCTTGTTCCATTTTATGGTCTATCTGATTTTGTTCTGCTATGATGTGTCTGACTTTGGGTACCATTCTGATTATGAGCGGTCTAGCATAAGTAGGCTTGATTACGCGCCTAACTGTTATATTATTGTTATGCCCTGTTATGTTCCGCCCAGGTACTGATCTGTTCTGATATTTGAATTAATTGCCTATACTCTCATTGATATTGGCATCATGCACTGTTCCGTCTGTTCTGATTTGTTGTTCCGTTTAGTTCAGTCCTGCTCTATTCTACTAAAACTGCATTTAAAGTAGATTTATGAAACTGCTATTTCAGAAACAACTGAACTACCCTTGTGCTTTGTAAACAAGAAATGGTTTTGAAACCCTTGACAGGGAACCTGTGTTACTCATTGGGCTTTTCGAAGCTCACCCCATTCCCTAACATTTTTCAGGATCTATATCTGTTGGATCTGATGGCACTGATCTGTGGAGACTGGATTACTGAGGATTGAATCCGTATAATCAGGTGAGTAATGTAATACGACTGACTTGACTGATATGTACTAGATATAGACATGGCTCATGGATTTAAACGGTACTCTAAAGATTATAGTTCTGCTCTGTTGTTATATGTCGGATTATAGATATGCTCTGAGGTTAGAATTGTTAGCTGTTGGATTTTAGACCGGCTCTGTGGTACATAACCTTATAGTGAATACATGAGTTGCATTCCCTTGAAAAAAAAAAGAGTTTTAAATTCCGCTACATCTGACCCTACAGTCGAAGTGCAATTCACTGGAAAGTTCAGAAATTGCCTTCGGTTGGTCGCGTGGCGGCTGACTGGCATCACGTCCTCGACATCCGCGTAGGGTGGGGTTCGGGATGTGACATCGATGCCCCAAATCAATGCTAGGATGTTGGTAGGGTTCCTAGAAATAGATTAAGATCGATGATAGTGAGAATAGATGCATAAAACTCCACGAAATCAAAGAAGAAAAATTCTACAATTCTAGGGCAACAGTAGCCCTAGACTGTTGGGGACGATGAACAGTATGGGTCGGGCATGGATCGCGTTTTCGGGTCGGGCTCCGACCCGACCGAGAAACGGATAACCCGTTTAAAACAAACTGTGTCGTTTTAACATAACTGATTTTAAATTTTAGGGCTGACGTCAGTCTGACGTCAGCACTGCTCCCTGAACCGGTTAGATCCGGATTGGACCGGTCCGGTTCACTTAAAGGGGCAATGAACCGTTTGGTTTATTTTAAAATTTCCTAAGAATTACATTTCTACCCCTGAAAGTTCAAAGAATTATAAACTGACCCTGACAGTTTCTAGAAACTATATTCTGTCCTAGTTTCTGAAATTCTATTTCATTGATACCCCTGAAAATTAACAATTAATAAAATAAATTATTCTATTATTAATTAAATAAAAATGACCAAATTACCCCTAGGTCATAAATAGGTCAAACGGAGTCCAAATTTAATAAACAAATAGTGGAATCTTACTATTTCGGGCATTCCGGACCCAATGGTGGGGTCCGATTTATGAAACCAAGTCCCGAAAAATACAGACCCGTAAAGGGTAAATGACCGTACTGCCCCTAATGACACTTAGGACCAAATTACATTGAAAGATAGCCCATTCTGACTATGTCGGACGTTCTGGACTCAATGGTGAGGTCCGTACTAGCAAATAAAATACTAAAAAATATGACACATGAAATTACCAAAATACCCCTAACACTGTTTGAAGCCCAAATGAGGTCCCGATTAAGACGAAACTGAAACCAATAAAAATCCAGATACCTGCAAGACTGTACACGTGTTAAATGACGAATCAGAGTCAAAACTTCACAACTGTAAAATGACCAAAATGCCCCTAATGTACCCAAAGCCAAGTAAAAAGCCGAGAGAGTCTAAATCGACTTTCTCTGACATGCCAAACCCGATGGAAGGGTCCGTATTACAGAGACAAGTACAGAAAATACGTAAACTCCCAAAACTACCTAGAAGTAGTACATATCCTGACATCTTAAAATTATGTTATAGGATAAAAACTCAAAGACAGTCATGGAAGGGAAAGACAAGAAATTCACCATCATGTCTAAAGCCGAGAGATTAGCTGATAAGAAGCAACAGGAGTTCATGCAAGACCTGTTATGGCAGAAAAAGGTGATTGAGAGAAAAATAAAAATTGCCAAATCCACAGAGGTGATTTCAGTTAGGCCCTTTTGGTACAAAACACCCACAAAGGCGATGATTGCCGAAGCTAAGCTAAAAAAATAAGAAGATACTGAGACCCTGAGCCAGATGCTTAAGAGGTAAGACCTATGAACAAGCCGCTATAAGTTAGTCCAATGAGACCCATCATAGAATAGGCTTACTCAATTTGAGTTCATGAGTTGATAAGTCTTTATAAATTGTTTTAGGCTTACTGACAAGAAGAGGAAAGCACCATCGGTAGCGTCGACTTCTAAACCGACAAGTGAGTAACCTTGACTCCTGACTTGGTGTATAAGTACACTGTCTAGTTACTGTATTTTAAAATACTGTACTGTACTGTTTTATCAAATACACTGATTACATGCTTTTACTCAAATGCATGATTTTTACTTTGTCTGGTTTTTCTGTCCTGTACTAAAATAAACCCGTCGCTGTTTTTAACTGGTTCTAAAAAAACAACTGACTCTTGGTACCACTTCAGTCTTGAGCACTATATGAGCATACCGCACTGTTTAATCTGTGCATACTGTACTGTTTATCTTGTTATACTGTTCTGCTCTGCTCATTACTGACCTGTTCTATTACTCTGATGTTTTAACTGTACTCGTGTTTTAATACTGTTTCAAATGAACGTATTTAACTATCTTCTCTGAAATGCCTGATTCATCCATATGCTTTACAAACAACAATGGTTTGAAGCCCATGACAGGGGACCCGTGTTACTCACTGGGCTTTTCGAAGCTCACCCCATTCCTTAACATTTTTCAGGTGAGGGACCTAGCAATCAGGATTAGGGGGTTGGAGACCCGGGGGAATTATTTTGAAGAACTTATGACCTAGCCATTTTTGTGCTTACATTCCATTTTTGATTATGATGTGTAACTGAACCTAAGACATTTATGTTTTGTAGAAGAATCATGTAGTAATTACTATGGATGTATTAGTGGCTCTGCCAAGATGATGTGCATTCTCTTATTCGCTTTTCCGCTGCTTACTTATGTGAATTGAATGCATTACACTTGGAGGTTACCGGTGTATGGCCTGTGGTTAGGATTACCGTCGGCATCTTAATTTCAAAAAAAAAAAGAACTGATGGGTGCCTAACTGGCCGGTCACATTCTCCAAATCCGCACAGGGTGGGTATGGGGCGTGTGACAGGAACCAGGGGACACCAGGTTCCAACACCCTCTCCTTTTCTCAATGAATTTTGCTTGCTAGAATATAAGGGGAATGAACCCCTTTAAGCAGCGTGAAAGTCGATCTTTTGTTCATGATTATTCTCTTTACTTTTTTAGTATTGTTGAGACCAAAGTTAAGAGTGCTTCTAAAGATACTATAGCTAGCTTTCTCATTCCCGAATGGTCTTTTTTGCATAACTATTCTCATGCGCCAATGCTCAAGCCATTCATTACTGTTATCTATGGCTCGAACTCCCCTCTTCAACAGAATGATTAATGGCATGGCATCAACCTCCAAGCCTCCATTTCCAAGGGTATCCCATGGATTATATTTAGGGATTTCAATGCCATTCGTTTCCCTCATGAAAGAAGCGGTGGTAGCCATGACTGGTCCAATGTTATGGATGACTGCAACAAATGCTTTATGATCACTAAGCTTGAGGATTTAAGATTTTCTAGGCATTTCTTCACCTGGCTAATGGTCAGGCAGCTCCCCTCACAATTCAGAGGAAGCTTGATAGAGCTCTAGTCAACCAAGATTGGCTCACGGCTTTTCCTATCGCGGAGGTTGAATTTCTTCCCCTTGGCCTTTTTGATCACTCCCTAATTATTGTTAGATCTGGCATTCCCTTGAAAAAGAGCAGAGTTCCTTTCTAATTCTTCAATTTTTGGGCTGACTATGATGATTTTCTTCATACTGTTGAGGAAGGCCTGGAACTCAAATATCCAAGGTACAGCTATGTTCATATCCTGCCAAAAACTCAAGAAGGTAAAATATACTCTTGAGGAATTCAACCAGAAAAAATTCAAGAACATTACCTCTAGAGTCCAAGAAGCCCGTAACAAGCTGCATGACATCTAAAACCTCTTTGCTCAGAATCTGTGAAATAATGGGCTCATTCAAGAGGAAAAAGAAGCTATCCAAATTTACTATGCTATCCTTTCCAGCGACTGAGAGCCTTGCCAAGAAAAAATCTCGGGTTCAATGGCTTACCGAAGGTGACCAAAATACTTCCTTCTTCTTCAAATAAATGAATAGCAAAAGAAACAGAAACAAAATTTTCAGCCTTCTTGATGCACATGGTAATAGAATTGATGATATCAAAGAGGTCAAGAGCACCATTGTCAACTTTTATCATGATATCTATGGATCCGAAAGTCTCATTCCATACCTAGGGAAGCAAGCTCTTACAAGCTTATCCCAAAGTTGCTGCCTAATGACTCCCTCACTACCCTCCAATGCCCTGTCTCTGAAGATGAAATCCAAGAAGCTCTCTTCAGCCTCCACCCTAATAAAGCTCCAGGGCTTGATGGCTTCAATGGCCATTTTTTCAAAAATGCTTGGAGTATTGTCAAACCTTGAGGTCTTTTTTTTTTTTTGGAAAGTAAATTTATTAAGAAAGAAAAGAACGAAAATACAAAATCAAGAGGGCATACCCTCAAACAAGCTAGAGGGAAGGAAGGAATTCTACAGGCAGAAGGACTCCTGACCCAAAGCTACAAGAACAAAACAAAACATAACAAAATAAAAACCATTACACTGTAAAGATGGTACTCGAAAGAGACCAAATACATTGAAGATGTCTATTGGATGTCTATTGGATGTAGAGTTCGTTACCTTAGAGTCCCATTGATCTCTACCAAGCTGAAAGCCCAGGATTGTAAAACCTTGGTCGACCATATCATTGGTAAAATCACCCATTGGGCTAATAAATCCCTTTCATATGCAAGCCGGATTCAGCTGATAAAATCGGTGTTGTTCAGTATCCAGGTTTACTAGACTACCCATTTCATTCTTCCTAAGAAGGTGTTGCGCCAAATTGAGCAAGCAATGAGGAATTTTCTTTGGAGTGGCAACCACTTATCTCTTCTGGATTTAAGTTGCTTGGAATGATGTTACCTGCCCCAGGAGTGAAGGGGGTCTTAGGCTTAAGAAACTTATTGACTGGAATCTAGCAGCTCTAGGGAAACTGATCTGGGCAATGTTTCAAAACCACTCTACCTCCCCTTGGGTTCTTTGGATTCGCAGCATTATTCTCGAAGGGAAAAGCTTCTGGGAGGTTAACTGTCCCCAATCTTGCTCGTGGGCTTGGAGGAAAATACTTAAATTCCTGACCCTTGTTCAAACCGTACATTAAGATGTCTATTGGCAATGGCTGCTTTACGTCTCTTTGGTTTGACTATTGGTGCTGTTATCTCAGAATTTTTTTCTTCAAGATCCATTCTTAAAGAGATCAACTCCACTGCTATTACCCTTGTTCCTAAGGTCCCTAGCCCCTCCTTTGTTCATGACTATCGCCCTATTTTTTGCTGTAACATTATCTACAAAGCCCTCTCCAAAATCCTTGCCAATCGTCTTAAGAAAGTCCTCCCTAGCCTTATTGATTCGTCTCATTCTGCCTTTATTCAAAGTAGGAAAATCAGTGACAACATCCTTCTTGCCTAAAAACTCATGCATAATTACCACAAGAACTCAGGCTCTCCTCGTTGTACAATGAAAGTTAATCTTAAGAAAGCCTTTGACTCGGTGCGGTGGGAGTTTATAAGGGATATTTTGAGCATTATAGGGTTTCCTCAGCTATTTATTGATTGGATTTATTGCTGCATATCTACTCCCCGTTTCTCAGTTGTTATTAATGGTGAGCTAGAAGGTTTCTTTCCTGGCGCTAAGGGTCTATGGCAAGGGGACCCTCTTTCCCCCTATCTTTTTGTGCTTGCTATGGATGTGCTTTTCTATCATGGGGATCTTCTCTGGTCTTCTTTACAATGCCTCCAAAAGTAACATTTTCCTTTCTGGAGTGGATAGCAATCTCAATCATCATATTATTGATCATATTAGATTCCCTGAAGGTTCTCTCCCTATTCGTTACCTTGGAGTTCCTTTGATCTCTACCAAGCTGAAAGCCCAGGATTGTAAAACCTTGGTTGATTGCATCATTGGTAAAATCACTCATTGGTCTAGTAAATCTTTATCCTATGCAAGTTGGCTTCAACTGACTAAATTAGTGCTTTTTAGCATTTAGGTCTTCTGGTCATCCCATTTCATTCTCCCCAAGAAGGTGATTAATCAAGTTGAACAAGCTATGAGATCTTTTCTTTGGAGCGGCAACCATCTCATCCATTCTGGATCCAAAGTTTCTTGGGATGATATAACTTGTCCTAGAAATGAAGGAGGGCTCGAGATAAAGAAGCTTTTTGATTGGAATAAATCAGCTCTCAGGAAGCTTATATGGGCAATGTTTCAAAACCCCTCTAATTCCCCTTGGGTTCTTTGGATTTGCAGCAATATCCTCAAACGTAAAAGCTTCTGGGAAGTCAAATGTCTCCAATCTTCATCTTGCGCTTGGAGGAAAATGCTCAAATTCAGACCCCTGTTCAAGCTGTGCATCAGAATTTCTATTGGGAATGGACTCTTGGCTTCTCTCTGGTTTGACTATTGGCTCCCCAATGGTTCCATATATGACAATACGAGGGAAAGGGAAGACACAATTCAATAAAAAGCAGAGTAGAGGAAAGATGAGAGCTTTTCTATCTAAACCCTTATTCTCTCTCTAGTTTTCTGCATTTCTTAGCTTTAATGGCCTCTAAACAGCTATTATCTGCTGTGTTTAATGATCCTCAAGGTGCCAAGAATGTTTCTCATTCAATGTAAGATTCGGATCCTGTATCTCAAGTCCCTCATCAAACTGTAACAACCTTTGCAGCTCATGGAGCTAGTGTCCCTTATGAATCTAAGGTTTCTGAGTCATCTGAATTACATGCTGCTTGAGAACCATTGGATTTTATGGTGGCAAGAATGCCTATGGCTTCCCATGAAGGTATTGTTGCCTGTCCATCTGCGGGTATTCCCTCACTGCTATCCTGGGCTAACCTTGCAGATGGTGGGGAATATATTCCCAAAGAAGCTCTTGAACTTGAAAAGGATTATGGGGGTTTTACCCTTAACTCTGATTTTCTTATAAATCAATGTGTTACTCCAAGAAAAAGATCCCCCAATGGCGGAAGGGAGAAATACCACAACTCTAGTTGGGGCGAGTAGAATGCACGTCACTTGGGTGAAAGTGTGTCCTCAACATTCGAAAACGTGTGTGACAAGTCTAATAGTGCCGTGCTGTAGCTTCCAAAAGCTGATGATCAGCCTAAACAACTAGTTTCCCATAGCCGCATGGTTATTGGCACACCTGCTGCTTAACAGACCATTGTTTGGTCAACTCCTTCCCATGTGCAGCCAGCCTTTATTCCCCAAAATAATGCTGGAAAAGCTCTTCCAAAGATTGTTCCACCAACTGTTCCCCAAAACATGAGTAACACGTCTGATGGAGACATGTCGCAGCTTCCATACGCAGTCAACATCTCTGCGCAGTCAACTTCTATCCACCAAATCCTAGTTGACAATTCAGCTCTTTCATCTCCCCACACTAGCTGCCTCGCTTAGGTGCATGGCTGTCGGCTCCCCTAGCCCACAGCTTCCTACTATGTGCACAGCTACCATACCCTCAAATCAAACAATTGCAGCATGCTACCTCCACGTCTCCTTCTCAGCTCAATCAACATCACGCCAAAACCACGTGTCTTCCTCAGCTTAGTCACCATCAAATGGCCACCGCCACGACTCCTTCTCAGCTCAATCAACAACATGCCAAATCCACGTGTCCTCCTCAGGTCCATCACCAACACATGCGTGGATCTATTCTTGCTGATGTTGACCAGCCTACGCCTAGGCCTTCCTTCCCTCTTGCAAACTTGAATACAAGCAACCTATCTTGGATGGCCAACGTATCACTGTGCATCCTCCCCAAGATGTCGTTCAGGCTGGCATCCCTTCATGGGAAAATACCCTCATTGGTTACTTTATTGACAAAAAGATGCCTTTCTTTTGGGTTAAAAAAGTGGCTGAAAATCTGTGGGGCAAGGACGGCTTATATGAAGTGCTCACCAATGGCAATGGTTTCTTCTTCTTCTTCAAATTTAATTCCTCTGAATCTTCAGCAAAAATTCTTAAAGGTGGCCACTGGCATTTTTCATGGCCGCCATATAATTTAACAGAAATGGCAATCAAGTATGACTCTGTCTAAGAAGGAGGTGGCAAAAATTCCAATATGGGTCAAGCTATTCAATGTGCCATATGAGCTTTGGACTACCCAAGGGCTCAGCTCTGTTCCAAGCCCCATAGGACGACCCTTATATGTTGATTCTCATACTAAAGATCAATCTAGGATCAGCTATGCCTATGTTTGTGTGGAAATTGATGCCAAAAATGAGCTCCCTGATTTCTTTGATATTAAGATAAATGATCATGCCAAAGTTGAAATTTTTGTGGAATATCAATGGCTGCCCCCAATTTGCTCCCTTTGCCATACTTTTGGCCACAGACTATCTAAATGCCCAACCAATCAGCAGGCTGAACCCGCCCCTAAGGCCCCTCCAAAACAATCCAGTGGAGAATGGAGAGTTGTCTCTGGTAAAGGCAAAACAGTTCAAGCAACCCCAAATCCGAGCAATTCATCCATTTCTACGCAGCATGCTAATGAGTCTAGGATACCAAAACCTTTAAGTGAAACCACTGATGCTATTGGGATTATTCCCCTTGAGGTGGACTCTTTCATTTCTCCTGAAAAATCTAGAACTTGCAACATAAATCAAGTAGACTAGCCCTCTCAATGACAGTAGCATCTCTCAATCTACTGCTACGTCGGATTTAAATCCTTTGATTGATAATGTGGCCAAAGTAGATGAGGTTGATACTGGCAGCAAGCTCACTAAGAACCAGCTAAAAAAGCTTAGAAGGAACCAAAAGATGTAGCAAAGGAATCTTGACCGAGTGGGTCGAAGTTCCCCTCCTGTGCCCAATGAATCTAGCATGTTGGAACATTATGGGTCTTAACAGCCCCTCCAAATAGAGAGAAATTCGTTCCTTTGTCCACGATTTCTCTCTTGTCTTTTTTGGTATTGTGGAAATTAAGGAAGAAAATAAAGGCAAAGTGGCAAACTCCCTCATTCCTGGATGGTTACTTTACATAATTACTCCCATTCTCCTGCAGGAAGAATTTGGATCTATCACGACCCGAAACCCACCCTGTACGAATCTCGATTCGCGACGCCACCCTTTGGTCGAGGCTTTAGGGCAAGGCTCACATAAGCAACAGTATCGGAAGGCGGTGCGGCCTGTGTTTGCAGAAGCATGAAAAAATTTTTATTTTCTTTTCTTATTTAAATCTTTCGCACATCCACTCGGTATTGCCACTCTTCATAGCGGTACACATGATTATACATTCAGAGCATAGTAAAAATTCTAAAGTTTTATACATAACACATATCCATTTGTCCTTCAAGACTTAGTTACATAACTCTCCAACATTTACTATAACAAATAGTGATCACTACAATCCACAATACATCCTATAAATTGCTAATACAAGAGTGACCAAGATATGGTCCTACTACCTCCATGCTACCCTGTAAAGAACTTCCTATGCCCTTCCGGAAAATGGGCAAGGCTTTCATATCTTCATCACAAAATAGGGTCAAGATCACTTCTGCCCCAGTCGGATAAAATTCGGGTAAGCTAATCTAAGCGTGTGAGTAATTCCAGTATTTGTCATGGGGTTTCAATTGGCAGTGTTTTAGCATAAGAGAGTTTCATAAAATAATCACTACCAATTGCTCGTACATTTTGAACATAGAATATATGCATTCTTAAAAACATATAGTTGTGAAACATTTAAAGTATTCAAGCTAAACATGTGCTTCTTCAACAGATATATAAGAACTTCAAAACACGTAGATATGCATAGAAAAATGAGAGTAAAACCTGCTTTCATTTCAAACACATCATCTTATCACTTTTATTAGTGGAATCTGTTTTGAACCAGATTCTCGACTTATACATCTACAATGGAGAATCTCATGCCTGAGGGATTAGATCCTGCTACCTGGCATTCATCATGTCAATTGAGTTCCTTAGAACCCAAAATCATTCTTGGTGCTTATACACGTTTGGTTGCATTATAAAAGCATTTAAAACTTTTAACTTCTTCAATAGATGCCTTTTTAAAGAGCATCGAAATACTGTTTCTTCAAATAAATTCTTCTCAAGAATCATTTGAAATATGACTTTCTCAATACATGCGTTTAAGAGCATTTGAATTATGACTTCTTCAAATAGATGCTTTTATGAGCATTCAAAAGCATGATGATCATGACTTCATGATAGAGTCTTCAAAAACTTGGAATATGCAAATTCAGAATATTTAACAAGATGTGGCATTTTTAAACTTAGACATGCTGAACCATATTTTAAGGAAGATTGTAGTAGAAACCATTCACTGAGCATGTCACAATAGGGTTTATAAGAATAGAAATATTTTAAAAACAAGAATCATGTAATACTGAATTTGATATTCAAATGCTTCAGATATTTGAACTTAAAACTTCTTTCAAGTCCATGGAGTTAAATTTCCACTTCAAATACAGAATTACTCACCTCGGTCCTTAGGGTTAGTGCTAATAATGCGCTTTCCCACTTCCTCTGTAGTTCCTAAGAACAATTCATAAATAATCTCATTAACTTCATATCCACTGCAATATCCCTATTGATACTTCTTAACTTATGCTTAGATCATATTAAATCCAAACATTAATCTTAGGCGTTATATTCTTAGAGTATACTCTTCTGGTAGCTTCATTAAGTTTTAAAGTTTGATTCTATTACCTTACATATTTACGTGTCACATTTTTTTTTACTTCATTTCACAATATGGACCTTACCATTGAGTCTGGAAACGTCGAAGAAAGTCAATTTAGACCTTCTCGGACTTCTCTTTGGCTTTAGGGGTACTAGGGGTAAAATGGTCATTTTACCCCTTTACACGTCTTTATTTTTGGGGGTTCCTTCTCACAAAACAAACCTCACTGTTGGGTCTAGAATGTCCAAAATAGTCAAAATACACTATTTATTTATTTTATTTGGACTTCGTTTGACCCATTTTTAACTTAGGGGTATTTTAGAAATTTTTCCTATTTAAATATTATTAATTTAATATTAAATTAATTACTGTTGGGCCTTAATGTGATTTTTCACAACTTCTGGGGTCAAATCATAATTCTCTAAAGTTTCAGTCTGAACCAGTGGGCTCACTAGGCAAAACCCTAAACCGGTTTCAAACCCCACTGAACCAACCGGTTCAGTTTGTTTTGAAAAACCGGATTTCAATAATCCAATTCCCTATCTCATCCATGGTTTGGATAACCCCAAACCCAATTCCAATTTCTTATTTCCGTACCCAAACAGATCAAATGTCTTTTAATGTAAAACCAAAATGTCACAATTTTAGAAACCATTTTTGCGGTCGATCGGATCCCAACCCGACCCGACCCAAACCCAATCCAACTCGACCTGGTTTCCCTCACACTTTTTCAGTCGTCATCTCCGGCCATCCCTTCGCCGCTTGTAGTTGAAAAAACGTAATCCCTCATCGTTTTTACCAATTTTGACGTCCAAATTTCTATATTTTTCCATCAAATTAATTTTGAGACTTCAAGAAATAATTTAGAACCAGTTTTGGCCCCAAACTACCACGGTTTCCGACACTCGTTTCAGTTTTCCAGCATTGCACCTGTTGGACTAATTTCGACCATAAAATGGCCATTTTTTAACCATTTTCTATCATTCCAGTTGGGTTGAGTTCCTATCAAGCTTAGCTACCCATTGTTAATCCTAAAAGTGAGGTTGGTTTATCATATAAAAATTCACCATGGTTGGCCGTGTGTAGCAGTTTCAATTTCTGGGTTTTCTCTTCCTACTTTGGATTCTCATCAACTCTAGCATTAACGACAACAATTTAAAATATAAATGAACACAATTTAACTCAAATTATACCTATTTAAGTCGAATGTCTACCTTCCACAATTATTCAGAAAGTTTTTCCTTTTCTTCCACCTGCTTCACTTCCTCTGCGCCTCAGCTTTTCTAACTTTCTCTCACTATTTCTTTCTATTTCTGAAGTTAAGTTTACGTTTTAATTAAGTGTGGTTTAGGTTTTATATATATATATATATATATATATATATTTATATATCTATATTTTAAATATGCGAGAAGAACCCACGCACACATGGCTGCTTGCATCTAGCCCACTTATTCTCTCTCCTTTGATTCTCAATTCTTCTTCAATCTTCCAGGCTCTTCTGAATTCTTTTACCTACTTATTTTCTTTTTATTATTTCCTTTGCATTTAATACTTTAAGATATTGTTATAATTTATATACATTCATGTGTGGTTCCAGCAGCTTCTTCTTGAAGCTTCATGTAAATATTTTAACATAGATCTACATAACGTGCACTTGTATATATATTTATATATATTACATGTTCCAGCAACTTCCATTCTAGTAATATACATAATATGTTTACACATTCACATTTATTTATTTTTATTTATTTATCATTATTTATTTTATTTTATTTTGATACCAATCTATTTATTTTTCCCGTCTCGACTTCGGAGTCGAATCATTTTGGCCATTTTTGACTTTCGAGTCTTATTGGACAATTTAATATTGCTTGCCCATTTTAAATTTTATTCACGTAATAATTTGACTTACAGATTAGGGTCACATGCAATTCTCAATTTATATATATATATATATATATATATATATTTTTTGCATTTAATTCCGTATACATATATATAATACTTATGTGCGCGCTATTTCGTAAAAATTCAGGCTTACGGTGCGACAACACCTGGGGTAATCGGAACTGCCTACCATTCTCATTCATGCACTATTTACTAAATATATCATTAAATTAACGTTGGGCTTTCTTTACAAAAGTAAATTGTCATACAGTTCGAGATTACATGTGTAATACCCCCCGACCCAAAACACCAAACCTAATGACATGTTTTATGAGGATTCAACAATAGTGCCGAAATTATTACGAGAAAGGGCCAACGGCCGGAAAATATAAAAATAAATATATTACAATATATGATGACGTAATTATAAGTGTATATAAACGCATGCTAGATACACACATTAAGTGTGTATTGTGTCTGTATAGCCAAAAATATATAAATATATATATGTTTATGTAAACACATGAATTAATACAATTGTATGTTAAATACATATGAATATATATATATATATATACATACAGCTACCACATACATATTAATACATATATATATAACAGTAAACTAAAGGAATAAAAAGAAAAGAAAAGAAAAGAAATGAAGTGAGAAGACATGGTAGAAGCAAGTGGAAGGCTGTAGAAAGATTTAGAAGCTTGGAGCGGGGGACGGTGGATTGCATACAGCCATGCAGCTGTTCTCCATACACATATAAAAAAATAAATGAAAATGAAGAAAAGAGGAGAAACTAACATGTGGCATTGCCATCGACTGTGAGGTCGGTTCTGAAAGAAAGAAAAGGGGGAAGAGGGGGGAATGTGAGAGAAAGAGAGAGGACTGAGACACAGGAGGAAGAGAAACAGGAAAAAAAAAGAGGTAAACCCATACTTTCTCTCTTTAAAATTTATGCATGTATACACGCTATTTAGGTTATATTCATGCATATATGATGTTTAGGATGTATATTATTGAACAAAGCATTAAAATTAGACCCTAAAAACATCAAGAACCCCAAGCCGTACACCAAACCGCCATGGATGGACCTTGTTAGAGTAGATCTGAATCGATGGCAACCAAACCAAGTTTGGCCTATTGGGACCTAAACTAGCCACCTCAACATCTAAAAAACACTAGACTGTAATACCCTGACCTGGGTTAGCACCAATACCAAGGTAAATCGGGTCGGGTAATGTACTACCAGTTGTAACTAAGCTGTTAAGCTCTATATCATTATGTCAAATATACTGTATGGTTCTAGAATATGAACAATATCAGTTATATAGTCAGTGTCGGGCAATGCCCGAACAACCCAGACATTACCTCGTAATGCATGCATGCACGTATTTCCATGCATGCATACATACGTATATATGTATAGACCACGAAAAATGAGCGTATGTATTCGCGCTTAAAAACTATTATATACGTGTATATATGAGTATATATATTTATAAAATATGTATGAGATATGTATTTATACATATGCATACATATGTATATATATTTATATATATTATATATGTGTATTAAAATACAAGTATAAGAAAAGAAAAAGAAAGAAAAGAAAGGGGAGCTTCATGCATGCAGCCTACATGCAAGTGGAGGGTGTTGTGTGTGTTGGCAGTGTGTGTGTGTGTGTGTAAGTGTGTGTGTTGACATAATGTGTGTGTATATATATATATATCATAAAAATATCTCCACAAAATTAAATGCAAAGCTGCATTCTGAAAAGAGAAAAAGAGAAATTAAATGGGGCAGAAGGAGGAAGTCAAGGAAGCCACAAGTGAAGGGATAGAGAAAGAGAGAGTAGAGAGAGAATGGGGTCAGTTAGGTTATATATATGCGTGTGTGTGTGTTTGTAAAGTTGGTAGAAAACAGAAAGGAAGGGGCGTAAGAAATTGGAGGCCTGAGTTGGAATTAGAGCAAGCAGGAGAGCAAAAATTAAAGAGGAGGAAGAACCACTGCAAATAAGAAAATTCAGAATTCAAGTAAGTGAAGGGATACTTTCTGTTGTTAAGATTTAAAAGTTTTCATTTGATTTTAATTGTAGGGTTTTAAAGAGCATGAAATATGGGAAAATATTGCAAAAAGAATCAGTTAAAAAGAGTTAAAAAACAAAGGAGAAAAGCTGAGTTGCAGGTTGAGATTGTCACATCCCGAACCCCACCCTACGCGGATGTCGAGGACGTGACTGCCAGTCGGTCGCGACGCGACCAACCAAAGGCAAATTCTGAACTTTTCGACCAATTGCACTCCAATTGTAGGGTCAGATGCAGCGGAATTTAAAACTTTTTCTTTGTGTCACGGGAATGCAACTCACTTATCCATCATAAGAATATGTATCACAGAGCAAGACTAAATCCACTCAGTCAACAATTCTAATCTCAGAGCATATCTAAAATCAAGCATAGAACAACAGAGCAGATCTAATATCTCTAGAGTACCATTAGTTCCATGAGCCATGTCTATCTAGTATATATCAGTCAAGTCAGTTATAACATACCACTCACCGGAATAACCAGGTTCAATCCACAATAAACCAGTCTCTACAATTCAGTGCCGTCAGATCCTTACTTGCGATGCCACTTGGCCTATTCACGTCATGTCATAGTACCTTCTAATCCAATGGAGGTAATTCCTGAAAAATGTCAGAATAATGGGGTGAGCTTAAATAAGCCTAGTGAGTAACACAGATTCCCTATCATGGGTTTCAAAACCAGTTTTGTGCTTCCAAGGCACATGGATAATTTAGTCATTTCAAAAATAACTATTTTTATAAATTCATTTCATAAACAGTCTAGTACAATAAAACAGAATCGAACAAACAATACAAACGGATCAGAACATGACATAACCAATCGGTCAAAACAATAACTATTGCTAATATATCGGTCAAGACACAGACTTTTCATTAACGGAACGAATCACAATCGGGACTGAGTGGGAACAATAAGTCAGTCAAGACAGGGGCATATTATCAATGGCTAGAACATAGCGGAGTTGAGCAAGATCAATCAAGACAAGGCATACCAATAACAGGACAGAAACACAACAGAACTAGACCATCTATCAATCAGGCCAGACATATCATCAACGGACGGAATATAACGGAATCGAACGAAAACAATACATCAGTCAAGCAAAGGCATATCGCGAACGGATAAAATTTTAATGGAACTAAACGGAAACAATACACTAATCAAGACACAGGCAAATCATGAACAGGACACAACATAACGGAACTAGGTAGAAATAATATAACAATCAAGTCAAGGACACATCACTGTCGGAACTAATCATAACTGGACTGAACAATGTTTCAATCAAGACAGACGTATCATCAACGGACAGTACACAACGGAACTGGACCATATATCAATCAAGGCAGACACATTATCAATGGACGGAACATAACGGAATCGAACGGAACAAAACATTAGTCAAAGCAAAGACATATCTTCAACAGACAGATCATAACGGAACTGGACCATATATCAATCAAGGCAGACTTAACATCATTAACGGATGGAACATGTCAGAACCGGACGGAACATATCGATCGAGGCAGACATATCATTAACGGACAGCACATAACCGAACTGAACGGAATTCCTAATTCGAAGGACACAAGCACATCACTTGGAATGTGGTACAAAGGGCGTACATTAAGTACATACATTTAAACAATATAGCATTCAGACAGTATACTATACAAAGCAGTACGATACAACAAAATCTTGTTCTTTGCCTATATCACACGGTTTATTTAATCGTTTCGGAAATAATGGCTCAATATATCCATTTTATCTCAACAGTTCAAAACGGGCAAAACAGTACGGGATGCTAGCACAGGGATCAGGAATATAGTCAATTATTTAAAAAGACTAAAACCATGTCATAAGTGATATAGTACGAAAAGCATGCACTTAAATAATTGCATTCAAAACAGATCAGTAAATCAAGGGACAGTATCAAAACAGTGTCAGAAGTTACTCATCAACTTACGCTTATTTCCTTGCATAAATAATCCGATAACCTCCAGGTACGTCAGGCATCTCCATGTATATCCTGAATAATAATCATCAATCACAGACAGATCAGAACTCATCCATTCAGGTCTCATTCGTCATCTTAGGTATCTATTGGATTACCTAAGATAGCCTAGTAGCCTATCGTCCTTCCATTGGGTCTCACCCGAGGCTATTTCATTCTTTAATTAGGCTTAGCAGTTATTAGGATTATATCCTAAGTCATTTAGACTTCAATTGTTATCAGTCAGGCACTCATTCAACCTTAGGGGCAAAATGGTAATTTTACCATTTTTGTCCCAGACCCTGTCGTGGTCTTCGGAATAGTCTTTATATCTTAAGTACAAAGTTCTACGTCCTTTGGACTCCAATCTGTATCTGTTAGGTTCTCATTTTAACCATAGGGGCAAAATGGTAATTTTGCCATTCTTATCCCGGACCCTGTTATGGTCCTCAGAATATCCCATATATCGTATATATGAAGTTTTAAGTCTTTTAGACTTTAATCGGTATCAGTTGGGTACTAATTTAGTCTTAGGGGCAAAATGGTAATTTTGTCATTTTTGCCCCGGACCCTATCATGGTCCTCAGAACGTCCCATATATCTCATGTATAAATTTGTAAGTCCCTTGGACTTCATTTGGTATCTGCTTTAAACCGTCGGGACACATCGATCATTTCTCGTTTTACGCGTTGACTTTCTTGGAGTCTTATTTAGCCCTTCAGTGTTCATAATTATCCCTATGATAATTTATCAAATCAGTTTGACCTTTATTCGACCTCTACTTTGCACTTATAGTGCTCAGGGGTATTTTGGTCATTTTACGTTTTGTGTAATTCTGACCCTGATTCGTCATCTAATCAAGTATAAAGTCTCACTAGTGTCTGGGCTCTACCGGTATCAGTTTCGTCCCAATCGGACTTTGTTTAGGTCTCGTACGGTATCAGGGGTAATTTGGTAATTTCATGTGTCGTATTTTTCGGCACGTCAGTTCATAAAATGGACCTCACCATTGGGTCCAGAGCGTCCAACATAGTGAAATTGGACTGTCTGTTATGTTTAATCGGCCCTGGGTATCATTAAGGGCAACTCGGTCATTTACACCTACGTGTCTGTATTTTTCGGGACCTCGGTTCATTAAACGGACCTCACCGTTGAGTTCAGAATGCCCGAGATAGTCAACATAGGCTATCTGATATTTTTATTTTGGTCTAGGTACCATCAGGGGCAATATGGTCATTTATCACTTACGGGTCTGTATTTTTCGGGACTGTATTTCCAAAATCGGACTGTACCATTGAGTCCAGAATGCTTGAAATAGTGAAAATATACTATTTATTTAATTTATTTGGACTCCGTTTGACATATTTAATGTCCAGGGGTAAAATTATAATTTTACCTATTTAATAAAATAATTGAATAATTATTTTATTATTTAATTAATTTGGCAGGGCTTAAATGTATAATTTTCCCAAAATCTGGGCCACTGTGCAATATTTAAAACTGTCAGGGGTTAAATCGTAATTTTAGGAAACTTCAGGGGTCAAAATGTAATTACATAAAAATTAGGGTTCAGACCCTTTGGTTTTAAGTTCAAACTGTTGAACCGGTCCTCTTACCAACTGAGCCAACCAGTTCAATCATTTCAGGAAAACCGGGATAACATATCCCTCATATTCCCAATTTCAGTCCCTATCCGTGTTTCAGTTGCCCCTAATCCCAATTTTAATTTATTATTGCCGTAGCCAAACAGCCGCAATTCGATTTTAAATTTAAAACAGTTAACCCAAAACAGCGCAGTTTCAATAATTCGGTGGCACGCTCATGGACAGACACGTGTCCGAGTCGGTTCAGTGGGTTTAGGCGTGTTGGACGAGTCGACCCAGTCGACTCGTCGTCTTTTTCACCATGTCAAGTGCTGTAGCCCTAATTACAGGTTCGGATTTCTTCAAATTTGTGACATTTCGGCCACGACTTCTCTCTGCCCTTGGTTCCAGTTTACTTCTGGGTGTCATGCCAACAAGTGGGCATCGATTTGGTGCTTCGAATCAAGCTCAAATGCTTGATCCATGGAGGAATAGCCGAAATGATAATTTGGCTGGTAAATCCTCCTTTCTCCACCATTTTCCATGGTTTTTGTTTCTTTGTGACCGTATCTCCATTGGGGTCAATATCCCATTCCAAAAACATGATTTAGAAGTCTGATTTGGGAGTTGGGTTTCATGCCCGAGACCTAGAGGTTTGGTTTTGAGGGTCCAAATCAGTGCTCTAGGGTCGCGGGTTGGTGTTTTGGAAACTCTCGTGACCTATAGATCAAGTCTCGACCATCCAAACATGGTTTGGTTTTGGTCATTTTCAGATTGGTTGCATGCAAGGTCATCCATGGTGGCCGTGTTACAGTTCAATGGTTTTCATGGCCATCCGCCCCTTTCGGTTGTTCTAAAACAATCCTAGACCTCTAGTAATGTGTATATACATAGTTTAATTGGGTCCAAAGACTGTCAAAACAGTGTCAAAGCTTAAACAGGGAATTTTCAGTTTTAAGAGAAAAATGATACCTCTTGGTTCAGGCCAGTGCTCTTACACGGCTCAGTCTAGATTTTTGGCACCTTAGGTGTCCCTCAATCAATCATGCCTCCTGAATCCTCTCTTCTTTTGGTGCATCTCGTTTCCAACGGGTGACATGCACACACCCACCATGATCAAGACTCATGCAAACCCTCACTTGGCAGCCCTTTCTCTCCCTCTTGACTCCCCCACCCGAGCACACACACACACCAGTCACTCAGTCCTCACAGAAGACCCTTTTTGTGATCCTTTTAAACCACATGTTATTATGTATGATATATATATATATATACACTTATACATATATATCTCCATTTATGTGTGTGTCCACATCAGAGAATCAGTAGGGTCATAGGGTGACGTGGGCTGAGGGAAACCATCATGTGGGGTTTGCATGTAACCTCATTGGTCCAATTTGAGGTGGAGCTTGGGTAACTCAGGAATATATATAATTAAGTTGTATATATGTACACAAAGGTGTGGGTAGCCCAACTGATAAAGTTTTGGGTAAAATTCATTCCACTTAAAGGTCAAGGGTTCAATTCCCTTGGCCTCCCTTTTTGGCCATTTTCACCATTTTTGGTTAAGGCCACGTTTGGCTACACATTAATTCAGTTTTTGATGTTTGCCTCATAACTTTCATTCCGAAATTCCTTTTTCGATGCGGTTTGTTCCGAGAGTTTCATATTTTAGTTATATACAGTGTCAGAGGTTCCGTGTCATTAATTAATTATTTGGGATTTCTGTGGTTAATTAATTCGAATTCCGTCAGTGTTAAATTGACATTATTTCACCTAATTAATTGGTAATTAGGTTCGGGTATTGTACCCTATTCTCGAACATGTTTTAATTGTTTTATCGGTCTATTTTGACCGTCGGGAGATTAGGGTTAATTCCCTTGATTATTCTCTGAGCCGATATTAATTAATAATTAATATTTACTTATTAATTATACAGGATCGGGGTGTTACAGAGATGATAGGTTTAGTTTTGTGATTTTAGGGCATAAAACTTAAGTTAAATGAAGAGCAACTCACCTTCTTGAGTGTAGAAAACCATTAGAACAAGATAAGAAGTCAAAACAGTGAGCAAACAAGCCCGAAATTAAAAATGACCAGGCTTGCCGAAAAATTGATTTTTCACTTAAAACTCACTGTTCGAGGAGCTATGGCAGTTTAAATCGAAAATGAACCTTAGATATGGAATCCTTGTAAAAATTAGAAGAAAACAACATTGAAAAGGGGGGGAAAAACTAATCAGAAAAGGTCACCGTCGCCGGAGAAGGCGACGGAACTCTAGTAAACCCTATCGGCATATCGTCGGAGAAGAAGGAGACTGTTGTCTTGGGTCGGGTGCGTTATGGGTCGGGACCTGACCGAAACAGAAACGGATATAACCAAAACGACGCAGTATTGGTTTAGGTTTAAAAGATTTTAAATTGAATTGGGAGTGTTTGGTAACACGGATAAGAAATTGAAAATTAGGGCTGAAATAAGAATAGGGATATCCTATCCCTATTCCGTGGATATCCACTGTTTGGCTATGCTTAGTTAGGATAAAATTTTTTGAAATTACAAAGGAACCTAGAAGTTTTGGAAATTACAATTAGACCCTAAACTTTTAGTTATTATGACCTGACCCCCACAATAAAATATTAATTAAAAATAATGAAAAATTACAAAAATGCCACTAAATCAAAAAGTAGTCAAACGAACTCCGATTAAAATAAAAGAGTAGTGAATTTTTATTATTTTGAGCATTCCAGACTCAACCGTGGAGTCCAATTTATGAGAAGGGGTCTAGAGAAGCAAGAAACCGTGAAAGTATAAATGACCATTTTACCTTGTATAGTACCGATGTCCAAATTAAACATATGAATAGTGTATTTTAACTATCTCGGACATTCTAAGACCAATGGTGAGGTCTGTTTTACAAGACAAGCTCCCAAAAAATAAAAGACCCGTAAAAGTGCAAAATGACCATTTTGCCCTTTTAAGTACGAAAGTCCAAATTGAATTCCGCGAAAGCCTAAATCGACTTTGTTCAACATTTCGGATTCAATAGTAGAGTCTATTTAAGTAAAATAAAATACCAATAGTAAAAGGACATAAAATTTGATGAATAGCATAGTTCGTATAACTATAGACTGAGATTCAGTTTCCTGAGTCATAGGAATACCAAGAGAAAAGGGGAAGGCAATTTTGACCTTCTAGATAGATACAGAAAGAAGTAAGTAATCTCTGATCTCTGTATGAGTTACATTCCCAGCCATGTCAATAGTTTTTCTTATATTATTTATTGTACTCCATACATGCCAGAACGTTTATTGAGTCCACATTGATATTGCTCTATCTTGTGGAAAGTGTTTATTGACTGTTATGTATCTTGATCATGATTTCTGTATGCTTTGTACATAGGCCTCAAGGGGAAAGACTTATAATCTCAGTGGCCCAGATTACATTGGCTTGTTAAGGCAACAATTTCTTTCGCTGCTGAGATAATGTAATTGCATCTACTGTTTATTGGATTTCGCATGATCTCGATATATTATATTGTAGCCGGATTTGTGCTCAGTCACAAACTCCATTTGATGCTTACTAGACCTACGGGTCGAGAAAACAGAATCAAAAGTGGCAATTAAAATGGCAGCTAAAGTGGGATCTGTGAGGCAAGTATTGAACCGACGGGTTAGTGCTTAGCTGTGAGATCAAGGAAAAAGGGTATAAAATGAATTAAGGGGTATGTCAGGCCCCAAGTTAAAGTGCATCCACATTGGTTGTTATCAGTATCTATTATTGATTATCATAGCTTGATCATGTTATACCATTATGAATGATCATGAGATTTCACAGCTTTTATTTGAGTGCATATGATTATACTTGAGACAACTCATGACTATAGAAGTATGATGATATTCTCAAATAGATTTCATTGCTTTATCATTTGAGTTTCTATCATCTGATATTTAGTTCCTTATTCATTGGCTGGCTAGCACATCTGCGTTTATCCTAATTCTTTTATAGATAATGCTTTCTATATTCATGTACACATGACAAAGCAAAGGAGAATTACTTATTGAGCTTTAGTTAGCTCACCCTAAACTTACCAACCCTTTCAGGAAAAGAAGCTGTCACATCCCCCAAACCCACCTTGTGCGGATTTGGGGCACGTGACAAAGGCCAGTTAGGCACCCATCGGGTTTTATCAGTTTTTTTTTTTTTTTTTGAAAGCAAAACCCCGACGGTAATCCTAACCACAGGCCATTCCGATATAAATCCCAAGCATAATGCATTCGACATATATAATTTAAGCAACAGAATTTTCACAAGAGAATGCATACATATATACTTGGCAGAGCGTTCAGGATACATCATAGTCAGTCCTATCTTAATCAAGATTACAAAACAGTTTCACCACAAAAGGTCATGATCTGTTCAGTTACACAAAAAGTACAAAAATGGTATAGATTCACAAAAATGGGTTATCATTTTATCTAGGGGTCTCCAACATTTTCCCCCTAAGTCCTGAACCTGCTAAACCTGTCCATCTGAGAGTTTCCCTGAAATTATTAAAATAATGGAATGAGCTTTAAAAAGCCCAGTGAGTAACACAGATATCCAGGCAAGAGTTTCGAATTCAATCTTTCCTTAAATCACATGGTAATTAAATCAGTTTGGAATTAATAGTTCAATAAATCCAAGTCAAGTTCAATAGATCAAAACAGATAAACGGTTCAGGGTGCTAGCATATCAATCAGAAGTATAGTTAATCATTTGAGAAACTAAAAACCATGTCATCGGTGATAAAAGCATGCATTTAAAACGATTGCATTAAAACATATGGTATCCGAAACAATTTAGCAGATCAAGGAGCAGTAACTAAACAGTGTCAGAAGTTACTCACCTTCAATATTCGAGTTTGAAGCTATGAACGGAGCCTTCCTCTTTTTCTCCTTAAGCCTAAAACAATTCATAGAGATTTATCAACTCATGACCTTAGACTGAGTAAGTCTACCCTATGATGGGTTTCATGGAACTAACTTATAGTGGCTAGTTCATAGGTCTTACCTCTTAAACATTTGGCTTAGGGTTTTAGTGTCTTCACACATTTATCGGTTCTGATTTTCATAATATGGACCTAACCATTGAGTTCGGAAGGTCGAAGAAAGTCAATTTAGACTCTCTCGGCTTTTAAATCTAGGTTCGGGTATATCAGGGGTATTTCGGTCATTTTGCCGTCACATAATTTCTGTCTTGGATTCATCATCTAGTCATGTATACAATCTCACAGGTGTCAGGTCTACTACTGGTATTAATTCCGTTTTAATCGGACTTCATTTGGGCCTTGTACAGTGTCAGGGGTATTTTGGTAATTTCATATGTTATATTTTTTGGTACTTTATTTGCTATTACGGACCTCACCATTGAGTTCGGAATGTCCAACATAATTAAAATGGACTATCCTTCAGTGTAATCTGGCCCTATGTGTCATTAGGGGCAGTACGGTCATTTACCCTTTACATGTCTGTATTTTTCGGGACTTGGTTTTACAAATTGGACTTAGCCATTGAGTCCGGAATGCCCGAAATAGTAAGATTACACTATTCATTCATTAAATTCGGACTTGGTTTGACTTGTTTAAGGTCCAGGGGCAATATGGTAATTATTCCCTTTTAATAAAATAATTAAATAATTATTTTATTATTTTATTTAATTTTTTCAGGGGCATAATTGCATAAGATTTTCAAAATCTGGGCCTTAGTGTAATTCTGTTAAACAGTGGGGGTCAGTTTGTAAATATTTAAAAGTTCAAAACTTAACCAAAGGGTTCAGTCTCTTTGCAACTGAACCGGTCCAGTTCAGTCCGGTTCTGACCGGTTGGTTACACTGCTGACGTCATGATGACGTCAGCCCTAATTTAATTTTAATTTAAATCAGTGAGGAAACGGCGTAGTTTCATTAGAGCCCATCCGTTTTTAATCGGGTCAGGGCCCGACCCGACACCCGGTTCGACCCGACCCGGTACTGTTCATCGTCCACAACCCCTTGGTTACTGTTGCCCTAAAAATCTACAGATTTTCTCTTTCATTTTCGTGGTGTTTTGGACACGGTTTCTTGCTGTTTTCGACTCCATTCGGTTTCTGTATTTTATACCAACCATTTAACATCGATCTCAAGCATCGAATCACTCTAACAGGTTCTGTTTTCAAGAGGATAACCGTGACCTGTAACACGATCTAGCATCCTCATTTCTCAACCATTTTATACCAAATTTGTTGCTATGTGACCCACGGATCATAAGGTTCATGCCCCTATTTTTATTTTTCAGTTTGGTCTCGGTTTTAGAAGATTTGGGTTTCAAACCCGTAGCTTCATTTTCAAATTCATGGGGCTACAGTGGGTTCTGGGGTCGCGTAGGTATATATTTGAGATCCTCTTGGGGTCTATTTCAGGTCTTGACACTCAAGGTTCCATTCTGCTATGGTCGATTCAGACCTGGTGTTTCAAGGTCCATTAATGGAGGTCGCCTTCGGTTTTCATGGTTCTTGACCATTTTAACACCTCCAACACACACAGTATGCTCAAAACTAATTCTTAGGATAAAAAATAACCATGCATGCAGTCTACACCCGTAGCAATCCATCAAAACAGTTCAAAATTTAAAAATAAAGGAAGAGGTAAGTTTGGAAGTTCACCTTCAACAGAGACTCTCTCCTCCTATGGCTTGACTCAGAGCTTCTCACAGTGCTTCCTCAGGTTCCTTAGGTCAAGCACTTCACTTCAAGCCTTCCCCTTGCACCTTCAAGTGGTCACTTTCTCTCAAACACTTGCATGCACAAATTTGTTTCCTCCTCCCTACACTCTCACACTCTCTCACGTATGCACACACACACTCACTTTTGGTATTTCAGAATTCTCTAAAGAGAGAATTCTTTGGTGCAAGTTATGTGTATATATATATATATATATAGGGTTATACACATATATATGAGTGTATCTCTGCACTTAGTGGGGTTAGTGGCTGATTGACTTGATGGAGAAGATGTAGGGCAATGATGTAGGGAATGCATGCAAGGCCATTGGCCAGTTTGGGTGGCGGCTTGGGCAAGAATTGAGGTTATATACATATGTTAGTGCATCTGTACACAAAGTAACCAACAGCCTAGTTGGTAACTTTTTGGGACAAAATTACTTACCTTGGTAGGTCAAGGGTTCAATTCCCCTTGGCCTCCCAAGTGACCATTTTCTCATATTTTTCTGGTTAAGGCCCTGTTTGGTTGTCGCGGAATTCCAGTTTCACTGTTTTGGCCTTAACTTTCAATCCGTAACTCCTTTTTCAATGCGGTTTCTTTCTGTCACTTCCTACTCAGAATATCTTTCATTGACCAAGGTCCAATGTCAGTTTTTATTTTCTTGAGTTTCCCATAATTAGCTAATTCGAGTTTTATCACTATTAAAAATAGACATTAAATTAGCTAAACCTGACATTTCATTCCCAAAACAGTTTTCAATACACAAAACATGCCAGTTAAGTAATTGGGGTGTTACAGAAGCTGTGGAAGAGCAGTAATAGTAGCAGTAGTAATCAACTAGATAGCAGTGGCCATTCTTTTGAAGTTGTAAGTGTAATACTTAGTACAGACAGTCTTGTAGTTGATGCGAACCTCGCCAAAATTAACGAGACCCGTCAACTAGATTAATTTAGAAATTGAACTACTAACTCCTGAACATAGAAATAGAACTCCTAGGTTATATGTTAACTGTTCAATTTCTACCACGAGAATGATTGATGAGAGATATTATGCATGAAACAAGTAGAGTGAGTAACATAGATATACGAGTATTAGATCGACATATTATTATCTCGTAGAATTTTAAGGATATTGATGAGTAAGTGATTGATAACTGCAAAAAGCAATAACAGATTTAGATGTAAAGATTTATAATCTTTAGATTGAACTACATACTGTTATAGATATGAATGTTTACTTGAGAAACGAGATAGAATGAATAGCGAATCTTGGAAGAATCATTTTCAATGAATGTTATATATTGGAGAAAATCATTAGTAAGGAATGATATACATTGAGTATATGAGGTACAGATCATAAGTGTACAGTTATTAGCTGATCTGAGAAAGAAATTAATGATTTAAAAAAATAATTACATGATTTGTGAATGTTAAAAGATGAAAGCAAGTTAAGATACACGAGATTAACTAGTTGTTAGAAAGAGACTACATATTTTGCCAAAAGTTGACAATTCTTGAACAACTATGATGAGCAAGTAAATAGTGATCCTTAAGAATAGTAGTGTACTTAAATATAATTTATGAGAATTCTTGAGTTATGACAGTGAAAGTACTGAAGGAGGTTTCGATGACTGATATAGGCAGATAAACGAGACTCAAGTAAGAGATAGTAGTTATACTTAAGAAATTGGAAAGAATCATAGCAATAGTGAAATAAATAATCTTGAATGATTATTCTATCTTATGGAAACATGTACTTGACATCTATTGAGTTACAGTTTGATGATTGTTACATTGAGGGAATCGTTGAGAATTTAATTATTGTTTATAGACTATGAACTTGATGTTCATGAATAGATGATTGCCCTATAATTGAGAATCAAACATTCTATAATGAACAAGGGCAACAGTTAGGTCACATTGAAAGATAGAAGGTGACATAGAATTAGGAGTTGTGTCAGTTTGAAAAGCAATGGATTTGATAGAAATACCTAAATGGAGTGGTGATACCCTAGAGGGGTAGAAAAATTAATGGTGACATTTAGACAGAGCAGTAACAACTTAAAGGGGGTAAGTACAGGGTAGTTGATAAACTTTATTGATTTCATGTGACCGTAAAACTTGATTCTCAGTAGAAAATTTCTTATCTAGTCAATGTAAACACATGTTCGAGATATATACAATATTAGCGAAATCACGAGAACCACTGGAGTTAGAACCACTAAGTTTGGGGACAAACTTATTTTTAAGGGGGTATGAATGTAATACCCTGACCCGGGTTAGCACATATACTGAGGTAAACTGGGTCGGGTAGTGTACTACCAGTTGTAACTAAGCTGTTAAGCTCTATATCATTATGTCAAATATACTGTATGGTTTAAGAATATGAACAATATCAGTTATATAGTCAGTGCCGGGCAATGCTTGAGCAACCCAGAACTATGCCTCGTAATGCATGCATGCATGTATTTCCATGCATGCATACATACATATATGTATACGCATTTAAAAACTATTATTACGTGTATATATGAGTATATATATATGTATAAAATATGTATTTATACATATGCATATATATATATATATTTATGTATATTATATATGTGTATTAAAATACAAGTATAAGAAAAGAAAAAGAAAGAAAAGAAAAGGGAGCTTCATGCATGCAGCCTACATGCAAGTGGAGGGTTTGTGTGTGTCGGCAGTGTGTGTGTTGACATAATGTGTGTAAATATATATATATATATATATATCTATATATATATATATCTATATATATAACTTTAAAATATCTCCACAAAATTGAATGCAAAGCTGCATTTTGAAAAGAGAAAAAGAGAAATTAAATGGGGCAGAAAGAGAAAGTCAAGGAAGCCTGCAAGTGAAGGGATAGAGAGAGAGAGTAGAGAGAGAATGAGGTCGATTAGGATATATATATATATATATATCTGTGTGTGTGTGCAAAGTTGGTAGAAAATAGAAAGGAAGGGGCGTAAGAAACTGGAGGTCTGAGTTGGAATTAGAGCAAATAGGAGAGCAAAAATTGAAAAGGAGAAAAACCACTGCAAATAAGAAAATTCAGAATTCAAGTAAGTGAAGGGATACTTTCTGTTGTTAAGATTTAAGAGTTTTCATTTGATTTTAATTGTAGGGTTTTAAAGAGCATGAAATATGGAAAATATTGCAAAAAGAATCAGTTAAAAAGAGTTAAAAAACAAAGGAGAAAAGCTGAGTTGCAAGTTGTGATGATAGGTTTAGTTTTGTGATTTTAGGGCATAAAACTTAAGTTAAATGAAGAGGAACTCATCCTCTTGAGTGCAGAAAACCATTAGAACAAGTTAAGAAGTCAAAATAGTGAGCAAACAAGCACGAAATTAAAAATGACCAGGCTCGCCGGAAAATCGATTTTTCACTTAAAACTCACTGTTGGAGGAGCTATGGCAGTTTAAATCTAAAACAAACCTTAGATATGGAATCCTTGTAAAAATTGGAAGAAAACAGCATTGAAAAAGGGGGAAAAAACTAATCAGAAAAGGTTGCCGTCACTAGAGAAGGTGACGGAACCCTAGTAAACCCTACCGGCGTATCGCTGGAGAAGAAGAAGACTGTTATCTTGGGTCGGGACCCGACCGAAACAGAAACGGATATAACCAAAATGATGCAGTATTGGTTTAGGTTTAAAAGATTTTAAATTGAATTGGGAGTGTTTGGTAACACGGATAAGAAATTGGAAATTAGGGCTGAAATAGGAATATGGATATCCTATCCCTGTTCCGTGGATATCCACTGTTTGGCTATCCTTCGTTAGGATAGAATTTTTTGAACAAAGGAACCTAGAAGTTTTAGAAATTACAATTAGACCCTGAACTTTTAGTTATTATGATTTGACCCCGCAAAATTAAATATTAATTTAATTAATTAATTAAAAATAATAGAAAATTACGAAAATGCCACTAAGTGAAAAAGTAGCAAACGGACTCCTATTAAAATAAAAGAATAGTAAATTTTTATTATTTCGAGCATTCTGGACTCAACCGTGGAGTCCGATTTGTGAAAATAGGTCTCGAGAAGTGAGAAACCGTGAAAGTATAAATGCCTATTTTACCTTGTATAGTACCAATGTCCAAATTAAACATATGAATAATGTATTTTAACTATTTCGGACATTATAATACCAATGGTGAGGTCCGTTTTACAGGACGAGGTACCGAAAAATAAAAGACCCGTAAAAGTGCAAAATGACCATTTTGCCCTTTTTAAATACGGAAGTCCAAATTGAATTCCGTGAAAGCCTAAATCGACTTTGTTCGACATTCTGAATTCAATACTAAAGTCTATTTAAGTAAAATAAATACCAATAGTAAAGGGACATAAAATTTGATGAATGGCATAGTTCATATAACTATAGACTGAGATTAAGTTTCCTAGATCATAGGAATACCAAGAGAAAAGGAGAAGGCGATTTTGACCTTCTAGACAGATACAGAAAGAAGTAAGTAATCTCTGATCTCTGTATGAGTTACATTCGCAGCCATGTCAATAGTTTTTCTTATGTTATCTATTATACTCTATACATGCTAGAATGATGAATAGTATTGGGTCGAATTGGGTTGGGCCAGATCTGGGTTCGGGTTGGCACCCGACCCGTCGCACAAACGGTTTAAGTAAGTCGACGTGGTGTGAGGGTTGTGTTATGATTTTAAAATTGAAGTTGGAACGGTTGGTTACAAGGATAAGAAATAAAAATCAGGACTAAGGTTAGGCCAAACCGTGGATAAGACAAGGGGTTGGCTATCTTATTCTGGTTTGCTGAAATAAACTGAACCGACTGGTTTAGTGCGTATTGAACCGGTTTAGGGTTTTTAAGCCTAGAACCCTCTCGTTCAGATCGAAAGTTAGGGAAATTATATTTTGAGCCTAGAAGTTCTGAAAAATCACACTAAGGCCCAACGGTAATTAATTTAATATTAAATTAATAATATTTAAATAAGAAAAATTTCTAAAATACCCCTAGGTCAAAATGGGTCAAACGAAGTCCAAATAAAATAAAATAAATAGTGTATTTTGACTGTTTTGGACATTCTGAACCCAATGGTGGGGTCCGTTTCACAAGACAGGACTCTGAAAAATAAAATGACCAAATTACCCGTAGTGCCCCTAAAGCGAAATGGAAGTTCAAGAGAGTCTAAATTGACTTTCTTCGACGTTCCAAACTTAATGGTGAGGTCCATATTATGAAATGAAGTACGAAAAAAGATGACAAGTAAACATGTAAAGTTATAAAATTAAACCTTATGATTTAATGAAGCTACCAGAAGAATATATTTAAAAAGTATACGCCTAAGATAGAAATTAGAATTTAAGCATGAGTTAAGAGCATCAATAAGTGGTATTGTAGTGAATATGAAGTTAATGAGATTATTGATGGATTGTTCTGAGGAACTACAAAGGAAGTGGGAAAGTGCATTATTAGCAATGACTCTAAGGACCGAGGTAAGTAACCCTGTATTTGAAGTAGAGATTTAACTCCATGGATTTGAAAAAGTTTTAAGTTCAAAATATGTGAAGCATTGGAATAGCAAGTTCAGTATTTACGTGATTCCTGTTTCAAAGTACATCCGTTCTTACAAATCCTATTGTGACATGCTCAGTGAATGATTTCTACTATAGCTTCTTTTTAAAATATATTTCAGCATGTCTAAGTTTTGGAATGTCGAACGTTGTTAAATATTCTGGATTTGTATATTCCAAGTATTTGAAGATTTTATTAAGAAGTCATGAACATTATGGTTTGAATGCTCATAAAAGCATTGAAGTGAAAAGTCATGTGAAATGTTTTTAAATGCAAGATAAACTGTGCATAAGCACCACGGATTTCGTTGGGTTTCTTCGGAACTCAACCATGATACGAATAAATGTCCAGTAGCAGGATCTAATCCCCCAGGCATATGAGATATCTCCATGTAAAGTAAACGAGAAGTAGGTTTTACCCTCATTTTCACCCATGCATATTTACATGTTTTGAAGTTCATATTCTCGATGTGAAAAAGTACATGTTTAGCTCGAATACTTTAAATGTTTCAAAGCTATTTGTTTTAAAGAATGCATATACTCTGTTTTCAAAGTATACGAGCAATTAGTAGTGAGTATTTTATAAACTCTCATATGCTAAACCACTGCTAATTGAAACCCCATGACGAATACTGGAATTACTCACCAGCTTAGATTAGCTTACCCGAATTTTTATCCGACCCCCCCTTTCAGGTAACCGAAGTGATCATGACCCTATTTTGTGGAAAATGGTGAAGCCTTGGCCATTTTAAAGAAGGGCATAGGAAGTTCCTTACAAGGTAGCATGGAGATAGTAGGACCATGTGTTGGTCACTTTGGTGTTGGCAGGTTTTGTAATGTATTGTGGATTGTAGTTATCACTTTTGTTATAGTAAAAGTTAGAATGTTATGTAATTAAGTCTTGAGGGACAAATGGATATGTACTATGTATAAAACCTTTAGAATTTTTATTATGCTTTGAATGGATAATCAGGTGGACCGCTATGAAGAGCGGCAACACCGGGCGGATGTGTGAAAGATTTAAATAAGAAAAGAAAAGAAATTTTTTTTCACGTTTCCGCAACCACAGGCCGCACCGCCGTCCGATACTGTTGCTTAAGTGAGCCTTGCCCTAAAGCCTTGGCCGAAGGGTGGCGGTGGCGATACGATATCTGCACAGGGTGGATTTCGGGTCGTGACAACATGTCATGGCATGGTTCTACACGGGTCGGTTACTACCTAACTTAGGTCGGGGTATTACAGGATCGGTTGGAATAACTCTATTTTACAGGTTAATTCTTCCATATGCATGGATCAGGCTATCCATTGCAATATCACAGCTCGTGATTCCAGCGCTCTTTTGGTTATCTCAATTATGTATGGCTCGAATTCACCCTGCCATCGGCAACGCTTATGGCAGGATATCATTCACCATTCTGTTGTTGCCCATGGCACCCCTTGGCTCCTCATTGGTGACTTCAATGCTATTCGTTATACTCATGAAAGAAGATGAGGGAATCTTGACTGGGCCCCTAGTATGGATGACTGCAACCATTGTTTCATGCAAGCCGAGCTATAGGACCTCAATTACTCGGGGCAATTTTTTACTTGGACAAATGGGCAGCATGCTTCCTATCCCATCCGCAGAAAGCTTGATAGGCCTATGGTTAATGAAGACTAGCTTGTCTCCCTCCCTTTCTCTGAGACTGAGTTTCTCCCTTTTGGTATCTTTGATCATAGCCCCATTATCATTAGGACAGGCCTTCCTTCCCGAGAGAGTAAAATACCCTACAAATTTTTTAATTTTTGGGTTGATTTTGATGATTTTTTGCTTGCTGTTACTCAATCTTGGCATACAGATATTCAGGGTACTGCTATTTTCATCTACAGTCAAAAGCTCAAGAGGGTCAAGTTTGCTCTTAAGGATCATAACCAACGGAAATATCTTAATATCTTTGCTTGAGTACATGATGTAAGGATCAATCTGTTTGCTATTCAGCATTTATTAGTGGTGAACCCGGGGGTTTGTCATCTCACCATTGAGGAAAAGGAGGCCTAAAAAGCCTTTAACTTACTTCTTTCTGGTGAAGAAAGTCTTGCCAAGCAAAATACCCATATTCAATGGCTCTCTGAAGGTGATCAGAATACTTCCTTCTTCTATAAGTCTATCAACAACAGAATGAATAGAAATAAAAAAGTTAGCCTCCATGACTCTGCCGGCAACAAACTCTCTGATATTAAGGATCTCAAGCATATCATTCTCAGTTTCTACAAAGACCTCCTTGGCACAGCTAACTCTACCCACTAACCAGGGAAGCATGCATTGAGAGACGTTATCAGAAAGCACCTTCCCCTCAATCATATTGCTGGTCTTTGCAGCCTTATCATTGAGGAATGATGCGAACCTCGCCAAATTAACGAGTTCTAACAACGAAATAAGAACCCAAGATCGTTCCATGATTAGATTTGAATGATAGACCTCGACTCGTTGTTTACGACAAACAAGAACCTCAGTATAGAAGACCTCAACTTGTTGTTTATTACGAAATAAGAACCTCGGTATAAGGAAGACACCACAAATGGTGGTGGAAAATCCGTTTGATAAGTCGTTGGTGAATGCCACGGGAAATCTTGATAAGTTCAGATAATTCTTCAAAGAACCGCAGAGAAAATACTCTCATAATTTACTGAATAATGATCTACCTCTTTTCATTTTTTTTTTTGGTAAGTAAAATTTAATAAAACCAAAAGAAGAAAAAGAAAATACAAGATCAAGAGGGCATACCCTCGAACAAGCTAACGGGATGGAAGAGCTTCTACAGGCAGAAGCGCTCCCGCCCCAAAGCTACAAAAAAAAAAAAACACAAACATTACAACCCATTACACATTGAAGATGCTACTTGGAAGAGACCAAATTCATTGAAGATGTCTATTGGTATTTGTGTTTACGATCCCTTTGGATGGAGTGAGCCTACCACGAATCAATTCCTAGATTTGAGCTATAATAGCCTGGGGATTTTTCTTGATCATAGAGAACAATCTGCTATTCCTTTCCCTCCAAATAGTATATACTGTGCAAGCTAGCGTAAGTTTCCCTGTAGTAGCGGGAAACCCCTTACCTTTGAAAGTATTGGTAGCCCAAGAAATGATCTGCTGCCAGTCTCCAGAAGGGCAATGAAAGCCACTTTTAGAGAGCAGATGGGACCAAATGTTGGATGTGAAGGAGCAGGAGAAGAAAAGATGGTTGTGATTCTCATCTTCACGCAAGCAGAAAAGACATTTGTTATCATGACCACGGTGAGACTAGAATAAACAATCCTTGGTTCGAAGACTGTTACGAATGGCCAACCAAAGAATAAAACCAGCACGAGGGATGGCTTTAGAATGCCAAACAAGCTTCCACCATTGAACCTGGGGCTTCCGGCTTCTAAAAGTATTCCAAGCTGAGCTGATGGAGAAGTTCCCATTGGAGGAGGGCAACCAAATAGCCTTGTCCTCCCTTAGGGGGGAAGGATGAAGGTTGCTAGGCATGCTATTTTTTAGCTCAAGTAAGTGAGGAGAGTTAGCTGTCGGCCAGCTCCACTGATGATCCCTAATGATGGAACCAACATTAGCATACCAATTTACGCTTAGTCTTGGCCAGATTCTTCTAGAACTTGAATCATGTTGATGAATTTTTGTTGCTCATGTGGATCACGCTTAATGGGCCTCCACGAATTTGCTTGAGTCCATGCCTCTTGAATCAGTCCGTTGAATACATCTTTAAACTTCCTTGCTCGTGCTCTCGTAACCAACCCAATTGGGACTTGAACTAGATCCCTTGAAGTTGTGCTATGATTTGCATCATTCCCCTCCTCTTGAAAGGGATTTGCCCTCAAATCATCACCTACATCAAAAAGACTCAAATCAGTAACATTAAAAGTAGCACTGACATTGTACTCACCAGGTAAATCTAGCTTGTAAGCGTTGTCATTGATGCGCTCTAGGACTTGGAATGGACCATCTCCTCTTGGAAGCAATTTGGAACGTCTTTGTGCCGGAAATCTCTCTTTTCTCATATGCAGCCAAACCCAATCTCCGGGTTCAAAAATCAGCTTAGGACGGCCCTTGTTGGCTTGTTTTGCATACTGCTCCGTTCTTCGCTCAATGTTGAGTCTTGCTTTCTCATGAATCTACTTGACAAAGTCAGCTTTCTTTTTGTCATCTAAATTAACATGCCCAGTCAAAGGTAGAGGAGATAAATCCAAGGGAGTTAAAGGATTAAATCCATACACAACTTCAAATGGTGAAAATTTAGTAGCAAAATGAACAGATCTGTTATAAGCAAACTCAACATGTGGTAAACATTCTTCCCATGTTTTGATGTTCTTTTTAATGATTGCCCTCAATAACATAGACAAAGTCCTATTTAATACTTCAGTTTGACCATCAGTTTGTGGATGACAAGTAGTAGAAAACAATAGCTTAGTACCTAGCTTACACCACAAAGTCTTCCAAAAATAGCTCAAGAACTTAGCATCTTTATCTGAAACAATTGTTCTAGGCATGCCATGTAATCTCGCAATCTCTCTAAAGAACAAATCAGCAACATGCGAGGCATCATTCGTTTTGTGACATGGAATAAAGTGTGCCATCTTAGAAAATCTATCCACAACAACAAAAATCGAAACTCTCCCATGTTTAGTCCTCGGCAATCCTAACACAAAGTCCATTGAAATATCAATCCAAGGCTCACTAGGAATTGGTAAAGGTGTATACAAACCGTTGGACCGCATTCTGGACTTAGCTTGCCTACATGTGACACATTTACCACAAATTCTCTCAACATCTCGTTTCATGTGAGGCCAATAGAAGTGTTCCTGCAAAATAGCTAAAGTCTTGGCAACTTCAAAATGTCCCATTAATCCCCCACCATGAGATTCCTGCACTAACAACTCCTTCAAGGAACAATTAGGCACGCATAACTTATTTTCTTGAAACAGGAATCCATCCAGCCTAAAGAACTTACCACAAGCAATTTTCTCACAAGCCCGGTATTCCTCACAAAATTCGTGGTCATCAGTGTATAAATTTTTCATGTGCATAAAACCAAGCAATTTTGCATCAAGTGTGGAGAGTAATGCATACCTGCGAGATAGTGCATCGGCGACCACATTCTCCTTATCTTGCTTATACCGGATGACGTATGGAAACGTCTCAATCAACTCCACCCAACGCGCATGCCTTTTGTTGAGCTTGTGTTGGCCCTTCAAGCGTTTCAAGGACTTATGATCGGTGTGAATCACAAATTCCTTAGGCCATAGATAGTGTTGCCACGTCTCTAAAGTTCAAACCAATGCATAAAACTCCTTATCTAAGTTGGGTAGTTTAAGGCTGCCCCGCTTAGTTTCTCGCTGAAGTAAGCAATTGGCCTTTCTTCCTGTATAAGAACTGCGCTTATGCCAATACCTGAAGCATCACATTCAATCTCAAACATTTTTGAAAAGTTAGATAAAGACCATAAGGGGGCGTTGGTCAGCTTCTCTTTGATTAATTGAAGCACCTTCTCTTGTTCTTCTCCCCATCTGAATCCAACGTTCTTCTTGATCACTTTGGTAAGTGGTGCGGCTATGCTACTAAAGTCCTTCACGAACCGCTAGTAAAAACTGGCAAGTCCATGAAAACTACGAAGATTACCTACACTTGTAGGACTTAGCCACTCTTAGATTGCACGTACATTCTCTTCATCAACCTGTATACCTTGTGCCCTAACAACAAATCCCAGAAATACAAGCTTATCGGTGTAAAAAGTTCACTTCTTCAGATTAGCAAACAAATTCTCTTTCTTAAGCACATCTAAAATAGATTTCAAATGTACTACTTGATCGTCCACGTTTTTGCTATAAATGAGTATATCATCAAAGTAGACAACAACAAATTTGCTTATAAATGCATGCAAAACATGATTCATAAGTCTCCAAAAGGTGCTTGGAGCATGAGTCAATCCAAAAGGCATAACTAACCATTCATACAAACCATATTTTCTTTTAAAGGCAGTTTCCCATTCATCTTCGTCTTTTATTCTAATTTGATGATAACCACTATTTAAATCAATCTTAGAAAATACACAAAACCATGTAGCTCATCTAACATATCATCTAAGCGAGGAATAGGATGACGACACTTTACCGTTATGTTGTTGATGGCCCGGCAGTCAACTCACATTCTCCACGTCCCATCCTTCTTAGGTACAAGTAAAATCGGAACAGCGCATGGGCTCATGCTCTCTTTCACGTGCCCTTTCTCTAACAACTCACTTACCTGCCATTGAAGCTCCTTTGTCTCGTCGGGATTGCTCTTATAGGCTGGTCGGTTTGGAATTGTTGCACCGGGAACAAAGTCAATTTGATGTTCAATCCCTTGGATTAGGTTCCTTGGGAAAGACATTTACATACTTCTGTAAAAGAGAAAAAGAGAACTAGGCAAAGCAAGGTTAAGTTTGTTAGTGTTTAGAAATGCCTCCTTGTACAAAAGTATAATCATCGGCTGATTTGAAAACATTGCTCGCTTAATTTCACTCACCTTTGCATAGAAATTATTTTGTTTTCTCTCTGCTTTTCTCTCAATGGCCGAATTTTGATTTTCTTTTTCTCTCTCATTTTTCTCGGCCTCTCTTGATTTTCACTCCTCTTCTTTTGTTCACTCTCTTTCTTTTGATCATTCTTCTTTTGCAATCTCACTTGATGCTCATATACTTGCTGTGGTGTCAATGGTACAAGTGTGATTGATCGTTGATTAAGTACAAAGGAGTATTTGTTCGTAAAGCCATCACGCTTCCCATGCCTATCAAATTGCCATGGATGACCTAGCAATAACTGTCCCGCATGCATCGGTACTACATCGCACAACACTTCATCTTCGTATTTACCGATTCGAAATGCAATTAACACCTGCTTGTTCACCCTTATCTCACCACTATCATTAAACCATTGCAACTCGTACGGTCTAGGGTGCTTCAACATGGGTACTCCCAATTTCTCCACCATAATTATGCTTGCAACATTAGTGCAACTACCACCATCAATAATCACACTACATACCTTGTCTTTGACGTAGCACCTAGTGTGAAAGATGTTCTCCCGCTGCACTTCATCAATTTCTTTTGCTTGCAAGCTTAATGCCCTCATCGCCACCAATGCCAATGCATCAGGGGCTAAATATTCCTCCACGGAAGCGTCCTCCAATGGTGGCATGTTGTCGGTGTCAGAAGCTTCATTGTTGGTCACAATTTCGCCATTGTCTTGCAACACCATGACCTGCTTGTTTGGACATTGACTTGCTATGTGTCCCCTGCCTTGACATTTAAAACATTTAATGTCACGATTCTTAGAGGTAGAAGTGTTGGTTTTACCTTGAGGAACGCAGCTGGTGTTCGCGGACTTGGCCTCGATTTTGGACGCTTGTGACTTGTCCATCTGCCTGGTAGAACTCGGTTTCCAAGAGGTAGAACTAGAGTTATGGGCTGCAAGTGACCCACCCCCCCTCTTGAGTTGTTGCTCCACTTTGATGGCCATGTGCACCATATCTTCCAACCCCACATAATGCTGCATCTCTACCTTATCTTGGATTTCCCGGTTTAATCCAAGTAAAAACCTAGCCATTGTAGCCTCTCGATCTTCCTCGACATTAGCTCGGATCATAGCAATCTCCATCTCCTTGTAGCAATCCTCTACGCTCCGGCTTCCCTGTCTAAGACCTTGTAGCTTTTTGTACAACTCTCGGTAGTAGTAACTTGGAACAAACCACTTTCTCATCATCGTTTTCATCTCCTCCCATGTCTATATTGGACGTTCTCTATTCTGCCTCCTGCTTATAACAAGTTGATCCCACCAAGTAATAGCATAGTCAGAAAATTCAATCACAGCTAATTTTACCTTCTTTGCTTCGGAATAGTTGTGGCAGTCAAATACGAACTCCATCTTCTTCTCCCACTCAAGGTATGCTTCAGGATCGAATCTACCTTGAAATGAAGGAATCTTTATCTTAATACCACCCAAGTTGTTATCTTCCCGATTCTGGACTTCTCTAAGCCACCCTCCATGTCTCCTATTACCAACAACAGAAGCCCGATCATCTTCTTCATCAAAACCAGCCCCATAAGGCTCTTCATCTTCAACCCTTAATTCCCTCAGTTGAACTCTTTCCCTTCTACAAAGATTAGGGACGTTTTGTGGCTGCTTCTCACGTGCACTCTCCATCTGATCTATCTGTTTGTGAACCTGCTCCAGTTCCAACCTCATCACACGCCGCATCTCACTCATCATGGCCTCCATAAACACTTTTGGATCAGCCAGTGCCATAGCATCTTTAGCAATGCTCTTAGCACTATTGTGAGACATGATTGCTGCAAAACAAAGTTAGAAAGAAAGGACCTCATAGTGCTCTCCCGTACGTGTTTACACTCAAGAATGTGAATCACTCTACACGTGTTTTTCACTCAAAAAAATACGTGGCCCTTAACCCTCTAATGTTCTCACCACTCTTGCCTTTTTCCACTCGCTAATTCTCTTGCAGTTCTTTTGAAACTAAACAAACAATACTCAAAATTTCTAGCAACAATTCACCAAAAACTCATCATGGAATTTCAGGTTTTAAAAGCAAGAATACAATGAACACGGTTGATTAGATTTTCAAAAGCACAAAATAGAAAAATTTTCACGAAAAAAATTTGATTTTGGGGGTGCGGTGATTTTCGGGCTTATTGGAACCAAAATGGATGAAAACAAACAAAAAAAAATTTCGGGCTTCTTGTACTTTTTTTTTAATTTTTTTTTTATAGCAAGCCTTGAATACTTTGTCTTATTTATTTATTTTTTAAACAGAAACCCTTGAATAAAAAAAGCAAAAAGGAGAAAAAAGAAAAAAAAAACAAGGCAGCTGGCAAGGGCTTGAAAAGGCAGAATTAAAAAAAAAAAAAAAAGAAAAAGAAGAAGAAAGGAAGCTGCGCTGTAGAGGAAAAAAAAAAGAAAAAAGAAAAAAAAGAGGAAGAAAAGGAAAGTCAAAAGTTGAGACTTGGAGAAAAAAAAAAGAATAGAATAAAAGAAGAAACAAGCGGCTGGGCTAGGGCAAAGGAAAAAGGAAAAGTCAAAGAGATGTGCGGCTTGGGGCAACAGCAAAATAGGAAAAAAAAAGTGAAGGAAAGTGAGAAAGGAAAAAAAAAGAAAGCTTGCGGCGGCGCTACAACAAGAACAGCAGGGAAAGAAAAGAAAGAAAAAAAGAAAAGGCTGTGCAACGCAAAGGGTTGACGCACAATTTTTTTTTCTTTATGAAAGAAAGAAAAAAAATAAGATCTAATGCAAGAATTAAAAGGATATATCAAACCTAATTTGGAGTTTGAGCTCTAATAGCAAATGATGCGAACCTCGCCAAATTAACGAGTTCCGACAATGAAATAAGAACCCAAGATCGTTCCACTGATAGCTAGCTTCCTGAGATAAGCAGTTCCACCTCTACTGTATCTCCTGAATCAAATTCTTTAGCGGACAAAATGGCTAGAGTGGATGAAGCAGATATTGGCAGCAATTACACCAAAAACCAGCTCAAAAAGCTAAGGCATAAGAGGAAAATTCTAAAGGAAAAAGGAACAGTAGGTTTCGGCCCCCTCGTCTTTCCTCAATGAATTTTGCTTGTTGGAATATTAGGGGCATGAACAGCCCCTCTAAACAGCGTGAAATTTGGCTGTTTGTTCGTGATTACTCTATCTATTTTTTAGGCATTGTTGAGACTAAAATTAAGGAAGCTTCTAAAGATGTTACGGCTAACTCTCTCATCCCTGGATGGTCCTTCTTGCATAACTACCCTCACTCGGCCTCGGGAAGAATATGGATTGGCTGGAATAATGCTGTGCTACAAGTTATTTCTTCATGTGCTACCAATCAAGCTATCCACAGTAATATCACAATTCGAGACTCAAAAACCCCCATGATCATTTCGGTTATCTATGGCTCCAATTCCTCTCTTCAAAGAAATGATTTATGGCACGACATTAATCTCCAAGCCTCTATCTCCAAGGATCTCCCCTGGCTTATTTTTGGTGACTTCAATGCTATACGTTACCCCCATGATAGACGAGGTGGTAGGTGTGACTGGCCAACTGGTATGGATGACTGTAACACATGTTTCTTGAATGCTGAGCTTGAGGATCTTAGATTTTCTGGGCGCTTCTTCACCTGGTCAAATGGTCAAGCTTCTCCCCATACTATCCAAAGGAAGATTGACAGAGCTTTAGTCAACCATGACTGGTTCTCAGCTTTCCCAAACGCGGAGGCTGAATTTCTACCCCCTGGCCTCTCAGATCATTCCCCTATTCTTGTCAGATCCGGCATCTCTCTTCAAAAACGAAGGCTCCCTTTCAAATTCTTCAACTTTTGGGCTGATTATGATAACTTTCTTCCTACTGTCGAGCAAGCCTGGCAAACAAACTTTCAAGGTGCAGCCATGTTTATCTGTTATCAAAAGCTTAAGAGGGTTAAATATGCTCTTAAGGACCTCAATCAGCAAAGATTCAATAACATCTCCTCCCGAGTCCAAGAAGCTCGTAACAAGCTCTATGATATCCAAAACCTCCTTGAGCGGGACCCTGGGAATGTGAGTGTCATGCAAGATGAAAAAGAAGCTCATCACCTTTTCTACTCCCTGCTAAGCAGTGAGGAAAGTCTCGCCAAGCAAAAGTCCCGTATTCAATGGCTTTCTGAAGATGATCGAAACACCTCTTTTTTCTTTAAATCTGTGAATAACCGAAGGAATCGTAACAAGATTGTCAGTCTCCTTGATGCAAATGACTGTAGAATTGATGATATAAAAGAGGTCAAGAACACTATTGTCAATTTCTATCATGATCTCCTTGGAACTGAAAGCCCTATCCAATACCCAGGTAAACAAGCTCTTGAGACTTTTATCCCAAGGCGCCTTAATTCTGATTTTTTTACCTCTCTTCAATGCCCAGTCACTGAAGAAGAAATCCAGGAAGCTCTCTTTAGCCTTCATCCTAACAAAGCCCCTGGGCCTGATGGATTTAATAGTCATTTCTTCAAAAAAGCTTGGAATATTGTTAAACCTGAGGTCATTGCAGCTATCTCTGAATTTTTCTCTTCCAAAACCATCCTTAAAGAGCTAAATGCCACGGCTATTGCCCTTGTCCCCAAAGTTCCTAACCCCTCCTCTGTTCATGACTTTCGGCCTATCTCTTGTTGCAACACCCTTTACAAAGCTATCTCCAAAATCCTGGCCAACCGTCTCAAGAAAGTTCTCCCTAGCCTTGTTGATCCTGCTCAATCTGCTTTTATTCAAGGCCGGAATATTAGCGACAACATTCTTCTAGCCCAAGAACTCATGCATAATTATCACAAGAACTCGGGCTCTCCTCGCTGCACTATGAAAGTTGATCTTAAGAAAGCCTTTGACTCGGTGCGATGGGAATTTATTATTGACACTTTAAACATCATGGGCTTTCCTCAGCTCTTTATTGACTGGATCTATTGCTGCATCTCAACTCCTCGTTTTTCAGTTGTCATTAATGGTGAGTTGGAAGGTTATTTTCCAGGGGCTAAAGGCTTAAGGCAAGGTGACCCTCTTTCCCCCTATCTCTTTGTGATTGCTATGGATGTTCTCTCTATGATTATTCATCAGAAGTCGACTGGCTCTCAATTTAAGCACCACTGGAGATGCCATAAATCCAAGCTGACTCATCTTTGTTTTGCTGATGATATCATGCTTTTTTGTCATGGGGACCTTGCTTCAGCTTCTACCCTCAAGGAAGGGCTTGACACTTTTGCCTCCTTTTCTGGCCTTCTCCACAATGCCTCCAAAAGTAACATTTTCTTTTCAGGTGTTGATTACAATCTCAAGCAGCAACTCATTGATCACATCTGCTTCCCTGAAGGCTCCCTCCCTATCTGCTACCTTGGGGTTCCTTTGATCTCTACCAAGCTAAAAGCTCATGACTGCAAAGTTCTAGTTGACCGCATCATCGGTAAGATCACTCATTGGTCTACTAAATATCTTTCCTATGCAGGTCGGGTTCAGTTGATCAGATCAGTGCTTTTTAGCATTCAAGTCTTTTGGTCTTCCCACTTCATCCTCCCTAAAAAGGTGGTGAATCAGATTGAGCAAGCTATGAGATCTTTTCTTGGAGTGGCAACCATCTCATCTTTTCTGGCTCCAAAGTTGCTTGGGAGAATGTAACTTGCCCTCGAAATGAAGGGGGTCTTGGGATTAAGAAACTTGTTGATTGGAACCTAGCTGCTTTGGGGAAACTCATTTGGGCTCTTTTTCAAAACCCCTCAAAGTCCCCTTGGGTTCAATGGATTCGCTACAATCTTCTTAAAGGCAAAAGCTTCTGGGAATTCAAATGCCCTCAATCTAGCTCGTGGGCTTGGAGGAAAATGATTAAATTCAGATCTTTATTCAAGCCCCATATTAAAATTTTCATTGGCTCAGGGCTCTTTGCTTCCCTCTGGTTTGACTATTGGCTTCCCAATGGCTCCATCTATGACAACATGGGGGAAAGGGTTATTTATGATTCGGGGCTGGGAAGATCTGCTACAGTGAGCTGCATCATCCATGAAAATAGCTGGGACTGGCCTATTGCAAACTCTCCTCATCTACTGGACCTAAAGAATGGTATGCCTTCAAATCTCTTTCCCTCCCCTCTCCAAGAAGACAAAGCAATTTGGTTGCCCTCCTCAAATGGGGCCTTCTCATGCCAAATCTATTCTGCGCGCTGGTTTTATTCTTTGGATGGCCATTCGTCACAGTCTAAGGACCAAGGACCGCCTGTTCTCTTCTAACACTGGTCAAGATCCTAAATGTCTTTTCTGTTCTAGAGAAAATGAGAGTCACAATCACCTCTTCTTTTCCTGCCCTTTCTCCTCCAACATTTGGTCCCACTCGCTCTCTAAAAGTGGTTTTCACTGTCCTACTGGGGACTGGCAGCAAACTATCCTTTGGGCTACCAACTCTTTCAAAGGCAAGTCGTTCCCCTCCATCTTAGGCAGGCTTACTCTAGCTTGCTCAGTTTACAACATATGGCGTGAAAAGAATAGCAGATTGTTCACCTAGATCCAAAAAAGTCCAAATGCCATCATAGCTCAAACTCAGGACATGATCCGTGGCAGGCTCACTCACTCAACAGGGATTCAGGACCCATCTTCTAATAGACATCTCTAGTTTACTTGGTCTTTGCCTGATAGCATTTTTCAAATGTAATTTTTTTGCTGCTTGGGGTTGGGAGCTCTTCTGTTCTATGTATGCTCTTCCTTTCCCCTAGCTTGCCCGAGGGTATGCCCTCTTGTTTTGTTTTCTTTTTCTTTGTTTAGTTTTTTTCTTTTTTGTTGCTTTTGGTCGGGTGCTCTTTTGTTTGTAGCAGTCCATCCTTCCTCTAGCTTGTTCGAGGGTATGCCCTCTTGATCTTGTATTTATTCTTTTCTTTTATCTAACTTATTTACCTATCAAAAAAAAAAAAAAAAAAAAGATCGTTCCACGTTCAGATTTGAATGATAGACCTTGACCCGTTGTTTACGACAAACAAGAACCTAGGTATACAAGACCTAGACCTATTGTTTATTACGAAACAAGAACCTCGGTATAAGGAAGATGCCACAAACGGTGGTGGAAAATTCATTTGATAAGTCGTTGGTGAACGCCACGGGAAATCCCGATAAGTTCAGATAGTTCTTCAAAGAACCACAGAGAAAATACTTTCACAATTTACTGAATAATGATCTACCTCTTTTCATTGATTAGACGCCTATTTAAAAGGCTGGCCATTACAAGGAAAATTCCTTAAATAGGTATCCTAATTAAGGCTAAAATCTGGCAAAGAAATAACTCTAACTTGCCTAAAAAGGAAAAGACAATCAGCCCTTAATTGGCTAATCACACGCCTAAAATAGATAAGGAAAGAATCCTAAAAGTCAAAAACAAATAAAAGGAAAATAAATGGCATGCAAGCCTTACAATCCGACCCAAAAAGGAGTATTCTTAAACATGCCAATTTATGCTTAGTCTTGGCCAGATTCTTCTAGAACTTGAATCATGTTGAAGAATCTTTGTTGCTCACGTGGATCATGCTCAATGGGCCTCCACGAATTTGCTTGAGTCCATGCCTCTTGAATCAATCCGTTGAGTACATCTTTAAACTTTCTTGCTCGTGCTCTCGTAACCGGCCTAGTTGGGACAAAAACTACTTGAAGTTGTGCTATGATTTGCATCAAGGAAGAAATTCAAAATGCCCTTTTTAGCCTCCATCCCAACAAAGCTCCTGGTCCTGATGGGTTTAATGGTCATTTCTTTAAGAAAGCTTGGAGCATTGTCAAGAATGATGTTACTGCTGCTATCTTAGAATTCTTTTCTTTGAAGTCCATGCTTAAGGAGATTAATGCCACGACTATAGCTCTTATTCCTAAAGTCTCTAATCTGTCCTTTGTGCAGGATTATCGTCCCATCCCTAGCTGCAATTCCTTATATAAAGCCATCTCTAAAAATCCTTGCTAATCATCTCAAAAATGTATTTTTTTTTTTTTTGGTAAGTAAATTTATTAAGGGAAAAGGAGAAAAAGATACAAAGTAAGAGGGCATACCCTCGAACAAGCTAGAGGGAAGGAAGGACTTCTATAGGCAAAATAACTCCCTACCCAAAGCTACAAGAACAAAACAAAACATATTACATTGTAAATATGATACTCGGAAGAGACCACAACAAAACAAAAATGTTCTACCTAGTATCATTGATGAGTCCCAGTATGCTTTTATCCAATGGAGGAAAATCAGCGACAACATCCTTCTTGCTCAAGAGTTTATACACAACTACTGCAGGGACTCTGGTTCCCCTCGGTGTACTATGAAAGTTGATCTTCAGAAAGCGTTCGATTCTCTATAGCTATCAAGGGAAACTAGAAGGCTATTTCCCGGGTGCTTAAGGCATCAGGAAAGGCAACCCTCTCTCTCTTTGCCTCTTCGTGCTTGCTATGGATGTCACATCCCCCAGACCCACCCTGTGCGGATTTGGGGTACGTGGCAAAGGCCAGTTAGGCACCCATCGGGTTTTATCAGTTTTTTTTTTTTTTTTTGAAAACAAAACCCCGACGGTAATCCTAACCAAAGGCCATTCCGATCTAAATCCCAAGCATAATGCATTCAACATATATAGTTTAAGCAGCGGAATTTTCACATGAGAATGCATACATATATACTTGGTAGAGCATTCAGGATATATCATAGTCAGACCTATCTTAATCAAGATTACAAAACAGTTTCACTACAAAAGGTCATAATCTGTTCAGTTACACAAAAAGTACAAAAATGGTATAGATTCTCAAAAATGGGTTATCATTCTATCTGGGGGTCTCCAACATTTTCCCCCTAAGTTCTGGACCTGCTAAACCTGTCCATCTGAGGGTTCCCCTGAAATTATTAAAATAATGGAATGAGCTTTAAAAAGCCCAGTGAGTAACACAGATATCCAGGCAAGAGTTTCGAATTCAATCTTTGCTTAAATCACATGGTAATTAAATCAGTTTGGAATTAATAGTTTAATAAATCCAAGTCAAATTCAATAGATCAAAACAGATAAACGGTTCAGAGTGCTAGCATATCAATCAGAAGTATAGTTAATCATTTGAGAAACTAAAAACCATGTCATCGGTGATAAAAGCATGCATTTAAAACAATTGCATTTAAAACATATGGTATTCGAAACAATTTAGCAGATCAAGGAGCAGTAACTTAAACAGTGTCAGAAGTTACTCACCTTCAATATTTGAGTTTGAAGCTATGAACGAAGCCTTCCTCTTTTCTCCTTAAGCCTAAAACAATTTATAGAGATTTATCAACTCATGACCTTAGACTGAGTAAGTCTACCCTATGATGGGTCTCATGGAACTAACTTATAGTGGCTAGTTCATAGGTTTTACCTCTTAAGCATTTGGCTTAGGGTTTCAGTATCTTCACACATTTATCGGTTCTGATTTTCATAATATGGACCTAACCATTGAGTTCGGAAGGTCGAAGAAAGTCAATTTAGACTCTCTCGGCTTTTACATCTGGGTTCGGGTATGTCAGGGGTATTTTGGTCATTTTTGCCGTCACATAATTTCTGTCTCGGATTCGTCATCTAATCATGTATACAGTCTCACAAGTGTCAGGTCTACTACTGGTATTAATTCCGTTTTAATCGGACTTCATTTAGGCCTTGTACAGGGTCAGGGGTATTATGGTAATTTCATGGGTTGTATTTTTCGGTACTTTATTTGCAGTCACGGACCTCACCATTGAGTCCGGAATGTCCAACATAGTTAAAATGGACTATCTTTCAGTGTAGTTTGGCCCTATGTGTCATTAGGGGCAGTACGGTCATTTACCCTTTACATGTCTGTATTTTTCGGGACTTGGTTTCACAAATCGGACTCCACCATTGAGTCCGGAATGCCCGAAATAGTAAGATTACACTATTCAATTATTAAATTCGGACTTGGTTTGACTTGTTTAAGGTCCAGGGGCATTATGGAAATTATTCCCTTTTAATAAAATAATTAAATAATTATTTTATTATTTTAATTAAATTTTCAGGGGCATAATTGCAAAAGATTTTCAAAATCTGGGCCTTAGTATAATTCTGTCAAACAGTGGGGGTCAGTTTGCAAATCTTTAAAAGTTCAAAACTGAACCAAAGGGTTCAGTCTCTTTACAACTGAACCGGTCCGGTTCAGTCCGGTTCTGACCGGTTCTGTTACATTGCTGACGTCACGATGACGTCAGCCCTAAAATAATTTAAAACTAGTTTACCCAAAACGACGCAGTTTCATTAATGTGGTGGCAGTCCGGTTGTTTGACACATGTCCGAGTTGGCTCGGCCCAACCCATCTCGACTCGATCGACTCGGTCGACTCGGCCGAGTCAACTCCGTCTTCTCCACAAACTGACTCGGTGTTGCCCTAATTTTTACAGATTTTTAGCTTCTATTTCGTGAGTTTTAGGGTACGGTTTCTTGCTGTTTTTGGGTGGTATCGACTCCTGAGGGTCACACCAACACTTTGGCATCGGTTTTGAGCATCGAATCAACCTAACAAGTTCTGTTTTCAAGAGGATAACCGTGACCTGCAACTCGATCTAGCATCCTTATTTCTCAACCATTTTGTGTGTGGTTTGAAGCTACGTGACCTACAAACCCTAAGGATCAAGACCCTATTTATATATTTCAGTTTAGTCTCGAGTTTTAACGGATTGGATTTTAAACCCGTAGGTTCATTTCCAATTTCGTGGGGCTACAGTGAGTTCTGGGGTCGCGTAGGTACATATTTGAGATCCTCTTGGGGTCTATTTCCGGTCTTAACATTCAAAACTCTGAACTGTTATGGTCGATTCAGACCTGGGTTTTCCAAGGTTCATTAATGGAGGTTGGTCTCGGGTTTCATGGTTTTTGACCTATCCGAGACCTCTAAGCCATGCTATACACTCAAAACAGTTCCTAGAGTCAATAATGAGGCATGCATGTAGTCTATATCCTTAGTAACCCATCAAACAGTTCTAAAATTCAAAAATAAGAAATGAAGGAAATTAGTATTTACCTTCAACAGTGCCTCTTTCTCTCTGTCACGACCCAACTCAGAGCTTCCTTGGTTGCTGCAGGTATGCCCAGTTCCTTCTTCCCGTACACACAGTGCTTATACTCACTTGTATCAAGGTTTTTCACTCTCTCCCTCTCTCTAAGAATTTCTCCCACTCCAAACCTCTCATGCATTCACCAACCTAATATATATATAGAGACATGGCAGCACACAGCTTGCTAGGTGGTTTGTCTTCAAAACCATGGTTTAGGTTTTGCATGCAATTTGGTTGGTGGATGGGGGTGTACCTTGACCATTATGATGTCTCTCATATATGTATTCAGATATGCATATCAATGGAGTCTCGGTTGATTGAAAAACTGATGTGAGAGGAGATGAGGTAAGCTAATAATGGGAGTCTTGCATGTAAGGCCATTGGCCAATTTGGGTGGTGACTTGAGCAGATTATAGGTTATATACATATATTGCTGTATTTATGCACAAAGTAACCAACAGCCTAGTTGGTAACTTTTTGGGACAAGTTGCTTACCTTGGTAGGTCAAGGGTTCAATTCCCCTTGGCCTCCCAAGTGACCATTTTTCTCTTATTTTCTGGTTAAGGCCCTGTTTGGTTGTCGCTGAATTCTAGTTTCACTGTTTTGGCCATAACTTCTAATCCGTAACTTCTTTTTCAGTGCAGTTTCTTTCTGTCACTTCCTACTCAGAATATCTTCCATTGACCAAGGTCCAATGTCAGTTTTTATTTTCTTGAGTTTCCCATAATTAGCTAATTCGAGTTTTATCACTATTAAAAATAGGCATTAAATTAGCTAAACCTGACATTTCATTCCCAAAACAGTTTTCTCATATACAAAACATGTCAGTTACGAAATTGGGGTATTACAATGGATGTCCTTTCCATGATCCTTCAGCAAAAAGTGGACATGCCCGCCTTCAAGTTCCATTGAAGATGTCACAAAACCAGGGTTTCCCACCTATGTTTTGTGGATGACATAATGCTTTTTTGCCACGGCGACCTAGCCTTTGTTTCCATCCATAAAGAAAGTATTGATTTGTTCGCCTCGTTTTCGGGCCTCCACCCGAATGCTTCTAAAAGCAACATATTGCAATACAACTAACTATATTGCAATACATGATTATATTATGTGTCATAATTATATAGTAATATACCTATAATTATATTGTATGTGAACACATACGAAATACACACATTAAGTGTGTATTGTGTGTGTAGCCAAAATATATAAATAAATATAAGTGTGTATATATATACACATACATATGAGCTAATACAATTACGGATTAAATGATATACATATATATATATATACGGGTATGCAATATATATATATGTGTGTGTGTGTGTGTGTGTGTAAAGAAAAAGAAAGAAAAGAAAAAGAAATGAAATAAGAAGAAGTGAGGAGGAAGTAGAAGATAGTGGAAGTTGAGAGAATGAAGTAGAAGGCTGTAGAATAATAAAGAAGCTAGAGAGAGAAGGAGTAGAGGCTGCCATGCAGCTGTGTGTGCATGTGTGGTGTTCTCCATAATTACAGGTGGCACGTAATGATGTGAACCTCGCCAAGAAATAACGAGACCCGACAACGAATAAGAATCCAAGATCGTTCTACAATCAAAATCTGAACGGAAGATCTCGACCCGTTGTTTACGACAAACAAGAACCTCGAAATATACGACCTCAACCCATTGTTTAGTGCAAAACAAGAACCTCGGTATAAGGAAGACGCCACAAATGGTGGTGGAAATCCGTTTGATAAGTCGTTGGTGAATGCCACGGGAAATCCCGATAAGTTCAGATAGTTCTTCAAAGAATTGTAGAGAAAATACTCTCACAATTTTACTCAATAATCGTCTGCCATCCAAATGCGGCTACAAGTTAATTTTAAAACACTATGAAACCCTAGGGCCAAATAAGGCCTACATTAAACAAAAGATATGGGCTAAACATTTTCAGGCCCAAAACATCCTAAACTACCAACTAAATTAATAAAAGAAACCCACTAATTAAGTTAGAATTTCGCGCAGCCAAAAATGTCATTAGTGCAGGTACAGCAACTTCAAACCCAATTTCGACCTTGATACAACATGAATCTCGGAAACCTCAAAACATGAAAGTAGTATAACTATTCCTTGGCTTTCCATAGAATCATGAATCATCTCAATCGGAGCTCAGATGAGAGAGTTATGCCCATATTACGAAGTGACATTGAAACTATACGAAAATCACTCAATTAGCATTTTTGCCAATTTAAGCTTAGCCTTAGCCAGATTCTTCTCGAACTTGAATCATGTTGATTAATCTTTGTTGCCCACGTGGTTCATGCTCAATGGGCCTCCACGAATTTGATTAGGTCCATGCCTCTTGGATCAATCCGTTGAGTACATCCTTAAACTTCCTTGCTCGTACTCTCGTAACCGGCCCAATTGGGACTTGAACTGGATCCCTTGAAGTTGTGCTATGATTTGCATCACGTAAGGTCCGTTAAGAAAGGAAGTAAAGGGGAAAAAGAGGAAGTGTGAGAGAAAGAAAGGGGACTGAGGCACAGAAGGAAGAGAAACAGGAAGAAAATAAGGTAAACCCATACTTTCTCTCTCTAGAATTTAAACTTGTTTGCAAGTTGTTTCAGTTTCTTAAGCTTGCATGAGTGCATTTTTGGACCTTGTAAACTATTAGAACTAAACTAGAAGGTCAAAAAGAGCTTGACAAGACCAAACCATGAAGAATTGCCATGAATGGACCTCCATAAGTGCAAGTCTGAAACCATGTAAACCAAACCTTAATTTGTTTGTTAAGACCTCAACAAGACCCTAATATTGTTCTAAAAACAATGGTCCGCGACCAAGAAAACCAAAGAAAGACCTCCCAAACTGAAGTTACAGGTTCAGGTGTTGAAACCCAACCTCACCAACTTACATCAAAATCAAAATATGAGAATAGGAATTTAAACCCCATGATGAGGGGACCAAAACAGAAGAAACGCCAAGAGATTTGGCTAAAAAATGAGCATGAACGATCAGTTACAGGTGTTAGTATCAAAGCTATAACCGAGCACCTGAGCTCAGTTAAGCTCTAATATGAATGCCAAACTGATCTTTAATGTTCCAGAAATGAATTAGGGTTGAAAACAAAGGGATTGAATGACCCAAAACCCATGAAATTGAAGGTATTGAACTTTAGAAATTAGGGCAACAGTGCCTTGGTTGATGAAGAAGACGATGAGTCAACTCACCAAATCGTTTAAAACCCAGTGTGTTGACTCGGACACGTGGTGGCTTGCGGGTTAGCCACTGCATAAGTGGGACGACGTCATTTTGGGCTTAAAAGGTTTTAAATTTTAAAACCTGAATATGGATTGTTAGGTTACGCGAGTATGAGCCAAATTAGATAACCTGAACGAGAATAGGATAGCCTATTCCGATTTTAAAGCACTGTACGCCGTTTGGGTCAAGAAAAATCAAAAAAATAACAGGGGCCGCAGCCCCTGAGACTCGAACACCCGATCTGTTGGAACAAAACCACCCTTTGTCTTTTTCATTTGTTGGGGAGTGGCGCCTACTTTATTTTTGTCCTTCTTTTGAGATAAGGCATTACCCGCTCTCTCAAAAATCTTAGCACGATCTACTACTGCATTATATGTAGGGAGTTCGAATGGTTCAAGTCGGTATCTGATACTATCCTTGAGGCCAGCTTCAAACTTCCTAGCCTTTAGATCCTCAGTTTGGACCATGTGGGGTGCAAATCGGGCTAATCTCATAAACTTAGTCTCATATTCCGCCACTGTCATTGTTCCCTGGGTCAGAATTGCAAACTCTGCTATTTTTTGGTTTTTCAATGACCTTGGAAAGTATTTGTCATAAAACACTTCTAGAAATCTTGTCCAGGTCATTGGCGGCTCCCTTTCTTTCTCCAGCAGCCACCACTCATGGCCTCCATCCTTAAAGGTAAAAGCAGCAAAAGAAACCTTTTGCTCCTCAGTACATGTCATAACCATAAATATACGTTCCATCTCCCGAACCCATGATTCTGCATCGATTGTCGTATCTAGACCATCAAATCTAGGGGGTTTAAAACCCTGGAACGTTTTATAACTCGTCGTGTTGACTGTTTCAGTAGGTTGTCCTGGATTTGGTTGTGGCTCAGGATTTTGCACCGGTTGGGGCGCTCTGACTTGTGCTTGCATGTTAACTATGTTCTGAGCCATTGCCTCCAGAATATGTTCAACTCGGTCGAGTCTGTCATTTGAATTCCTCACGTTTCTTCTGGTGTTTACCATTTTGCTGAAAAACACATATTTCTGTTAGTTTTTCATCATCGCATAAGGTTTTCATTTACTTATCTCATGTTTCGAGGTTTATTATATCACTATCTCTGATTCTGTGGTGTTTTATAACCTACATTTATTTCTTGTCTTCATTACACTACCTTATCTAACTACGGGTCCCATACCCCGTCTTCGTTTCGTATCACATACTTCACATCTCTATTTCATGTACTACGGGTCCCATACCCCGCCATCGTTTCGTATCACATACTTCACATCTCTATTTCATGTACTACGGGTCCCATACCCCGCCTTTACTTCACGTCACATACTTCATATATCTGTATCCTATAACGCGGGTCCCATACCCCGCCTTCACATTTCGTCACACACTTTACGTATCTTAGGTAGCCTAAAGTCTACCTAAATTATGGTTCTGTTCCTAATTCCTCTAATGTCACTAAGTTTGTTTTAGTTAACCTAGTGCTCTGATACCACTCTTGTGGTATCAGAAATCTTAATTTTTTTCCAACCTTTGCTCTGATACCACTCTTGTCACGACCCGAAACCCACCCTGTGCGGATCTCGGATCGCGACAGCCGCCTTCAGGCCCGGGAGCCTGAGGGCAAGGCAAAACATGGGCGACGGTATCGAATAGCGGTGCGGCCTTGATTTGCGGAAGCGTGAAAAACCCTTTTCTTTTTTTTTTTTCTTTTAAAAAATCTTTTAAAAACTTTCGCACAGCCGTCCGGTACTGTCGCTCTTCATAGCGGTACACATGAATAATCACATCAGAGCATACTAAAAATTAAAGTCTTATACATGATACATATTCGAATGCCTCAAGGGCTTAAGTACATATGTGGTTGCCTCTTGGGCTTAAATACATAATTGTCCGAAAGTACGACATCAAAATTCGACCAACCATAGGCCCTAATACTTCCCAAAATATCTCCAGAATCCTAATGGAGCTGCCTATCATTTCTCCCCAAATTGGGCACGGGTCCACCCATCGTCAACACCTGAAAAATGTTAGGGAATGGGGTGAGCTTCGAAAAGCCCAGTGAGTAATTCTAACATCTGTCATGGGTTTCAATTGGAAGTGGTTTCGCACGTGAGAATTTTGTAAAATACTCACTACCAATTGCTCGTATACTTGGAACATAGAGTACATGCATTCTTTAAACAATGGCTTTGAAACATTAAAGTATTCAAGCTAACTTGTACTTTCGAAATAAAGTATATGAATTTCAAATCATGTAAATATGCATGGTGAAAATGAGGAAAAAGCCTGCTTCCATTTTCAACACACACCTTATCACTTTCATTAACAGAATCCGTTTCGAACCAGATTCCCATTTTACTTTTCGTGGAGATATCTCATATGCCTGGGGGATTAGATCCTGCTACCTGGCATTTATTCATATCGTAGTTGGGTTCCTAAGAAACCCGATAGAAATCCGTGGTGCTTATGCACAATTTATCTTGCATTTAAAAGCATTTAACCCATAATTCCTTCGTGTGGATGCATTTAAAAGCATTCAAAACATACAGTTCATAATCTCATGATAGGGTATCGAAATACGTGAAACATGTAAATTCAGGATGTATGATAACGTTTGAAATCAAAATTTTAGACATGTAGAAGTATATCTCAAAGAACAGTAGTAAATTATTCAGGAAGCATGTCATAACAGAATATTTAAAACGGAATTGTGTAAAGACAGAATTTGATATTTAAAACATCATTCAAATCCGTGGAATTAAATCTCCACTTCAAATGTGAGGTTACTCACCTTGATTCCCCGGGTTTGCACTACTGGTGGGCTTTTCCCTTTCCTTTGTATTTCCTAAGAAAATTATAAAGAACTCGTTAACTTCACATTTACCTTAAATCGTTACCTATTCATGCTCTTTCATTTAATTTTAGTCCTAACGTATCCCAACTTCCTAGGATTGGTCTTACTAGTCAACTCGTGGTGACTTGATGAGTTTTATTTTACACGTGACTAAATTTTCAGTACCTATTTTGGTGTTATGGACTTCACCGTTGGGTTTGGAATGTCCGACATAGTCAAAATAGACTATCTTTTAGTTTCATTTGGGCTTCGGGTACCTTAGGGGTAGTTTGGTCATTTCGTGCGTCATATTTTTCGGAGTCCCGTCTCGTGAATCGGACCTCACCGTTGATCTCAGGAGTGTCGAGATAATAAGAATGCACTAATAACTCGCCTTATTTGGACATTGAGCATATTGGGGGCAATACAGTCATTTATACCTACGTGTTTGTATTTTTCGGGACTTGGTTTTCCAAATCGGACTCTGCCATTGAGTCCAGAATGCTTGAAATAGTGAAAATACACTATTCATTCGATTTATTCGGACTCCGTTTGACTTATTTATGACCTAGGGGTAATTTGGTCGTTTTTATTTAATTAATAAATTAATTAAATAATTTAATTTATTATTTATTAGTTTATCAGGGGTATAAATGAATTAAAGTTTCAGAATCTGGGCCAGAATTAAATTTTCAAAACTGTTGGGGCTGTTGTGTAATTTCAGAATTCATTTGGGGTAAAACTAGAATTAAATAAACCATGGGTTCAAACCCCTTGGTTTTAGGGTTCACTGTTTGAACCGGTCCAAGTCTCACGTGAACCAACCGGTTCACTGGCCCTCAGAGAACCGGGGTTAAATATCCCTGTTAACCCCAATTGCCCCCTTATCCACGTTTCGGTTAACTCAAAAATTTGATTTTAAATTTACAAAACCCGTGACCAAACAGGCCATCTCCAGGTTTTAATTTGAAACGTTTAAACCAAAACGGCGCAGTTTCGATTAAACGGTGGCACGGTCTTAGGTTGACACGTGTTTGAGTCGATTCAGTGGGTCTAGACGCGTTGGACGAGTCGACTCGGTCGACTCGTCGTCTTCTTCATCAAACAGGGCACTGTTGCCCTAATTTCCAGTTTTCAAAATCTTTGATTTCGTGACTTTTTAAGCTGATTCGATCTCTGTTTTTAGGTGATATGGGCTACCGAATGTTTAAGAGACATTTTGGCATTATTTTGATACTCTAAAACCAACCCAATCGTTCGGTCTAAGCTTGAATACCCGAACCTGCAACTCCATAGTAGACCCTTGTTTCTTCACCATTTTGGATGGGGTTTGGTTCTATGAAGTCCCCATAGCAAGGGCTTCGATCCCCCATCCTTAAATCTCAATTTGGTTGCGGTTTTGGTAGGGTTGGGTTGAAGGCCGTGACATGCAACTCACGGTTTGGGGGTCAAAACTGAAGGGTTGAGGTCGCGGAATAGGGTTTTAGTGATCCTAGGGTGGTCTATTTCATGTATTGACCACTAAAAGTCCATGTGGTTGAGGTCGGATCAGACCTGCAACTTCAAGCTCCATTAATGGCGTTTTAGCTACGGGTTCGTGGTTTGGGCAGTTTTATAGGTTCAAATCATTCACAATCAACCCAGTTTCATTATTAAATTACTACACATGCATTAACAGTCCTGAAAAGCTATAAAACAGTAGCTTAAATTCAATAGAATTTCTGAAAAAATTTGAATAACTCACGTGTACAGTGGTTTCCTCACTGGTTGTGCTCAAGCAGAAGCTTCAACAATTGGTCTTGATCCCTTCGTGCTCTCCCAGTCCTTAGCTCCCTTCTATTTCTCCTTCAATGGCCAAGCCCCACCTTCAAGCTATCTCTCTTAACTTCCTCTCTCTAACCCACTTTCTCTCTCTAAAAATCAGTATACAGGATCATTTTTGCAGATCTGTTTTTCCCTCCAATGCATATATGGAGATTATGTAAATAAAAATCAGATTGTCTTTAGTGTTTCATCTCCCCAAGTGCATGATGGATTTGCATGTAACTTGGTTGGGAGGAGATGCAATCATGGGTGTATAGGCACATGATGGTCTATGGGGGCATAGGAGTGATGCATGCTGATGTGTTGCATGCTTGGTGATTGGTCACTTGGGAGGTGGCCAAATCAGAATGGTACTTAAATACATATCTTTGCACATATGTTCACAAAGAGGTTCCTAGCCTAGTTGGTAATTTTTTGGTAACCCAAATTCTGCCTAGGTTGGTCAAGGGATCAAATCCTCTTGGCCACAATTTTTGGTCCTTTCCCTATTTCGGGCTTAGGCCCTGTTTGGCTGCGCATTAATGCAGTTTCACTGTTTTCTTCCTAACTTTCATTCTGTAGCTTATTTTTCGACGCGGTTTCTTTCAGTCAACTCCTAATTAGGTTAGCTTCTTAATTATTCTTTAAGTTTAGTTCAGATAAATGATTAGTAACTAATCATTACTTAATCAGGGTCGGGGTGTTACATTTTGAATGCTCATAAAAGCATCTATGTGAAGAAGTCATGTGTTAAATGTTTTTACATGCAAGATAAACTGTGCATAAGCACCACGAATTTTGTTGAGTTTCTTTGGAACTCAACCATGATACGAATAAATTTCAGGTAGCAGGATCTAATCCCTCAGGCATATGAGATATCTCCACAAAAAGTAAAATGGGAATCTGGTTCGAAACAGATTCCACTAATGAAAGTGATAAGGTGTGTGTTGAAAATGAAAGCAGGTTTTACCCTCATTTTCACCATGCATTTTACATGTTTTGAAGTTCATATACTTTATTTGAAGAAGTCCATGTTTAGTTTGAATACTTTAAATGTTTCAAAGCTATCCGTTTTAAGGAATGCATATATTATGTGTTCAAAGTATACGAGCAATTGGTAGTGATTATTTTATAAACTCTCAAGCCGACCCTAGCTTACACGGTCTATAACATTTGGCGTGAAAGGAATAGCAGATTATTCACCATGGTTTAGAAAAACCCTCAGGCTATCATAGCACAAACCCAGGATATGATCCGTGGCAGGCTCACTACCTCTAAAGGGATTGTGAACTCAAACTCCAATAGGCATCTTCAGTGTATTTGGTCTCTCCCAAGTAGCATTTTTAAAGAGTAACGTTTGTATGTTTTCTTTTTTGTAGCTTTGGGATGGGAGCTCTTCTGCCTGTTGAAGACCTCCCTTCTCTCTAGCTTGTTCGAGGTTATGCCCTCTTGATCTTGTATTTTCTTTTCTTCTATATTTTTGATTTACCCACCAAAAAAAATAAACCACTACCAATTGAAACCCCATGAAAATGCTGGAATTACTCACAAGCTTAGATTAGCTTACCCGGATTTTTATCCGACCCCCCTTTCAGGTAACAGAAGTGATCTTGTGTAATATCCCGACCCAAAATGTAACCAAGCAAGCCAACTAAACCTGAGTTGTTAGAACTTTTTGTTATAATCTTGAATAACTGGACGATTGTGAAATCTTAAATAAACTCGAAGGTATGAATAATGCCCAAGCGATGTCGAGAAAACCATGAATGAATGCCGAAATCAAAAATGAAATTTTTTAATAAGGAAAATAAAATAAATGGAAAAAATATAAATAAATAAAATGAAAAAGAAAATAAAAGATAAAATAAAAATTAGAAAAAAATACAAAAATAAATAAATAAATAAAATGGGAAGTTGAAAGGTGGACAACCTATATATTTATATATATGTAGATATATAAGTACAAATATATAAAGGTATAAATATATAACTATACATGTGTATCAGTTACGTGTAGTAACTGAATAATGAACCAAAAGAAAACGGGTGGGGGAGTTAGGGGCGCAGGGAAGTGAACGGCCACAGAGAGAAAGAGAGAGAGAGAGAGAGAGAGAGAGAGAAGGAGAGAAATAAAGAAAAAGGGAGCGGTTAAGCATGCCATTGCATGCATTGGAAATAAAAGGAAAAGAAAAACAAGGAAGGAAAGAAACAGAGCGAGCGGCGCAAGGAGCAGAAAGAAAGAAAAACAAAAAGAAGAAGAAGAGGAACGGTGGGGATTCCTGCTCAACGACGTAGTCGCCAGGCCTTTCAATTCATCTGCTAGACCATCGGGTCGAAGCCTGTGCCATCATCCATATCCGCGTTTTACGGCAAGTTCTTTCGTTTATTTTCTAAGTAAATTCAAAGAGGTTCGCTCTTTGCAGATTGAGCTTCCCTCTTCCTGCCATGTATCCGATGTTGGCGGCGGCAAAGGTGGTGGCCAAATTCAGGACTAAACTCGAGACCTTGCTTTTCTCTCCCCCACATCTCTCTGTATGATGGAGTGATGTACCGGTGCCAATCGTGGTGAAGAAGAATCAGAATTAACAATGATTTCAGTGTTTAAAAGATGCCCTGGTGAGGCATTGAATGTTTCTATTTTTGATTGAACAACATCCAATGATTGAGAGTGTTGCAATTACAGATTCGAAGAAATTGGGGAAACTTTCTATGAGGAGTGAACAGCTTGTTAAGCTGACGAGTTGGATTCATTTGTCATTGGAAACGCTAGGGACACAGTTGAAAAGTATTGAGATTCCAATAACTGCAAGGCAATGGTATGTACCTGTGCTGTGCGGCTGGGAAAAGAAACAGAAAAGGTAAGAGCTTTTTATCTTAAATTTTGAAAAGCATGAATGATTTATTTGATTTTAGGATCTTATTATGCATGAAATTGGGTTTATATTACAATTTGAATCAAGAACAATGATCTAGAAACGCGAGGGCAAACGGAACTTACAAGAACGAAAAAACAAAACAAAACATGTTACGGCTGAGTTTTTGTGATTTTATTTGGGCCAAACCGGGTCGGATAGGACCCGACCCACCCATTCAGATGACTGTCCAATAGTATTATTTTATGGGTAAATTTTTAAATTTAAGTTTATAGGGTGTTTGGTTAAAAAGGAGATGCTATCCAATGATTGGTTTAAACTTGTACAGGAAATGGAAAACTAAAAAAGAAAATGGGGAAAAATGGTTTGGGCAGAGAATACCTGTGACCAAGGGAGAAAGGGTGAAAAGCTTGAATCACTGTACCACATGTGATATATTTTGCTTCAAATAATATATGTATATTAGATCCAATTAAATAATTAAGAAAATTAAACAAATTTGAATTAATTTCTAACGTGTAAATTAATCGAATGAATAATAAAAATTTACTGTTTTGGACCTTCTGGATTTAATGGTGAGGTTCGTTTCACGAGACGGAGTCTCGAAAAATAAAATATCGTAGAATGCCAAAATGACCAAAATGCCTTACGTCGAAGGTGAGTCAAACGGACTCCGATTGAGTGAAGTAAATAGTGGATTTTTATTATTTCAAACCTACTGGACTCAACGGTGAAGTCCAAATTGTGAAAACAGAACCCGAAAAGTAGAAACACGTAAATGACCATTTTACCCTTGGGTAAATCAAGTTTAAGAGCATAAAATAGTAAAAGATATATTTAGAGTAACGAGGCATAAATTCAATAAATGACATAAAATCTGAAACGTGTTTATTGATGTATAGTCAAGTCAAAAGGAAAGGAGAAAGTCACGCGATACTAGGACACTGATAAGGTAAGTGAATTTCTATCTCTTATACGTGGTTTTCCAAACCGCGATCTTTCTACTAATGCCAAGACTTGTACTCATGTATGTATCTACTGTTATTGTTCCCACCATTGATATTGTCCTATCTGGTGGAGGCCTATTGATTGATATCTCGTGATTTGATGCATTGTACTAACGCCTATCATTGTATGCATGTCATGTTAGCTCGTACATTGCATGTTGAGACTGTAAATGGACAAATGGTGATGGGAGTGTTTTTATTGATTGACTGGACCTACGGGCCGATTGACGGGACCTACGGGTCGAATCCGTAATCGGACATATGGTGATGAGGGTGTTCTTACATATGGAGTCATGAGGATATTTTATATGCATTGACATTAATTGTTCACTCATAAATTGTATTTGACTGTGACCGTTTTACTATGGCAGTATTCATGTTGATTGTGATTATTGGGCTTTACTGTTCATTGGCCTTGTGGCATTTTACTGCTAACTGAAATCGTTGTCATGATTGGCTATCATGTTATCTTGAATTCATGTTTTCCTACGTAATCCATAACCCGTATTTGAGATAGGCTTTTACTTACTGGGCTTTATTAGCTCACCCCCCCTTACAAATTTTTCAGGTGAGAATGTTACAGAACCACAGTAGGAGATCAGGAGCTTAAGGTGACAGTCGAGGAGCATGATAGTAGTGAATGAAGTCTCTCCCATGTACTTACCACCTAAGAGTGGTTCATGATCAATATATTGTTAATTTAAGTTTAGTCTTTGAACAATAATTGTAATAAAGCTTCCGCACTTTAATGTCATGTTTATATTATTTACTGTTATCATTGGTAAAAGAATGAAAAAAGTAGGGACGGCCCCGCGATACGAAATCCGCATAGTTTCGGGTCGTGACATCTTGACTCTATTTTGTGATGAAGATGTTAAAGCCTTGCCTATTTTGAGGAAAGGCAGAGGAAGTTCCTTACAGGGTTAGCATGGAGGTAGTAGGACCATATCTTCGTCACTTTTGTATTGGCAGTTTATGGGAGGTATTGTGGAATGTAGTAATCACTTTTTGTTATAGTAAAAATGTTAAAGTGTTATGTAACAAAGTCTTGAAGGACAAATGGATATGTATTATGTATAAACTTTAGAATTTTTATTATGCTCTGAATGTATAATCATGTGTACCACTATGAAGAGCGACAGTACCGAGCTGATGTGCAAAAGACTTAAATAAGATAAAAAAAGAAAAAAGTTTTTCATGCTTCCGCAAACACAGGCTGCACTACCATCCGATACTATTGCTTATGTGAGCCTTGCCCTAAAGCCTCGGCCGAAGGGTGGCGGTTGCGATACGAGATCCGCACAAGGTGGGTTTCGGGTCATGACAGGTACTATCATGGATAATATGGAGGAGAGAGTTATCTATGATTTAGGTTTAGGAAGGAATGCCAAAGTTAGTTCCTTTATCTCCAACAGTCAATGGAATTGGCCTACTACAAATTCTCATCATCTTCTGGATCTCAAGTGCAATATGCCTCCTAATCTCCTTCCTATCCCCAACAAAAAGGATAAGGCATTCTGGATTCCGTGCTCTGATGGAACTTTTTCAATCCATTCTGCTTGGAAGACTATCAGAAGCTACAAGCTGCTAGTTCATTGGTGGAAGCTTATCTGGTTCCCCAAGGCCATTCCAATGACCGGTTCATTTTATGGATGGCTATTCGCAACTGTCTTAGAACCAAGGACCGGATCTTCAACTCGTTTGTGGACAAGCAATGCCTTTTTGCAATCATGACAATGAGTGCCATGACCATCTTTTCTTCGCTTGCCCTTACACAGCCAACATATGGCAGCGGTTGCTCTTTAAAAATAGTCATCGATGGCCTACTGGAAATTGGCAGCACACTATTTAGTGGGCTAGAGTCACATTCAAGGGAAAAAGCCTCTCCACCGTACTTGGAAGGCTCATCCTCGCCTACACTATCTACACCATTTGGAGGGAAAGAAACTCGCGTATTTCTGCTAACCAAAAGAAGTCCCATTGGTCGCTTATTGTCCAAATTCAAAATTTGATCCGTGGGCAACAGTCCATTATTAGAGGCTTAAAGCCTTCTGACTCTAATCGGCATTTCCATTGTATTTGGTCGCTCCTTAGTAGCATTTTCTCCTAGTATGGCTTTGTTTTTTTCCCTAGCTATCTACTAGGAGGCTGCTTCTTTTGTAGCCTTGGGATGGGAGTCCTTCTTTGTAGAAGTCCTCCCCTCCCCAAGGCTTGCTTCAGGGGTATGCCCCCTTGATCTTGTACATTTTTTTTTCCTTTGAATGCATTTATTTACCTATAAAAAAAAAGACACAATTCAATGAGCCACTCAAACTTTTAAAGGGAAGTCAGCTTAGGGCTATATTAGTAAGTTGGTGCTTTCTACTCTGGTTCATCCTATTTGGCTTGAGGGAATTGGCGGTGTTTCAATGATGAGTCAAGAACTAAAGATCAGCTTTTTGAGGGTAATAATCTAATAGTGCGGAGCAAGTTGGTTGGGGACCGTAGCCTTAGACATTTTCTACTGGATGAAGATCTGTTATTGCGGTGTGATTTTAATTTGGACAATTAGTTATTGGTTTGGTCTTTTATTTGGTGGGGTAAGATGGCGAGCAATCTTGTTGAAAGCCTTCCTTCCTTTTCCCACATGTTCTAGTGTTGTACTTTTGTTTGTGGTGGAGCTCTTTATATTCGAGCTTTGTATTGTTCCTTTTGTATATATCCCTTTTGGTTATAAAATTTTGCCGAGCTCAGTAGAGCGTGCTTCTAACCTAAACAGGGGCATCAGTGTGTGGGGAGATTGGTTTGGCCTAAAGGGTAGGGTCCAAGGCTGGCAATTGCTGGCCTGCCCGTTCCAAGCTGAGAATTGGGCAGTGTGGCTTCAGCGAAAGCCAAGGCTGCACTGCTCCCAGAGAGGAGGGCACAGTGTGAGGCTGGTTTCACAGAGCAGCGATCACCTCCCACTCTCAGCTGTGAAAGGATTACAGGCCGGCGCTTCCCGGGCTCACCAATGCCTGATGGGTCGAACCTAATTGGACCAACACCTTTAAAAAATAGCCCATCCGGGCGTAGCGTACTTGGTAAGGGTAAGAGCCTCGGGAGGCGATAAAAGCCACCGGTGTGGGTTTGATCCCGCCAGTTGCGCGAGTTCGCGATTTACCTGATGTGCAGGGCTAATGGGCGGTTTGGCACATTTGGGGTTTACCTTCTAGGGGTAGCCTTTGGTTGAAGGCCCTGCCATTAGACTAGGTCCTTAGGAGGATTCCACGTTATCCAAAGAAAAAAAACATGGGGGAGAGGGTTATCTATGGGTATTGGGAGATATGCTAAAGTTGGTTCCATTATTCTTAATCATCATTGGAATTGGCCTATTGCTAACACTCCTCATTTGCTTGAGCTAAAACATGGCATGCCTACAAACCTTCTTCCTCTCCCCCACCGAGAAGATAAGGCAATCTGGATGCCCTCTTCTAATGGGGATTTCTCCATCAGTTCAGCTTGGGATACCCTGAGAAGTCGTAATCCCCAGGTCCACAAGTGGAAGCTTATTTGGCATGCTAAAGCTGTTCCCCGTGCCGGATTTATTCTTTGATTAGCCATTCGTAATAGTCTAAGTGCCAAAGACCGCTTTTTCTATTCAAATCTTGGCCATGATCCTAGATGTCTTCTTTGTTTGAGAGAGAACGAGAGTCACAACCACCTTTCTTCTCGCGTTCTTTTACTTCCAACATATGGTCCCATTTGCTCTCCAAAAGTGGATTTCAACCTGTTGGAGACTAGCAACAGATCGTTCTTTGGGCTAGCAACACATTCAAAGGCAAGAAGTTCTCTTCAACCATAGGCAAGCTTACCTTAGCTTGTACAATCTATAACATTAGGAGAGAAAGAAATAGCAGATTGTTCACCATGTTAAAGAAAAACGCTCAGGCCATCATAGCTCAAACCTAGGATATGATCCGTGGCAGGCTCACTCCCTCTAAAAGGATTGCGAACTCAAACTCCAATAGACATCTTCAATGTATTTGGTCTCTCCCAAGTAGCATTTTTAATTTGTAATGTTTTTTTTGTAGCTTTGGGATGGGAGCTCTTCTGCTTGTAGAAGCCTTTCCTTCCCTCTAGCTTGTTCGAGGGTATGCCCTCTTAATCTTGTATATTCTTTCTTCTTCTATATATCTTTTCTACCCACCAAAAAAAAAAAAATATTAGTAGGCCATAAATCATAAAATTAGTACACGAAATGGAATTGGGCAAGGATGACGCGCGTAAATCGAGAAAGGTTCCAAATTTTAACTTACCAATAAAAAAAAAAGTGGTATTAGGCAAATTAGCATGATACGTGAGTAAAAAAAAATTTTATTAAGATTTTCCCGATAAATACAGTATATTCTTGGTACGAATGAAACCCGATGAGATGGGTCAAAAAAAAAAAAAAACTCAACATAAAAAGGAAGCACCTAAAAATCAAAAGCCCGATGAAAATACCAAGAGGTTTTAAAGCGATTAAAACAAAATTTCCAAAATTTGAAAAATAGTATCTAAAATTCCAGACAAGGCATAAGAAGAAAAATGGGAAAAAAAATAAGGCCAAAGGGTTTGAACTCTAGACCAAATGAGGGAAAGACTTAAAGCCCAAAACATTTCCAACTGGGCTACAAACACTTTTGTGCTATATAATGCATAAGATATGTATATATGCCCTAATAAGTTCCAAATTGGCATGCTCAAAATTGAGGTGCCAGCACCCCGTTGGACCACATCCTCACCCAATTGCACGACATGCAACACATCAGCCTAGGTCAACCCTATATATATATACAAATCAGACATGCAACACATCAGGCCTTCTATGTATGCAGTGTATACAAATCAGACTTAGTGCGTGAGAGTAGTGTGTGTTGTGTTGTTTGGTGATTGTTTGATAATCCTAAGTACATGCATATGAGTAAGAAGTGTTACAAGAAAATAGTAGCAATTTAGCATGGTTTAAGCTAGGAAAGGGCAAGATCTGCCATTGTTGGACCATCATTAGAACAAGTCTGAACTAATATGAATTAAAAGCAAATTTGACACGTTAGACTTCAACTAGACACTACAAGGGTTATAAAAACCCTAGGCTGCGACTGAAATACCTAAAAGAAGGCCCCTAAAAATTGAGTTGCAGCCATAGGTTTAAAAACCAACTTCTCTAAAACGAACTGTATCCTTGATTTTTGGAACGAAGATTGAATCCCCATGATGTAAGGGTCATCACAGACCAAACCCCATCTAATTCGATGGAGGAATGTTCGTGTACAAAGAAAAATTCAGAAATCACCATATACACTCGACCGAGTTCTTGAGCGCACTTCAATGCCCGAAACCAATGCCCAAAAACCTCTAATGTCCTAGGAATTCATAGGACTTGGAAGCAGAAGAAATGGAGTTCTAAAACTCCAAGAAATAAAGGTTTTGAAAACCTACAACTAGGGCAACATCGCGTGGGGGTATAAGGAAGACGATGAATAGGTTATGGTCGGGTCTGAGCCAGTTCGGGTTTGGGTCGGGACCTACCCCATTGCGTAATTGGTTAGTTTAATGGCACCGTTTAAGTTGTTGGGTTTTAAATATAAAAACAAAATTGAGTATGTTTGGCTTCATGGATAGGGAATTGATTGGATAGCCATAGACGAAATAGGGATAACCTATCCCTAAATTGGACCTTTATCAGCTGTTTGGTTTTATAAAAATAAGAAAAAAATTTGAAAACTGGGGCCAGTGGGTTTCAAACCACTGACGTGTGGGTGTGTGTGGAACTTGACCCACATGTGTGAACTACTGTGCCATTGAGGCACTTGGTTAAAATAGGACCTGAATAAATATATAATATAAAATAATATTATTAATTTAATTAAATTAATTTAAATTAGTAAATTATTTCTGGTGTCCAAATAAAATAAAAAGGCAGTGTAACCCAATTGGGCATTCCGGACTCAATGGTGGAGTCCAAATTGAAAAATTAAATCTCTAAAAATGCGAATGGACAAACTGGGTTAATCCCAAAATTGTCCTAAAGGCCAAATAAAGATATTGAATGACCTCTCAAAATTACAAGGGTACGTACCTTAAAGTTTTTGGACATTTCGGACTTAAAAACGGAAGGCAAGAACTCCACGTCTAAATTGCTGAAGACCACCATCCATCTATCATTAGCCAAAACACTATCAAGCTTCCATAAGATAGTATCATTGCCGTACTAATGATTGGTCCAAGTGAAATGGCATCCAGTGTACCTGAGGTCCTCCAATTTCGCATCGATAAGGCAGTTATTACATTCCTCCATATAAGGAGGCCAATCCCTACTACCACTAATCCTTTTATTGCTAAACTGAACAACATTAAAATTTGCCATGACAGTCCAAGGCAAATCATTGTTGAGGGTTGCTGGCCGACGCAAAGTACTCCACACCCATCCCCACTCCATGACAATGTTTGCAACCACAAATAACTGAAAGATAAAATCAAATCCCTTTCCCCCTAATTTGGGCAAGGCAATGGACTGCTTGGTCTATAGTGTTAAGAAGAGTAATGTAAAGAACCTCATCATCCCACCCAATCCACATTCTACCATTATCAACATTTTTTTTTTTGGTTAGTAAAATTTTATATTACCAAAATAAGAGATATACAAGAGGAGCAAAAACAAAGCTCTAAAATAAGGAGCTACACCACAACCAAACTAACAAGACTAGAACAAGGGGGAAAGGAGGGAAGGCCTTCAACAAGATTGCCCGCCCTCCTAACCCACCAGATAAAGGACCAGACAAAAGACCAAACCAACAACGAATTGTCCAAATTTAAATCCCACCGCAACAACAAATCTTCATCCAGCAGAAAACGTCTGAGGCTACAATCCTCAATCAACTTGCTCCGCACCATCAGATTAATACCCTCAATAAGCTGATCTTTAGTTCTTGATTCATTGTTGAAACACCGCCAATTCTGTGCAAACCAAATAGAATGCACTAGAGTAGGAAGCACCAACTTATTGATATAGCTTTGAGCCAACTTTCCTCTAAAAGTTTGAGTGGCCCATTGAATTGTGTCTTGCAAGGGGTGAGGGCACCAACTCAGAATACACTTGGCTGTAAAGTGAAGCCATGAATCAAGAGTGAAAGGACAACCGAAGAAGAGGTGAGCACGATCTTCCAACGGCTGCCTACATAACACACATTTCACTTCAAGGTCACTTCTAAACTACAAAACACAGTCATGAGTAGAAACCCTCTCCCTAATGGCTAACCAAAGGATGAAGCCGCATCTAGGGATAGCATGAAAGAACCACACCAGCTTCCACCAAAACACTTGAGGCCTAGAAACCTGAGTCGTATGCCAAGCGAAATTTATAGAGAACACTCTAGAAGGGTGGCCCAACCATCGGAGTTGGTCCATCATATGCTGGTTTGGCGTAAACCTCGGGGGGATAGAGCACTTAAGCTCCATTAAGTGGTGAGAGTTAGCACTAGGCCACCTCCACTCATTCCCTACAATGATGAGATTTACCCTGACGGATCTAGGAAGCCCAGAATCATAGATAACACGGTCTCCCATAGCCTCCCAAATAGATCCTGATGGGCACCATGGTGGACTGAGTCTTAAAGATCCTTTACAAGTTCCAGAAGGGCCAATCACAAGGTCGAGAGCTAAGAAGATCAAGGAAGCAATGCAAGGATTGGTGCAATCCACTTGGGCTGAGTTATCGAGCAAGACCCCAACGTTCAAGATGGGCTTGAAAGAAGAAGAACCAGCTTTAATCCACGTGATACACGCTACAGTGGGGGCGGCATGGTCTAGTGGTTTCGTATAGACTTTTTATTTCATTAAGTATAGGCGTGTGGGCCTATTTTATGTTTAAGTATAGTCGGTAGTTTTAGATGTTTTGGGCCTGAAGCTGTTCAACTCGTGTCTTTTAATTGATGTAGGCCTTATTCGGCCCTAGGGTTTCATTGAGGGATTTAAAAGAACTTGTAGCCGCAATTTTATAGGCAACTAACGTGAATGAAGCTTTCTGCTTAGAGAATTTTCTGTTTTCTCTTCTTGTTCTTGAATGAACTATGAACTTATCAAAGGCATACCCTTTGTGGCATTCTCGTCAACTCTAGGTTCTTGAAACAAGTTTTCAACGGGTCTAGATCATCTTGACTTGATTCTTGGCTTTCATGGGTAAGTTTCAATTTGATCGTGGGTTTAAGGGATTTCGATCTTACGGGTTCACATCATTTGGTATCAAAGCTCAGACTCCAAATCAGGTCTGATTTATCCTTTTTAATTCTTCCATTTGATTTTTCTGTCTAAGGCGTGTTCTAGGTTTTTTCGTTCTGATTTGCGAATTGTTCATCATTCTGATTTGTGATTCCTTCACCATTCTTGTTAATTTCATGTGTTTGAATTTAGTTATGTGATTCTCACAATTGACTACCCGTGTAATTGATTCAAGAATTCAAACCTGTGAGTTCTTTAACTGATTACACGAATCTTTGCTTTAAATTCCATATCTATAATTCCCATATCTAGAATCTTTGTTTTGATTCCATCTGTTTCGGTTTCTTGCGTTGAAATCAGATCAATCTTTTCAGAAATTTGCAATTATTGTTACTAGCTGTGACCGAATCTGTATTAAAAAAAAAGAAGAAGAAGAATTTGGTATTGATTGATCCCTATCTTGAAAGGGGTCGAATACATCATCTTTAGTATCTTGTTTCCTAATTGTTCTTTTCTTTGTTCAATTCTTTGAAATCCGTGTCATTCTTATTTAGTATCTTGTTTCCTAATTGCTATTTTCCTTATACAATTCTTTGAGTTCCGTGTCATTTTATTCCTTCTTGTTTCTTGAATCTAGTACTGGTTGGAATAATACAAGGTTGTGTCTTGATTTAGTTCAACTAGTTCTTCCTGAACTTGAAAGGGAAAACAGGAGAGGTAAAAGGCAAAAGTGGGTGAGAATAGTATTGGAAAAGCCCAAAAGAGTGAAACATGAGTGGTGTGATGATATTTGAGCGTAAACACGTAAGAGAGTTTGTGAGGGTTTTTTTTTTTTTTGGTAAGTAAATAAATTTATAAAGGAAAGGAGAAAAAGGTACAAAATCAAGAGGGCATACCCTCGAACAAGCTAAAGGGAGGGAAGGACTACTACAGGCAGAAGAACTCCCACCCCAAAGCAACAAGAACTAAACCAAAGAAATACAAGAGCAAGAGGGCATACCCTCAAAGACATACAATACTGAGAGCATTACATATTAAAAATGCTACTAGGGAGAGAGCAATTGCTTTGAAGCTGTCTGTTGGAGATAGTGTTTGCAATCCCTTTTGAGGTAGCGAGCCTGCCACGGATCATATCCAGAGCTTGAGCAATGATAGCATGGGGAGTTCTCTTTCAAGTGGTGAACAATCTACTATTCCGTTCTCTCCAAATGGTATAGACTGTGCATGCGAGAGTAAGCTTGCCTAGAGTAGAAGAGAATGCCTTGCCCTTAAAGGTATTGCTAGCCCAAAGAACAATCTGCTGCCAGTCACCTGAGGGGCATCGGAACCCACATAAAGATAGCAAATGAAACCATATGGTGGACGAGAAGGAGCAAGAGAAGAACAAATGATTGTGGCTCTCGGCCTCTCGCATACAAAGAAGGCATTTGGAATCAATGCCGAGCTGGGAGAAGAAGAGACGGTCCTTGGTATTAAGGCTATTCCGGATGGCCATCCAAAGAATAAACCCAGCCCTGGGTAAGGCTTTAGGGTGGCAAACTAGCTTCCACCAATGGACCAGGGGTTTACGGCAGCGCAGAAGATCCCAAGCTGAGGTGATGGAGAAGTCCTCATCAGGTGAGTGTAACCAAATGGCCTTGTCTTCCCGTTGGGGGGATGGATGAAGATTGGCGGGCATACCATTCTTGAGCTCAAGTAAATGAGGAGAGTTAGCTATAGGCCAGTTCCAATGATGATCCAAGATGATGGAGCTAACTTTAGCCGGTCTCCCCAGACCCGAATCATAGATAACTCTATCCCCCCATATTGTCAATAATGGAGCCATTGGGGAGCCAGTAATCAAACCAAAGAGAGGCAAAGAGGCCATTACCAATAGACATTTTGATGCTAGATTTGAACAAAGATCTGAACTGAAGCATTTTCCTCCAAGTCCAAGAGCAAGATTGGGGACACTTGACCTCCTAGAAGTTCTTGCCTTTTAGGAAATTACTACGAATCCAAGTAACCCAAGGGGAATGAGAGGGATTTTGGAACATGGCCCATATAAGCTTCCCCAAAGCTGCTTTATTCCAGTCAGAGAGTTTCTTTATTCCAAGACCCCCTTCATTTCTGGGACACGTTATATCATCCCATGCAACTTTCAATTCGGATGAGATGAGATGGTTACCACTCCAAAGGAACGACCTCATTGCTTGCTCAATTTGATTAACCACTTTCTTGGGAAGAATGAAATGGGAGGACCAGTATACTTGAATGCTAAACAGCACTGATTTGATAAGTTGAAGCCGTCCAGCATAAGACAGAGATTTGGTAGACCAATGTGAAATTTTCCCAATGATACAGTGAACCAATGAATTGCAATCTTGGGCTTTCAGCTTGGTGGAGATCAAAGGGACACCAAGGTAACGGATAGGGAGGGAACCTTCGGGGAAACCAATATGCTCCGTGATACCATGCTTGAGGGAGCAATCCACCCCAGATCAGAAAATGTTGCTTTTGGAGGCATTGTTGAGGAGGCCAGAAAAGGTAGCACATGTGTCGAGTCCGTCCTTGAGAATAGAAGCTGAAAGGAGATCACCATGACAGAAGAGCATAATATCATCAGCGAAGCACAGATGAGTAAGCTTGGTTTTATGGCATCTCCAATGATGCTTGAATTGAGGAACAGCTGATTTCTGGTGGAGAATTAAAGAGAGCACATCCATAGCAAGCACAAAAAGGTAGGGGGAGAGAGGGTCACCCTCTCTTAACCCTTTGGCTCCATGGAAGAAACCTTCAAGCTCGCCATTAATAGCAACTGTGTAACGGGCAGTAGAGATGCAGCAGTGAATCCAATCAATAAAAAGCTGGGGAAAACCCATGATGCTCATAGTATCAATAAGAAACTCCCAACGCACCGAATCAAAGGCCTTCTTAAGATCAACTTTCATAGTACAACGCGGAGAGCCTGAATTCTTATGGTAATTGTGCATGAGTTCTTGAGCAAGAAGGATGTTGTCACTAATCTTCCTCCCATGAATAAAAGCGGATTGAGCCGGGTCAATGAGACTAGGGAGAACACTCTTGAGTCGGTTGGCAAGAATTTTGGAGATGGCCTTGTAGATAGTGTTACAACAGGATAGAGGCCTATAGTCATGGAGGGATGAGGGATTAGGAACCTTGGGAATAAGGACAATGGCAGTGGAATTGATCTCTTTGACAATGGATCTGGAAGAGAAAAATTCAGAAATAGCAGCTATGACCTCGGTCTTAACAATACTCCAAGTTTTTTGAAAGAAAAAACCATTGAAACCATCCGGGCCTGGAGCTTTATTAGGGTGGAGACTGAATAGAGCTTCTTGGATTTCAATTTCAGAGACTGGACATTGGAGGGCTGAGAGGGAGTCATTTGGCAGGCGCTTTGTAATAAAACCAGCAAGAGCTTGCTTCCCAGGGTAGGGAATAGAACTTGCATTGTCGAGGAGATCATGATAATAGTTGACAATGGTACCCTTAATCTCCTTAATGTCCTCAATTCGATTACCAGAAGCATCAAGAAGGCTGACAATCTTATTACGATTTCTTCTGCTATTCACTGATTTGAAGAAGAAGGAAGTGTTTTGATCACCTTCGGAAAGCCATTGAACACGAGATTTTTGCTTGGCAAGGCTCTCCTGACTGGAGAGGATAGAATAATAAAGATGGCGAGCTTCTTTTTCCTCCTGGATGAGCCCACTAGACCCTGGATTCTGCTCAAGAAGAATTTGGATGTCATGAAGCTTAGAGCGAGCTTCTTGGGCTCTTGAGGAAATGTTCTTAAATTTATTTTGGTTGAAATCCTTAAGGGCAAACTTAACTTTCTTTAGTTTCTGGCAGTAGATGAACATAGCTGTGCCCTGGATAGCAGAGTTCCATGCCCGTGCAATGGTAGGAAGAAAATCATCATCATCAGCCCAAAAATTGAAGAATTTAAAAGGACTCTTGCCTTTTTTCAAAGGAATGCCTGATCTAACTATAACTGGGGAGTGATCAGATAATCCAAGGGGAAGGAATTCAGCCTCCGCAGAAGGAAAAGAAGTGAGCCATTCTTGATTGACTAGGGCTCTATCAAGCTTCCTTTGAATGGTAAGGGGGGCTGCCTGGCCATTGCACCAGGTGAAAAATTGGCCAGTAAACCGCAAGTCCTCTAGCTCAGAGTTCATAAAACATTTGTTGCAATCATCCATAACAGGAGGCCAATCTGAACTGCCACCTTTCCTTTGATGAGGGAAACGAATGGCATTGAAATTGCCAAGCAGCAGCCAAGGGACATCCTTAGAAATGGAGGCCTAGAGAGAGATATTGCTCCATAAGTCATTCCGATGAATTGGAGAATTGGACCCATAAATAACAGAAATGGCAATGGGAGAATTGGTGGCTCTAACTATAGCATTGCAGTGGATGACTTGGGCATTGGCACAGGAAGAGTGAATCTGCAAAATAGAGTTATTCCATCCTATCCAAATCCTCCCAGAGGGAGCATGAGTATAGTTATGTAAAAAGGACCATCCAGGAATGAGAGAGTTAGAAATAGGATCTTTAGAACTTGCCTTAATTTTAGTCTCAACAATACCAATGAAGCAAAGAGAATAATCACGAGCAAAGGATCGGATTTCACGCTGCTTTGAGGGGCTGTTCAATCCCCGTATATTCCAACATGCAAAATTCATGGAGAATAGGAAAGGGGGTTGGGATCTGGTGTCCCTTTTTTCCTTAAAAGCCTTCTCTGCCATCTTTACTTCTTGAGCTGATTTCGAATGTAATTACTTCCAGTGTAAACCTCATCAACTTTGGTGATTCTGTCCGCTAAAGAATTAGATTCAGGAGAAGCTGTTGAATTAGAATAGAAAGCTGCGGTTGGACTGTCGTTGTCTGGAAGAGACCTGCTAGAATTAGCTATATTTGGGGATAATGGAAAGTCAGCACCTGCATTGTGGAGGAGGAGTCTTGGAGGCTGATTAGAAGGCATGGCCGTAACATGACCAGAGGGGTTCTGATAAGATTCACGTTGCAGTATATCTGGGCAATCAAGGAGAGGATCACTACTGGTGGTTCCTATCTCTATTGGATTTATGGGCTGTATTGCATAAGGAGTTTCCTGCTGTTCTGTAATCTTGGTGGAGAATTCAGGCTGAGAGGCATTGGCCGAGGTGCTAACAGAGTTATCAAGGAGAGTAGCAGTGCTAGTAGCACCAATCTCCATTGTTTTAAGCAACTGGATATCATAATTGATTGGCTGCTCGATATCCTGAGTGAAACTTGCAGGTTGAGTGGCAGCACCGGAGGTTCTATTAGAGATAAGAGAATCGTCAATTTGGATGGCCTTTCCCTTACGTGTAACCACTCTCCATTCACTCTTGTTCTTGATGGGAGCATCGTGGATAGGGGGTTGATTGGACTTTCCTTCAGCAATTTTCATAGACGGGCATTTTGCAAGTCGATGAGCAAAGGTATGACAGTGGGTGCACGTGGATGGAAGCCACTGGTATTCAACTAAAATTTCCACTTTGGACTGATCAGGAATTTTGATATCAAAACAATCAGGAAGATCGGTGGTAGCATCGACCCCAACACATATCCTGGCATAGCTAATTCGGGATTGAGCTTCAGTATGGGAATCTGCATATAGTGGTTTACCAATGGCGCTAGCAACGTAGCTTAGCCCTTGAGCTGTCCAAAGCTCATAAGGGACATTGAAAAACTTAACCCAAACAGGAATTTTAGCCACATCTTTTTTAGATAAGGCCATACCAGGTTTCCATCTTTGAAGAATTATATGGCGCCCAGAAAAATGCCAAAGACCACCTTCAAGAATATTATTGATAGCCTGCAAAGAATCAAATTTAAAGAAGAAAAACCCATTGCCATTAGTTAGAACTTCATAGAGACCATCTTTACTCCATAATTTTTCAGCAACCCTTTTGACCCAAAGGTATGGCATTTTCCGATCGAGAAAGTAACCCACTAATGTATTTTCCCAGTTTTGAACTCCTGCATGAATGACCTTTTGGGGTGGTTCAACCGTGATTCGATTCCCTTTAATTTGGGGCTACTGGTATTCCAAAATGAATTTTTTAGCAAGGGCCTGAGGTTGGAAAAGGGAGGACCATACGGGGCCTGGCTGTGAAGTGCTAGACTGATGCGGAAGGGGCTGGGATAATTTCTCATGAGAGACGAAGGCAGTCTGATGGACAGGTGTTTGGGATTGAACAGGTGTTTGGGGGTGAAAAGGGGAAATGGAGCTTTGGTTAAGAGCTGACGAGACCTATGGGGAACCACCAATCTGGTTGGCAATGAGGCTAACTACATCAGGAGATGCATTAGGAATATCTCTAATGCATAGAGTGGAATGGATCGATGGCTCAGGCCCATTGGAATTCGAGATTGTCTCCCTAGTGCATACTGCTGATGCAGGAAGGGTAATGGGAACCCCAGTATCGAACGAGTCCTCCACTGAATGGACGCCAGCAGCACTAGCTGAGGATCGGATAGCAGGTCTGAGAGCTGAATTTGTGGCGAGAGCATCACCTTGCATGAGAAGAGATGCAGCAGCTAAGTGACACGTGGAGTTGACTTGGCTTGCTTCAGCACTAGTGGAGCTATTTGTGTGTAAAGGAGGGGCTTGCGTGTTCTGTTGGAGAACAGAAAATCTCTAGGACAGCCTGCTATTCTCAGAAACGTAGAGGACACTGTCTGAACTAGTATGGGGGTTGCTGTCAGCACCTTTTGGACCTGCACCTGTAGGCATATCAGATTTGATGTTTCCATCCGTTGGAGCTCTATCAATTGCAGCCGTTGGATTATTTCTCCTTGCTTCAGAATGTGACACGTTGGCAGTATGGGACATAGAGGGAATTGGACGGGCAGATCTCCAACGCCCACTGTGTGAGGAGTAAGCTACACCCGTCTCTTGTGGGGGCTGCCGTCCACCATTGCCAGGGACACCAGTTGTCTGGTAGGCATTAGAGATGACTGGTATTGATTCTTGCAGGAAAGAAACATCAGTTGAGAAGCCTTCATAATCCCTTTCTAGATCAAGAGCAACCTGAGGGATAAATTCCCCATGCTCCACGCCATCAGCCCAGGACAGAGCAGGAGACAGATTTTCAGGCGTCATAGTGGTAGCAGGAACCTTGGATAATCCAGTGGCTGTATCAAGAATATCATGGGATGGTCCTTGCTGCCATTGACGTTCATTTTCTGCAACTTGAGCTCTAACGGTTGCTTCATCGACACCAATACGGTCCACATTTGCACCAAGACAGAAACCCGAAATGGGATAGCTGAGGAGAGAAGGAGCATGTAGGATTGGATCTGAACTTGTTTCCTTATCGTGAATGGAGGCTTCAATAGAAGCCATTGCAAGAAAAAGCAAGATTATAGAAACACTAGAGAGAGAAGCTCTCCCTTCTCTCTAGAACCCATGGACATCTAAAAAATTGTGTTATTTTTTTTTATTTTTTATTTTTACCACTAACATCCTTTCCTTATTTTGCAGGACTTTAACAGTGTCTCATAAGAGTGACTCAACACCTAAGGAGGACGCAGCTAACCCATTATTTAGTTTGCAGGTCATGCAACAATAGTTTGAACAGTTGAATTTGGTGATGGGGGAGATAAGGGATAGGATGGATCAGCAAGATGTCGTGATTAGAAATTTGTAAGGTGGGCAAGATAGGAGGAGACATGAGCCTATCATTGAAAATGAGTATGAGAATGAAGAAGACGATGAGGCTGAGGAAGACATAGCATCTGAAGTTAGAATGGGTGAAATGGGCAGACCTAAAGGAGGTAAGCGTGGAAGACGGCACAGGATAAATCCAAGGGGGTGAGATGGGGTTGATAGGAGCCTTGAGAGCATCAAAGTAAAAATACCATCTTTCCAAGGTAAAAATGACCCTGAAGCTTATTTAGACTGGGAGAAGAAAATAGAGTTGATTTTTTATTGTCACAACTATTCAGAGGAGAAGAAGGTAAAGCTGGCGGTAATTGAGTTCACTCATTATGTAATTATTTGGTGGGGTCAATTGGTGACCAATAGGAGGAGGAATTATGAGAGACCTGTAGAAACATGGGGTGAGTTGAAAGCTCTCATGAGGTAGAGATTTGATATACCATAAAAGAACAGGCCAATCAACACTTGACACGTGTAACCACAGTCCGACCTATGCTCAGCCAACATGATTCTCATTCAGCCAATGATTAAAAGCTCAAGCATCCAGATCATCATACAAGGTCAGAAGTGGCCGAACATATATATATCCAGAACAGATCACAGGGTCCAGACCAACACTCCAGAACTCGTCACCGCCTTAGCAGATGCCGAGCAGGGAATAAGGAAGCGGTCTTCAACAAGGAATCAGTCCTCAACAAGGAAACTACCATCTATGGTTATCTCTATGCAAGGTAACTGCAATCTCCGATGATCAAATCCCTATATTCATGGCTTCGAATCCTAATCAACTTAGGAAAGCCACGGCTTATAAATTAAACCCTAAAGGTACGCCTTATTTCTTATGCTCATTCTTTGGCTTTCAATACAGTCTTTCAATTCTTTTACTTACTTAAGCATCGGAGCGGCTACCGCCGGAGCCAATCCGGTGGTCCTCTGATCATCCTTCTGAGTGTTCTACAGGTCACGGAGTCCATACTTATTGCGAGCCGAAAAGTGCAGCATCAGTTTGGCACCGTCTGTGGGAACCGACTAATCTCCAAAGTGCTCTACTCATCTCTTTCCCTACCGGAAAAACATGGCACCAAATCTCCGACCACGACAGAATACTCAGAATTCGCAAAACGCTCAACGTCAGCCGCCTGCTCCCCGCACAAGGGGGCCAGCGGCCAATCCTATGTGACAAGAGATCGAAGCAATAAAACGACACAATGAACTAGTGCAGGAGCAGTTGCTTACCATCACTAGAACATTGGCGACACTTACGCAGAACCAAGCGGCGGGTTCTCCTAGCCCGCCGATCAATTTCGTTGCAGGAACGCAACCTCCTGTTGCTACAGAGAACGAAGAACTTCATGCGCAAGCTCCAACTAACCAGCCTGGGCACCCCTCAGGCGTTCCTCGCGCTGGCCAAGATCCACAGCCATCAACAGTCCCAGCTGGGGAACATCCGCCTTCGTCCCCGACATCCATTACCGGAGCACTACTCGAGCCCCAACTCCAAGGGCCTCGGGAGCACACCCGGCACCGCAGGAGCCTCCTCATGCAGCACCAAATCCTCCTGTTCGGAATCCTCCTTTGTTTGAAGGGCGTAATCAACCCTACTACCCTAAAGCCGAGGCTCTCAGGCAGGGTTCACAAGATGTCAGACTCAAAGACCCGCGGAGGGTAGAGGAAATTGCCAAGTCAATGGACCGGACAATTACCTTGAAAGGACCTCAGAACCCTCCAGAACAAGACGAACTGGCCAGGCTGCTTGGAAGGCTAGCCACCCCATTCACTCACACCATCATGTCAGAAGAGAGGCCCAGAAAATTCATGGTGCCCAAATTCACCTTGTACGATGGATCTGGAGATCCAGGAGATCACCTCTCTCATTACCAGCATACGATGGCCCTTCACAGAGCCTTTGATACTTTCATGTGCCGAACGTTCATCACCAGGCTGAAGGGAACTGCTCTGAAGTGGTTCTAGAACCTCCCACCGAACTCTGTTACTAGCTTCTACGAGCTCGGTAGACAGTTCTTGGACAGGTTTATGACCAGCAGAAGGCTCAGAAGGGGGCCAGAATTCTTGCTAAACGTCAAGCAAACCAGGGAGGAATCCCTCAGAGCCTACATTGCGCGCTTCAACACCGAGCTCACGGAGATCACTGACTGCAGCCCAAAATTCCTTGTAGCAGCCCTGACTGCCAGGCTTGCCCAAGGTGGGTTCAGAGATTCCTTGACAAAAAGCCCTCCTGTCAATATGGCGGCATTAATGGATCGGGACAGAAAATACATCAACCTGGAAGAAGCCAACCGCACGTCCCAGAAGGGCAAAGATCAGACCCAGAGGGACAATCCAAAGCGGGAGGACCACAAGAAGGAGGATCACAGAAGAGACTCTAACAAAAAGAGGGCCAGGAGCCCAGAGAAGAGAACTGCACCCAGAGCTGTGTACAACTCCGGACCGAGGGAGTTCACCAACTTCACTCCTCTGAATATCACACCGAACCAGGTACTCCGGCAGATCCGAGATCAGGAGAACCTGAGGTGGCCGGAACCAATCAAGGGAGATCCCAGCCTACGGGACCAAAGTAAGTATTGTAATTTCCATAAAGATCATGGACATACAACTAACACTTGTAGGACCCTTCGATATGAGTTAGAGCAGCTCATAAAGAAGGGGCGTCTTCGAGAGTTCGTCAAGCAGGACGGAAGGCAAAACCCCCAAGAAGACAAGCCTCAGCAGCGGCCCGACCAGAGGCCCGAACAAAGGCAGGAGCAGAGGGAGGGACGTAACGAGCCCCAAAGGCAGAACAATCACGTCATCTACATCCTCCATGCTGACTCCCCTGTCACAAGAATGTCCAACAGGGCAAGAAAGAGATACGGTCGGGAGGCCAGAGCCGCCCCAAACGTACTACAGATCTCCAACGTTGAAAAGAGGCTCAAGCCAGCACCGGAGATCCAATTCACCGAGCAAGATCTAGCAGGGGTACACTGCCCTCACAGTGATGCCCTTGTTATCACCCTCAGAATCGCCAACTTCGAGACCAGAAGAGTCCTGGTTGATACTGGAAGCTCCATCAACATATTGTTCTATGAACCGCTTAAGCAGATGGGGATAGACCAGGACAACGTCAAGCCCACCACCGCCGTAATGGCAGCTTTTGATGGCAACCTCAGCACCCCTTTGGGGAGGGTCGACCTTCCTACCACTGTAGGAGAAGGTGAAGGGCAGAAGACCACCATCTCGGAGTATATGGTGTTGAACATGAAGTCTCCCTACAACGTCATAATCGGGAGACCCTGGTTACATCAGATAGGGGCAGTCACTTCGACCCTCCATCAGTGTCTGAAGTACGTCCACAACCAGAGCGTGCACTCTGTCAGAGGATGCCAGCCAACCTCCCGGGAGTGCCACGCTATTGCCCTTAAGGAGAAGCCTCCCAAATAGCAATTACAGCACACTCGGGATTGTGCAGATTTGGTATTCACTCACTCTCCTGAGGTGGAGGATTGCCCATCCGGCATTGAAGAACCCCTGAGCCCAAGGGGACGCGACAGCCGAGCCCAACCTGTTGGCGAGCCCATTAAAATACTGGTCAGTTTAGAAGCAAAGGGGTGTTACTTGTACATCGGTCCAGACCTAACACACACCGAGCAGGAAAAGATAGTCAGGTTCTTGAAAGACAACCTCTTTATCTTCGCTTGGGAGACTAGGGACATGGAGGGAATAGATCCTGATCTTATAACTCACAGACTGATGGTGGATCCAGATCACCCGCCAGTCAGGCAGAAAAGAAGGCCGATTGCTCCTGAACGGCATCGGATTATAAACGACGAAGTCCAAAGGCTGCTGGACTCCAAGATGATACGGGAAGTGTTCTATCCCGAGTGGCTAGCCAACACCGTGCTCGTCAAGAAGAAAAACGGCAAGTGGAGAGTCTGCGTTGACTATACAGATCTCAACAAGGCATGTCCCAAGGACAGCTTTCCACTGCCAAGAATAGATCAACTGGTTGATGCCACTGCAGGGCACGAGTTTATGAGTTTCATGGATGCATACTCTGGGTATAACTAGATCCAGATGTACCCTCCAGATCAAGAGAAGACTACCTTCATAACCGAAAGAGGACTCTACTGCTACAGAGTGATGCCTTTCGGTTTGAAGAATGCTGGAGCCACTTATCAGCGGTTGGTGAACAAGATGTTCAGCCCACTGCTCGGCAGCACCATGGAGGTATACATCGACGACATGCTGGTAAAGAGCCTTCAGAAAGGCAGCCACCTCCAGCACTTGGCCCAGACCTTCGATATGCTCAGACAACACAGGATGAAGCTCAACCCCTCGAAATGTACCTTCGGAGTTACGAAGGGAAAATTCTTGGGGTACATCGTCTCTCAAAGAGGTATCGAAGCAGATCCCACTCAGATCCAAGCCTTGATTGGACTGAAGTCACCAAAAACCAGAAAGGAAATTCAGGCACTGAATGGCAGAATTGCCGCACTGAGCAGGTTTATATCCAAATCCACCGATCGCTGCCTACCTTTCTTTAAAGCTCTGAAGGGCAGCAAGACTTTGCAGTGGACAGAAGAATGCGAGCAGTCCTTTCAAGAACTAAAGGAGTATCTAGCCTCTCCAGAGCTCCTGTCAAAACCAGTACAAGGAGAAAAGTTACTCCTGTACCTTGCAGTCTCCGAAAACGCGGTCAGTTCCGCACTGATCAGACAGGACAGAGGAGTACAGAGGCCTATATTCTACGTCAGTAGGGCACTACTTGACACAAGAAAAGATACCCAGAGGTAGAGAAACTGGCCTATGCCTTGGTCATATCAGCTCGAAAGCTTCGACCTTATTTCCAGGCCCATCCAATCGAGATCCCAACTGCCTACCCTCTGAAGTCAATACTGAGGAAACCTGAAGTATCGGGAAGATTGGTAAAGTGGTCTGTGGAGCTAGGGGAGTTCGACATAGCATATGTACCCCGAAACTCCATCAACGGGCAGGCCTTAGCTGACTTCGTAGCCGAGTTCACCCTGGCACTTCAGAACAAAGCACAAGTCACCGAAACTTCGGGAACCTGGCTGCTGTACATTGATGGATCGTCAACCGATCAAGGATCAGGGGTAGGCCTGGTACTACAGTCCCCTGACGGGCTCACGTCAGAAAAAGTAGTCAGTCTGGGATTCAAAGCTTCTAATAATGAAGCCGAATATGAAGCCCTAATCTTGGGCATGAAGCTCGCCTTGGAATGTGAGGCTCAGAACCTCGATGTCTTCTCTGACTCCCAACTGGTAGTGAGCCAAGTCTTGGGAGAATTCGCCATTAAAGATGATAGGATGCTCCGATACTCCGAACTGGTAAACCACTTAAAGCACTCCTTCCAGACATTTACTATCCAGAAAATTGAGAGAAGCCAGAATTGCAGAGCAGATGCTCTGGCTAACATGGCCTCCCGCCTCAAGACTGAAGCAGACTCCACTAATTAAAATCTCCTTTCAGCCAGGATCCAGCATTGAGGAAGCACGAGTTGCTCCAATTGATGAACAGCCCCAGAACTGGATGACCCCAATCCTCTAGTATCTAAGATCTGGGCTCCTCCCAGAGGACAAAAACAAAGCCAGGAGAATCCGAATCAGAGCGGCTCGGTACCTGATCCTGAACAACAAGCTTTACAGAAGGTCGTATTCTCAACCTCTGTTAAAATGCTTGGCTCCAGACGATTCACAGTATGTCTTGGCTGAAATACATGAGGGAATTTGCGGGAACCATAATGGGGGCAGAACTATAGCCCACCGAGCTCTATCGCAGGGCTACTACTAGGCCCGGCATGTTGAAACAGGCTAAGGAATATGTTCGGAAGTGCGACAAATGCCAGAGATTTGCCCCTGTACCAACATCAGCCTCAGCACGAGCTTATCCCGATTCCTAGTCCTTGGCCCTTTGCTCAATGGGGAATGGACATTGTGGGCCCATTACCACGGGCACCTCCAAACAGGAAGTATCTCTTGGTGGCCATCGACTATTTCTCTAAATGGGCCGAAGCCGAGCCTTTAACACATATCACAGAAAAGGAAGTCGAAAGCTTCACCTGGAAGAACATTGTGTGCAGGTTTGGCATACCACGTGTAATTATCTCGGACAATGGGACTCAATTCACTGGTAAAGGCTTCAAGGCATTTTGCGAAAATCTCAACATCAGGCAGCACTTTGCCTCTCCAGGCCATCCGCAAGCAAATGGGCAAGCAGAGGTCACCAAAAGGTTGGAACAGGCCAAAGGGAAGTGGGCAGAAGAACTCCCTGGAGTCCTTTGGGCCTACAGAACAACCAGAAGAACTCCCACCTCTGAAACTCCCTTCTCACTAGCCTATGGAACAGAAGCAGTAATTCCGGTTGAGATCGGTATGCCAACTCTGAGGACTGAGGCCTTTGAGCAAGAATCCAATGATCAGCAGCTGATGGAAAACTTGGATTTACTCGAAGAGAGAAGGGATCAGGCCAGCATCAGGATGGAAGCTTATCAACAAAGAATGGTCAACAAATCCAAGGTAGGACTCAAGACAGTCAACTTTCAAGTTGGAGACTTCGTCTTAAGAAGAGTCTTTCAAAACACCAAGGATCCCACCATGGGAAAGTTGTCACCAAACTGGGAAGGCCCCCACAAAGTAACAAAGGTCGTTCGACCTACCACCTACTGGCTTGAAGACATGACTGGGAAACATGTTCCTAGGCCATGGAACGTTGAACACTTACGGAAGTATTATCAGTAGAGTTATTTCTTTTACTTCCATAGAATGTTCATCTATTAATGCACAGGCCTCCAGAGCCTGGTCCATAATGTACGAGTTTTCTACTCGGTCCATCTATTAATGCACAGGCCTCCAGAGCCTGGTCCATAATATACGAGTTTTCTACTCGGTCCATCTATTAATGCACAGGCCTCCAGAGCCTGGTCCATAATATACGAGTTTTTTACTCAGTCCATCTATTAATGCACAGGCCTCCAGAGCCTAGTCCATAATGTACGAGTTTTTTACTCGGTCCATCTATTAATGCACAGGCCTCCAGAGCCTGGTCCATAATGTACGAGCTTTTACTCGGTCCATCTATTAATGTACAAGTCTTAGGACTTGGTCCATCTATTAATGCACAGGCCTCCAGAGCCTGGTCCATCTATTGATGCACAGGCTTCCAGAGCCTGGTCCATAAATGCACAAGTCTCAGTACTTGGTCCATCTGTAATGCACAGGCCTCCAGATCTTGGTCCATAAATGTACAAGTCTTCGTACTTGGTCCATCTATCAATGCACAGGCCTCCAGAGCCTGGTCCATAAATATACAAGTTTCAACACTTGGTCTATCTATAATGCACAGGCCTTCGGAGCCTGGTCCACGGTATACAGATCTTATATACTTGGTCTATTTTTTAAATATACAGGCCTCCAGAGCCTGGACCGCCCTAATGCCCAGGCCTTCCGAGCCTGATCCGTCTTCAACCAGCAAACTCTATGATCCAGTCCATCCAAAGACAGAAGTTTCGAACATCTACAAACTAAAGTTTCCTAGATCGGGACATATCAGATCTTATATTTATATTATTTGGCTTATCTGTCAAACAAGCAACAAGTACTATGGTACCGATCCGGAGCAAAGTACTTTGATTCAAGCATTTTTCTAAGTTCCTTTATTCTCAAGAACATTCAAAATGTACAAGGAAGTGTTTTAACTACAGAAAAAACACATTTGAATACAGAAGACATCAGATCTGAGAAAAAGAGACTCAATTTTATTTATAAGATTTACATCACTACAGAAGCTACTACAGAAGCCATTACAGAATCTATTACAGAAGCCATTACAGAATCTATTACAGAAGCTATTACAGAATCTATTACAGAAGCTATTACAAGAAAATACAATTCTCAATATAGGGGCTTCCCTTCACGGGATGATAAAGGGGCACAGGAACCACAACTTCCATTACCGCCGCCACCGGCTCCATTTGAAAGGAAGGGGCCCTAAACCCCAGTCTGCATCAAGAAACGACCAGGCCATTTCATCATCACTATCACTGGTCTCACGACCAACGGATGATGAGGGCTCTGGGTCTCAGGGGACCTTCAATCTTCTTCTTCACACCGTCTGTTTCACCCCAGCCAAATTGAGACAAGGCATGAAGAAGAGGAGGCACCCCACTTGCGTCTACATCACCGACGCTCCAGGCCTCGGTTGAATCAAGGAAGGGCCACCACCAATCGGAGGAATCTCGACCGGATGCCAGAGGAGACAAGAAGACTTGTACCTCCTTCAATCCTTCCTTGGAGACTGAAAAGAGGGGAAGGTTAACTCTCGGCCACAGTTTAATCGTTCCTAACTCAGGCAAGAAATCACCCATCATCTCCGGACGAGTGATAAAACTCCGGCAGCATATGAAGTCTCTCTCACAAGGGGACAATTCGAAATCAAAAGGTTGAGCGCAACTGTGTGCCCTCGTTTCCATTTATATAGACCCTTGAAGTCCAAAAGCCACCCAACTGAACCGTCGCAACGGTGAAAAATAGAGTGGCCTCGAAATCCCAAACGGCAATCGAATAAATGAACAGTGCACTAAATATGCCTCTTCGATATACCAAGAGGCAGGGTACAGAACTCTCTAAACAGAGACCACAGTCCGGCACTGAAGCTCCCGAATTGGCAGAAAGGGGAACAAAGTCTAATTATACAGACCCCCTATTCAAGATTCAGATCTTCCAGTCTTAACTATTCTATGACAGGCCAAATCATATGACAAAACCCAAACAGCTCGGATATATCCCAATCCTGAGTACTCGGCATACCAAGCATCATAACGACAAGCACAAGCTGCCTGGTTATCTTCACAAGCTCTTGATTCAGAGCGGTCTACCTTAAGAGATCTACAGGAGTCTACTCCCACTCTATCAGGCTCTGACTATCTGATTATATTTACTTTCTTGTCTTATTATAATGAGACAGTTGAAATTAATCTACATCCCTCATTCAGTGACAAGTATCGAAGTTCGGAAAGCGACTATTGACTGCTGAACAGTTGATCTAACATGCAAGAGGCCCAGAGCAGCCACACTTACACAGAAGGGAAGAACACAAGAAGAATTTGAAGGAAAGTTAATTTTATTGATCGGAAGTATACGCCCATTACATCAAATAGCAAAAACAAAAAGGAAATAAAAACGCATAGTAGCCTCAAGACTTCCCAGAAGGGCCTGCGTCCTCTTCCAAGTTAAGGGCACGAGCCCCTAGCCGTCTTGTCCGGATCAAGGACGAGATGAGGCAGGTTCAGGGGGAACAATTGATGAAACGTCAAAGCCCGAGAACTGAATCTAGGAATCTAGTTCGGAAGCTTTCAAAACTGAACAGGATCAGCTCATCACCCATCTAGGTCAACTTCATCTTTCAATATCATCTCAGTCTCAGCCCGGGCATGATCAGTCGCCTCCTGAACCTTCTGATCGAAGGAACTCCGGAGATTAACCAACTCCGCCTCAAGTCCCCTCAACCTTCTGAGCATTTATGTCCCTCTCAGACTCTGCCACAGGTAAGGTTGGTGGATAGCTTCCTTCAGATCCTCCTCAATGCTCTGAATTTTGGATCGGGCTGTCCCAAGCTCCACCCTCATCTGTTCCACTTCAGCCCGTAACTTCTCGGCCTCCTCAAGGCCCATGGGGGTCACCATCAGAGCAGCCAAGCTATGCATACTCTGCACAAAGCAAGACAGACGGTTTAGATTGAACGAACAGACAAATAGAAAAGTCAAGAAAAAGCTTCAGAAGCTACCTTCATCTGGAGATTCATCATCTCAGTCATCAGCTTTGAGGGGTCATCCCCTCTGCATCGATGCGGGCCGTGAGCCCATATTTGATCAAACGTCCTCTTGGCAATCTGATAGTCCGGCTCATTAAACGGCTCGGATGGTGCAGCAGGTGCTTTCCCCTTCCTAGTCCTCCTGCTCGGACCAGAAGAGGCAGGAGGAGCAGCCGAAACAGGGACGGCAGGTTCAGCCTCCTTCTCAGCCTCGGCAGGGGCCGGCTCAAGAGAGCCAGAAATCAACCTCCTCCTCTTTACTTCAAGAGGGGCATCAGGCTCAGCTCGGGAGGAAGACTCCCCCACCACTAGGGCCTCCGGCACAGCCCATCTCGATGTCAACCTCTTCTTAAGCTCTACATTACGGGCAGCCATTAGGTTCGCTGGAGTTATAATGACAGAATGAGCCCGGTCAAGAGTCGAAAGCAGTGCTCGGTACTGATCCCGCAGTGCTTCGGTAAAATCGGGCCTCTTCCAAACACTCTTAACTGTACACAAGTAAGGAAAGATATACAGTTTATCAGTTAGGAAGGCATAACAAGGCTAAAAGTAAGTCTAAAAGAGTAAGCCTCACCCTTATGACCCGTAACACGAGGGAACGACGAAGCCTCTCCTTCCTGAAAGCCTTCATGCTCCCATCCTCCTCCGACGAAGAAGTACCACTTCTTCCACGTTTTGTTGGAAGTGGGAACAGAGGACAAGGGGTCGGAACCCCTTCTCGAAGGACATATAGAAAAGGCCCTCTGCCTGCTTGAACTTCAGATCCATATTGCTACGGATCAAGTCCAGAGACACATCCACCTTGTTCAGGTGTCCCAACACCACAAACCCTAGAAGCTGCCGCCAGCTATTGAGATTCAGGTCGGCAGGACAAAGCTTGAACCAACAAAAGAATTGCCTGACTAAATCCGGCAATGGGAGTCTCAAGCCCATTTCAAACCAGGCATGGTAAACACAAATCTCCCCGGCTTCAACATTATGGGGACGATCCATGGGGCCTGGCACTCTGCAGGTCACATTCGTGGGAAATTTAAATTTCACCCTCCATTCATCCAGAAGGCTCTGAGTGACAGCACTCTTACCCTCTTCTCTACGGGAAGACCTACCAGAGGTCTCCCCAGCCCTGTCTCGGGGCTCCTCAAAAGTATCAACCATCCTAACTCCAGGACTAGTGGGAGGATCAACAGGCATCTCCCCAATAACTTCAGGAGCAGGACTACCCATATCTTCCACAGAAGACGGTACAGCCATCTCAGGAGGATTTCCCACTCCCTCATTTACAATTGGGGATTCAGAAGGAGCAGACATTATTCCTGGACTTAAGAAGAAAGAAGCAAGAGAAGAGGAAAAATCAGTCGAACCTGTTCTAACTCAGGGAATCAGTATTCTTCAAGGTCACACGAACCAACAATGGCGAATGAAATCTCCTAGCATAGTGAAAATGACGGGGGAAAGGTCATTCCAAAATCTCATCCCGTATTTATAAGCACAGTATCAGAAGGGACCCACCAAGCCCAAACGCCATGACGGTTCGGAACAATGATGATTTCGAGAAACCCGACTATCAGCCCAGTACAATGATGACCTTGAAAAGACCTAATCTCCGGCTGAGCAATAAAAGCCTTGGAAGGCGAACGGACAAGACACATGAGTCTCCGAAAAAGGCTTAGCCCTAGTTGCTTGCTAGCATCAAACTAGGACTGGGGGGGGGGAGTAACTGATATACCATAAAAGAACAGGCCAATCAACACTTGACACGTGTAACCACAGTTCGACCTATGCTCAGCCAACATGATTCTCATTCAGCCAATGATTAAAAGCTCAAGCATCTAGATCATGATACAAGGTCAGAAGTGGCCGAACATATATATATCCAGAACAGATCACAGGGTCCAGACCAACACTCCAAAACTCGTCACCGCCTTAGCGGATGCCGAGCAGGGAATAAGGAAGCGGTCTTCAACAAGGAAACTACCATCTATGGTTATCTCTATGCAAGGTAACTGCAATCTCCGATGATCAAATCCCTATATTCATGGCTTCGAATCCTAATCAACTTAGGAAAGCCACGGCTTATAAATTAAACCCTAAAGGTACGCCTTATTTCTTATGCTCATTCTTTGGCTTTCAATACAGTCTTTCAATTCTTTTCCTTACTTAAGCATCGGAGCGGCTACCGCCGGAGCCAATCCGGTGGTCCTCTGATCATCCTTCTGAGTGTTCTACAGGTCACGGAGTCCATACTTATTGCGAGCCGAAAAGTGCAGCATCAAGATTTATGTAGTTAAGTTGCAGCATTATGTGGAGGTAGAAGACATGGTGCACATGGCTATGAAGGTGGAGAGGCAGTTAAAAAGAAAGGGGGCACCAAGGCATACTTCAGTTTCTAGCACTCCTTGGAGACCGAAATGGGATAGAAATGATCGGGCTGTAGCAAGGGGGAAGGCCGAACCACCTAAGGGACAAGATAAGGGAACTAGCAAGAATAAACCCAAGGTAGATTCCCAACCTTCATGGAATAGAGATATTAAATGTTTTGGTTTTGGGGACATCGCGTCTCAATGTCCAAACAAGCGGGTGATGGTTATGCGTGACAATGGGGAGGTGATGATTGAGAGTGAGAATGATGGTGATGAGATGCCAGAGTTGGTGGATGCTAGTGATGATGATGGAGTGGAATACCCCGTAGAAGGTGAGTCTCTTGTTACCAGATGTGCTCTCTACACAAAAATTAACGTAGATGATATGGAGCAGCAGAGAGAGAACATATTTCATATGTCATGTAAACAACAAGGTGTGTTAGATGGGGGAAGTTGCACCAATGTAGCTAGTACCACCCGAGTTGAAAAGTTGAGCTTACCTTTACTGAAGCATCCTAGAGCTTATAAGTTGCAGAGGTTTAATAAATGTGTGAAGGTCAAGGTCAATAAGCAGGTTTTGGTAGCTTTTACCATTGGGAGATATAGTGATGAGGTGCTTTGTGGTGTAGTTCCTATGCATGCTGGCGATATTTTGTTGCGAAGGCCGTGGCAGTATGATAGGAAGGTGATTCATGACCAGTTTAGGAACAGATACAGCTTTGTAAAGGATGAAAAAACAATCAAGCTTGCTCCTTTAACCCCGAAACAGGTATACGAGGACCAACTGAAGCTAAAAAGTGAGATTGAGCGAAAGAGAAAAGGTGAGGCTGAAACCTCAAGAAAAAAAAAGAGTGAAAACAAAAATAGAGAGGTGGCTGAGAATAAAGAAAAGAGAGTGGAGCCACGAGAGAAAAAAGAAAAAGAACCTATAGAGAGACAAAGATGAGTTTCAATGCAAAATAAAGTGAGGTTAAGAGGGTCTTCCTAGCGAATCAGCCTATGATTTTTCTTGTTTACAAAGAATCTTATTTTAATCTTGATGAAACTAACCAATCTCTTCCTAGTGTGGCTATTTTTTTTGTTGCCTGAGTTCAAGGATGTAGTTCCAAAGGAGATGCCGAGTGTGTTACCACCCATTAGAGGCATTGATCATCAAATTGATTTCGTACCTGGAGCCGTTATTCCAAACCGAACAGGCTATAGGAGTAATCCAGAGGAGACAAAGGAGCTTCAAAGGCAAGTTGAAGATTTAATGAGCAAGGGGTCCGTGAGAGAGAGCATAAGCCCATGTGCAGTACCAGTGCTACTAGTGCCAAAGAAGGATGAGACTTGGTGGATGTGCGTTGATTGCAAAGCGGTCATCAATATTACGGTAAAGTATCATCATCGCATTCCTAGATTAGATGATATGCTTGATGAATTGCATGGCTCATGTATTTTCAGTAAAATAGATCTTAAAAGTGGATACCATGAAATTAGAATGAAAGAGGGAGATGAATGGAAAACTACTTTTAAGACTAAATATGGACTTTATGAATGGTTAGTTATGCCATTTGGACTTACAAATGTGCCTAGTACTTTCATGAGATTAATGAACCATGTATTACGTGCATTCCTAGACAAATTTGCAGTCGTGTACTTTGATGACATCCTAGTGTGTATATTGGACATTTGAGATGTGTGTTCGATGTGTTGAGATGTGAAAATTTGTATGCTAATTTTAAGATATGTACATTTTGTATGGAAAAGATTGCTTTCCTTGGTTATGTAGTTGGTACAAAAGGTGAAGAGAAAGTCAAGGCCATCAAGGAGTGGCCAACGCCTAAAGGCATCACTGAGGTAAGAAGTTTTCATGGTTTAGCTAGTTTTTATAGGCATTTTATTAAGGATTTTAGCACCATTGTTGCACCCCTCACTGAAATAGTTAAAAAGAATGTTGGATTTCATTGGGGGATTGATCAAGCGAATGCATTTGCTACTATTAAAGAAAGATTATGTTTTGCACCTGTGTTAGCATTACCTGATTTTAACAAAACTTTTGAGATTGAATGTGGTGCCTCGGGAATAGGAATTGGAGCCATTTTGAAGCAAAACAGCTGACCCATCGCCTTTTTCAGTGAGAAGCTAAGTGGGGCGGCCCTGAATTACCCACTTATGACAAGAACTTTATACTCTTGTTCGCGCTCTAGAGATGTAGTAGCACTACCTTTGGCCTAAAGAGTTTGTGATCCACACTGATCATGAATCAATGAAGCATCTCAAGCGTCAAGGTAAATTAAATAAGAGACATGCTAGATGGATGCAATACATCAAGACCTTTCCTTATGTCATCCGTTACAAGAAAGGTAAGGAGAACATGTGACAGACTATGCCAGTGACGCTGATTTTTTTGATGTGTATATGGTGTGTGAGAAAGTGGCATTTGGTAAGTTTTAGAAGCATGATGGTTATTTATTTAAAGAATGCAAGTTGTGTGTGCCAAATTGTTCAATGCGTGAATTATTGGTGCATGAGGCACATGGTGGAGGATTAATGGGGCACTTTGGTGTCAGGAAAACCTTAGAAATTTTACATGAACATTTCTTTTGGCCTTGGATGAGACGAGACGTCACTCAAATATGTGGTAGTTGCATTACATGTAGAAAGGCCAAATCTAAGGTTTTACCACATGGGTTGTATACACCCTTTATCCGTTCCTAGTGAGCCATTGGCAGACATATCTATGGACTTAGCTGATTTGTTTTTCAAGGAAATAGTGTGACTCCATGGTGTACCTAAGAGTTTTGTTTCTGGTAGGGATATTACGTTCCTTAGCTACTTTTGTGAGAAAAATTAGGTACCAAGCTTTTATTTTCCACTACTTGTCATCCATAGACTGACGGACAGACTGAAGTAGTCAACAGGACTCTAACTTAACTCCTACGCACTGTCATTCAAAAGAATTTAAAAACTTGGGAGGAGTGTTTGCCATTTATAGAGTTTGCATATTATTGGACTATGCATACTACTACTTCTTATTCTCCCTTTGAAATTGCTTATCGTTTTAATCCACTTACTCCTTTAGATTTGATGTCGTTACCAATTGATGGCAAGAGTAGTTTGGATGGACACAAGAAGGCCGAATTGGTGAAGTTAATTCATGAAAGGGTACGACTTCAAATTGCGTAGAAGAATGAAAAGTTCGCTTCCCAGGCCAATAAAGGGGGTAGGCATGCCATCTTCGAACTTGGAGATTGGGTTTGGATTCACATGCGCAAAGTAAGATTCCCAGCCCATAGAAGAACTAAATTGCATCCTCGAGGAGATAGACCTTTCCAAATCCTTGAGAAAATTAATGATAATGCTTATAAAGTGGATCGTCGAAGTGAGTATAATGTTTTTGCTACTTTCAATGTTTCTGATCTTTCTTCCTTTGATGCAAGTGACGATTCGAGGTCAAATCCTTTCGAGGAGAGGGGGAATGATTGGCACTATGGTGGACCGAGTCTTAAAGATCCTTTACAAGTTCCAGAAGGGCCAATCACAAGGTCGAGAGCTAAGAAGATCAAGGAAGCAATGCAAGGATTGGTGCAATCCACTTGAGCCGAGTTATCGAGCAAGTCCCCAATTTCAAGATGGGCTTGAAAGAAGAAAAACCCACTTTAATCCACATGATACAAGCTACAGAGGGGGCCACATAGTCTAGTGGTTTCGTATAGACTTTTTATTTCTTTAAGCATAGGCGTGTGGGCCTATTTTCTGTTTTAAGTATAGTCAGTAGTTTAGGACATTTTGGGCCTGAAGATGTTCAGTCTTTTAAATGATGTAGGCCTTATTCAGCCCTAGGGTTTCATTTAGGGTTTTAAAAGGACTTGTAGCTGCCATTTTGCTGGCAATGAACGTGAATGAAGTTTTTGCTTAGAGAATTTTCAGTTTTCTCTTCTTGTTCTTGAATGAACTACGAACTGATAAAAGGTATACCCTTTGTGGCGTTCTTATCAACTCTAGGTTCTTGAAACAAGTTTTCAACGGGTCTAGATCATCTTGACTTGATTCTTGGCTTTCTTGGGTAAGTTTCAATTTGATCGTGGGTTCAAGGGATTTCGAACTTACGAGTTCACATCAGAACTCGATGGGAGCCAATAGTCAAACCAAAGGGAAGTATGCTGACCATTTCCCTCCTTGTGTCGTATTAAAGATTTAAACCGTGCTCTGAGCTTCATCAACTTCCTCCACACCCAAGAGCAAACCCATGGACAAGTAGCCTCCCAAAGATGCTTTTGTTTTAAAATGTTAGCGCGAACCCAAGCAACCCACAAAGAAGAGCTATAGGGATCACTCAGCCGCCAGAGGTGCTTAGAGGCTGCAGCTTTATTCCAATCCTCTAGCTTCTTGATCCCTAACCCACCTTCCTCTTTAGGGTAAGTGACATCATCCCAAGCAACCTTGGCCTTAGAAGATTTCAAGTCAAGATCGGACAAGAGAAAGGCCCTCATAATCTTCTCGATTTCCTTGATAATCTTCTTAGGGAGCACAAAATACGAAGTCCAATAAACCTGCATGTTGAAGATGACTGACTTGATGTGCCGTAAATGACCCGCAAAGGACAGATACTTGGAAGTCCAAGTTTTAACTTTGGACATAATCCAATCAACCAGCACCTTGCAATCAATTGCCTTCAACTTTAAAGAGATCAGAGGCACCCCCAGGTAACGCATAGGTAGCTTCCCCTCCTAAAAACCCACTGCTTCCATAATATCTTGTTTGCCTTGAGTGGAAACTCTAGAGAAGAAGATGTTACTCTTAGCCTCATTTGGATTTAACCCCAAGAATTATACATACTCTTCAATGGTATCCTTCAAGATTGTGGTATAGTTGAGGTTGCCATGGCAGAATAACATAAGATCATCGGCAAAGCACAAGTGGGTGATCATGGGCTCCTTGCATCTCCAATGGTACTTAAAATTTTCCTCTCTATCAACATCGTAGAGAATACCTCCATAGCATGAACAAAAAGTTAGGGAGACCATTGGTCCAACAAATCTCTATCTTATGTAGGTCAGATTTAGTTGATCAATTCTGCGTTGCTTAGCATCCAATTTTACTGGTCCTCCCACTTTATTCATCCAAAAAATGTGGTGTTTCAAATTGAGCAAGCTATGAGGAATTTTCTTTGGAGTGGTAACCATCTCATCTCTTTTGGATCCAAAGTTGCTTGGGCCGATATCACCTGCCCTAAAAACAAAGGGGGTCTTGGGATAAAGAAGCTTGCTAAATGGAACCCCTCTATCTCCCTTTGGGTTCTCTGGATTCGTAGTAATATTCGCAGAGGTAAAAGCTTGTGGGAGATCATTCGCCCCCAATCTTGCTCGTGGGCTTGGAGGAAAATACTTAAATTCAGACCCCTTTTCAAGCCATACATCAAAATTTCCATTGGGCTGCTCTGTTTCACTTTGGTTTGACTATTGGCTTCCTTTTGGGCCCATTTATGACAGCATGGGAGAAAGGGTTATATACGATTCGGGCCTTGGGAGATATGCTAAAGTTAGATCTATCATTCTGGACAATCAATGACACTGGCCTACAGCCAACTCCCCCCATTTGATTGAGTTAAAAAAAGGCATGCCGTCACATCTTCATCCGGTCCCCTATTGTGATGATAAAGCCATTTGGATGCCTTCTTCTAATGGGGACTTCTTTATTCGTTTTGCTTGGGATACCCTAAGAAGCCACAATCCCCAGATTCCATGGTGGAAGCTTGCTTGGCATTCCGAAGCCATTCCTCGCACAGGATTTATTCTATGGATGGCTATACGGAATAGTCTCAAAACCAAGGACCGCCTCTATTCTTCAAATGTTGGCCATGATCCCAAATGTCTTCTCTTTTTTTTTTCAAGAAAATGAGAGTCATAATCACCTCTTCTTCTCTTGTACTTTCACTTCCAACATATGGTCTCATTTGCTCTCTAAAAGTGGATTTCAATGCCCCCTTGGGGATTAGTAGCAGATCATTCTTTGGGCTATCAACACCTTCAAAGGCAACCAGTTCTCCTCCATCATAAGAAAACTCACTCTAGCTTGCACAGTTTATAACATTTGGAAAGAAAGGAATAGTCATTTGTTCACCAGCTTAAAGAAAAATTACGCAGGCCATCGTAGCCCAAACCTAAGACATGATTCGTGGCACTCACTTCCTTTAAAGGGGTTACATTCTCTGAATCAAATCATCATCTACAATGTATCTGGTCTCTCCTAAATAGCATTTTTATTATGTATTGGGCTTAGCTTTGGGACAGGAGCTTTTCTGCCTGTAAAAGCCCTCCCTTCGCTCTAACTTGCTCGAGGGTTTGCCCTCTTGATCTTGTTTATTTTTTTTTTCCTTTTTGCTTTGGGGGTATGCCCCCTTGATCTTGTAATTTTTCTCCTTTAATGCATTTATTTACCCATAAAAAAAAGGGACGGAGAGAGAGGGACACCCTGGCGTAAGTCACGGGCACCTCTAACATAACCTTCAAGGGTTAATGGAAATAGAAAAACTCGAAGTAGTAATACAAGCCTTGATCCACTGAACATAAGTGGTAGGAAAGTTCATCAAATCAAGCACATCCAAGAGAAATTCCCATCTAACTGAATCATACGCCTTCCGAATGTCCACTTTCATTGCGCATCACGGGGAGCCCCTCTCCTTATGATAATTATGCATGAGCTCGTGGGCAAGAAATATATTCTCACTAATGCTCCTTCCCAACACAAAGGCAGATTGTGCCTCATCAATCAAATCACCAAGGATTGGTTTGAGACGATTAGCAAGGATCTTGATAATGCACTTGTAGATGGTATTACAATATGAAATGGGGCGGTAATCATTTAACTTGGAGGCGTTGGGAACCTTAGGCACATGGGCAATGGCAGTAGCATTGAGCTCACGAAGCAAAGACCTTTCACGAAAGAACTCTTGGATGGCAACAAGAACAACTTCACCCACAATATCCCAAGTAGCCCGAAAGAAATGCCTATTAAAACCATCTGGGCCTGGCGCTTTATTGGGGGTGCAAACTTAAAGAAGTCTCATTAATCTCATCTTGACCCACGGGCTTACTTAACTACTGAGACTTAGACTTTCCCAAGATAAGGGATCGAGGGAACCTTCCTCAACAGATCATGGTAGTAGTCCACAATGGCAGCGGTGACTTCCTTACTAGCTTTAATCCTATTACTAGCTTCATCCAGTAAACTTCTGATTTTGTTGCGGTTTCTCCTCTAAGTGATGCTCTTGAAAAAGAAACTCGTGTTTTGATCCCCTTCATTAAGCCATTGAATCCTTGACATCTGCTTTGCCAAGCTTTCCTCCCACTTGCTCAATTGAGTAAAGTGCTACAAAGCTAGCTTATCTTATTTTAAAATCTTCAATTCTTTTTTCACTGCTTTAAACTTCCTATTCAAATTGAACATAGCAGATCCTTCAACATCCTGGCTCCAAGCTTTGCGGACAACCGGTTCAAAGGCTTCATATTCCAGCCCGAAGTTAAGGAACTAAACGGCCTCCCTTTGCATTTAACATCAACTCTAGTCCAAACAATCATAGGACTATGATCTAACACACCAGAAGGCAAGAACTCCACCTCTGAATTACTAAAATTCACCATCCACCTATCAAATGGCAACCAGTGTACCCGAGGTCCTCCAATTTTGCATCGATAAGATTGTTATTACATTCCTCCGTACAAGGAGGCCAATCTGTACTACCTCCAGTCGAGGATAAACCGGAATAGCATTAAAATCTCCCATGACAATCCAAGGCAAATCATTGTTGAGGGTCGCTTGCAGTTATGTGTTTTGCAAGAAGGCAGGGAGGATGGCTTCTAGAGAGAAGGGAGAGCTTCTCTCTCTAGATTTTCCCTAACTTTTCTGCTCATCCCTATGTCTCTAATGGATTCCATTCAGTCATTACGTGCTGTCCTCCTTGATTCCCAAGCTCCATCCGTCGCAAACCATTCCCTTCATGCAAAGGAACTAACTCCTACGGATCAGAATTCCAGTGAAGTAGTCTGTCCTGGTGTAAATGATCCCTCCACAAGAACTCTTGATGAAGGAAATGCTACCAAACAATCTCATGACGTTGAAACTGCAAAGCCCTGGCAGCAAACATTACAAAACATTCCTGATGCAGTTACGGTCCCGTCCACCAAAGCAACAGTAGCGAACCAAGAATCTGCTCAACCTTTCTTGGTCTTGTCCAGGAATGAAAGTGTGGAGCAGGGAGAATATATACCCCAAGTGGCTCTTGATTTAGAAACTGAGTATGGAGGTTTCTCTCCTGACTGCTCCTTCATGTTTGATCAAGATACTACTAACTCAAATGGTTCCAAGTTCACCGATTTTCATGGTAGAGGAAGGGTGCAGCAGGTGGCGCGTGCAACTCCATCAAATCCCATTGGAAAAGGAGCTTCAGCCCGTCCAAACACTCCTTTGTCCTAAGCTGGCCACGTGTCAATCATAGAGGCCAGGAGATCAAATCCAACGGCTAGGAATTATGGAGTTCCAACGGCTAGCAAATCTGGTGCAGACCTGCAAATAGTCTCAGTCCTTGCTGCCACTACCAGCGTCCGCCATGCTGCGGTTATTACCCACCAAGCAGCTTCTCAAAAAGTGACTGGGCCCCATCCAAATTTCCCTTTCCTGCCAAATGCCAATACAAGACAACTTGGCCCCCGGGTTTCTCCCCTTTCCTACGCTAATTCGAAAGCAGAAGCTGCAGACCTCCTCCATACTGATACTCCAATAAGAGCTATGGGGCCAACTGGCGCTGACTCTGGCCATTCTGCAGTTGTCAAACCACCCATCCATCTTTGCAAAAAGCTACTATGCCCCCTTTCTACGCTAACTCTGCTGTAATAGCTGACCGTCCCCATACTGCTACCCCTAATGGAACCGTAGAGCCAACTATAGCAGACCATGCCTTCTGTTCCCCTCCAATAGTTGTCGGACCCCCTACCCATACCTTTATCCCAATCACCAGCCCTCAGCAGGCAGTCGCTATCCCTTCGTCCATTCCCTCCTGGACTTCTCTCTTCCAAAAACCACTTCCTTCTAAAAAATTCCACTTGGAATACAAGCAACCTCAAATTGTAGGGGATAGGATTTCTGTTCTACCTCCACTGGAAGTCGTTCAAGCCGGTATCCCAGTTTGGGAAAATACCTTGGTTGGCTATTTTCTTGACAAGAAAATGCCATTTCTATGGACTAAAAAGATGGCAGAGAAGCTTTGGACCAAAGAAGGCTTAAATGAAGTGCTTACAAATGGCAACGGATTCTTTTTTTTCAAATTTGATTCTATGCATGCCATTAACTCTATTCTTGAAGGTGGCCATTGGCACTTCTTAGGACGGCATATTATTCTTCAACGATGGCACCCGGGCATGACTCTGTCCAAGAAAAACGTGGCTAAAATTCCTGTTTGGGTTAAATTTTTCAACATACCATATGAACTCTGGACAGCAGAAGGGCTTAGCTATGTCGCTAGTGCCATTGGGAAACCTTTGTATGCTGACTCACACACTGAAGATCATACTCGGATTAGTTATGCGAGGATATACGTTGAGGTGGATGCCACTAAAGAATTCCCAGATTCTTTTGATCTTCTGTTAACAGACCTCACAAAAGTGGAAATATTTGTTGAATACCAATGGCTTCCCTTTATGTGCACCCACTGTCACCTCTTTGGCCATAGACTTGCCAACTGCCCTTCAGTTAAAATTAATGAAGGGAAAGCCATTAATCTACCCACCACAATTAGAAGGAAATCCAGTAGTGAATGGAGAGTGGTCTCAAGCAAAGGTAAATCCATCCAAATTGATGACTCGGCCAAAGATTCTGCTCACATTGTTGACCTCCCTAAGGATCAAGGTGAGCCTTCTACCTGTTCTGAAAATATGCAATCTGATATGCCGCATGCAAGTTCCCACCGTGAGGGTGAACCTATAGAGGGCCTTATCCCGGAGCAACCTGTTCTTCCCCACATCTCTTCAATCTCAGTGGAGGACATGGAAAATACTACAATTTTGAATACTTATCTCTCCCCTCTAACGGCAGACCAAGCCTCCTTCCTGTCCCCAAAGGATCCAAAATCCTGTTCTGTCCTAACTGATAGCTCCCTTCCTGAGATAAGCAGTTCCACCTCTTCTACATCTCCTGAATCTAATTCTTTAGCGGACAAAATAGCAAGAGTTGATGAAGCAGATATTGGTAGCAATTACACCAAAAACCAGCTCAAAAAGCTAAGGCGTAAAGGGAAAAATCTAAAGGAGAAAGGAACAGCAGGTTCCGGCCCCCTTGTCTCTCCTCAATGAATTTTGCTTGTTGGAATATTAGGGGCATGAACAGCCCCTCTAAACAGCGCGAAATTCGGTTGTTTGTTCGTGATTACTCTATCTATTTTTTAGGCATTGTTGAGACTAAAATTAAGGAAGCTTCTAAAGATGTTACGGCTAACTCTCTCATACCCGGATGGTCCTTCTTGCATAACTACCCTCACTCGGCCTCGGGAAGAATATGGATTGGCTAGAATAACTCTGTGCTCCAAGTTAATTCTTCATATGCTACCAATCAAACTATCCACTGTAATATTACAATTCGAGACTCAAAAACCCCCATGATCATTTCGGTTATCTATGGGTCCAATTCCTCTCTTCAAAGAAATGATTTATGGCACGATATTAATCTCCAAGCCTCTATATCCAAGGGTCTCCCCTGGCTTATTTTTGGTGACTTCAATGCTATACGTTACCCCCAAGATAGAAGAGGTGGTAGGTGTGACTGGCCAACTGGCCTGGATGATTGTAACACATGTTTCTTGAATGCAGAGCTTGAGGATCTTAGATTTTTTGGGCGCTTCTTCACCTGGTCAAATGGTCAAGCTGAAGATTGACAGAGCTTTAGTCAACCATGACTGGTTCTCAGCTTTCCCAAATGCGGAGGCTGAATTTCTTCCCCCTGGCCTTTCAAATCATTCCTCTATTCTTGTCAGATCCGGCATCTCTCTTCAAAAGCGCAGGCTCCCTCTCAAATTCTTCAATTTTTGGGCTGACTATGATAACTTTCTTCCTATTGTCGAGCAAGCCTGGCAAACAAACTTTCAAGGTACAAACATGTTTATCTGTTGTCAAAAACTTAAGAAGGTTAAATATGCTCTTAAGGACCTCAATCAACAAAGATTCAATAACATCTCCTCCCGTGTCCAAGAAGCTTGTAACAAGCTCTATGATATCCAAAACCTCCTTGAGCGGGACCCTGGGAATGTGAGTAACATGCATCCGGAAAAAGAAGCTCATCACCTTTTCTACTCCCTTCTAAGTAGTGAGGAAAGTTTAGCCAAGCAAAAATCCCGTATCCAATGGCTTTCTGAAGGTGATCAAAACACCTATTTTTTCTTTAAATCTGTGAATAACCGAAGGAATCGTACCAAGATTGTCAGCCTCCTTGATGCGAATGGCAGTAGAATTGATGACATAAAGGAGGTCAAGAACACTATTGTCAATTTTTATCATGATCTCCTTGGAACTGCAAGCCCTATCCAATACCCAGGTAAACAAGCTCTTGAGACTTTTATCCCTAAACGTATTAATTCTGATTTGTTTAAATCTCTTCAATGCCCGGTCACTGAAGACGAAATCCAGGAAGCTCTCTTTAGCCTTCATCCTAACAAAGCCCCTGGGCCTGATGGATTTAATAGTCATTTCTTCAAAAAAGCTTGGAATATTGTTAAACCTGAGGTCATTGCAGCTATCTCTGAATTTTTTCCCTCTAAATCCATCCTTAAAGAGATGAATGCCACAGCCATCGCCCTTGTCCCCAAAGTCCCTAACCCCTCTTTTGTCCATGATTTTCGGCCTATATCTTGCTGTAACACCCTTTACAAAACCATTTCCAAAATTCTGGCCAACTGTCTCAAGAAAGTTCTTCCTAGCCTCATTGATCCTTCTCAATCTGCTTTTATTCAAGGCAGGAATATCAGTGACAACATCCTTCTGGCCCAAGAGCTTATGCATAATTACCACAAGGACACTGGTTCTCCTCGTTGCATTCTGAAAGTTGACCTTAAGAAAGCTTTTGATTCAGTACGGTGGGAATTCATTACTGACACTTTGAGCATAATGGGATTTCCACAGCTTTTTATTGACTGGATTTTTTGCTGCATCTCTATTCCTCGTTTCTCAGTTGTCATTAATGGCGAGTTGGAAGGTTATTTTCCTGGGGCTAAGGGATTAAGGCAAGGAGACCCTCTTTCCCCCTATCTCTTTGTGATTGCTATGGATGTCCTCTCTTTGATTCTCCATCAAATGTCGGCTGGATCTCAATTTAAGTACCATTGGAGATGCCATAAGTCCAAGTTGACCCATCTCTGTTTTGCTGACGACATCATGCTTTTTTGTCATGGGGATCTTGCCTCTGCCTCTATCCTTAAGCAAGGGCTCGACACCTTTGCCTCCTTCTCTGGCCTCCTGCACAATGCTTCCAAAAGCAACATTTTCCTTTCAAGTGTGGATTCCAACCTCAAGCAGCTCTTAGTTGCTCAAGTCAGTTTTCCTGAAGGCTCCCTTCCTATCCGTTACCTTGGAGTGCCTTTGATTTCTACCAAGCTAAAAGCCCAGGATTGCAAATCTTTAGTAGATCGCATTATTGGTAAGATCACTCATTGGGCCACAAAATCTCTTTCCTATGCAGGCCGTGTTCAGCTGATCAGGTTTGTCCTTTTTAGCATTCAAGTTTTCTGGTCTTCTCACTTCATCCTCCCTAAAAAGGTGGTAAATCAGATAGAGCAAGCCATGAGATCTTTTCTCTGGAGTGGCAACCATCTCATATTTTCTGGTTCCAAAGTTGCTTGGGAGGATGTTTCTTGCCCTAAAAATGAAGGGGGTCTTGGTATTAAGAGGCTTGTTGATTGGAACCTAGCTGCTTTGGGGAAGCTCATATGGGCTCTATTTCAAAATCCCTCTAAATCCCTTTGGGTTCAGTGGATTCGCAGCAACCTTCTTAAAGGCAAAAGCTTCTAGGAAATCAAATGTCCCCAATCTTGCTCGTGGGCATGGAGGAAAATGCTCAAATTCCGCCCGTTATTCAAACCATACATCAAAATTGTCATTGGTAATAGGTGTTTTGCCTCTCTCTGGTTTGACTATTGGCTCCCTATTGGCCCTATCTATGACAATATGGGAGAAAGAGTTATATATGATTCGGGTCTTGGTAGAAAAGCTACAATGAGTAACATTATTCTTGGAAATCATTGGAACTGGCCCATTGCTAATTCTCCCCACCTGCTGGACCTTAAGAATGGTATGCCTCCTAATCTTCTCCCATCCCCCCTCATTGATGATAAAGCTTTTTGGTTACCCTCCCCAAATGGGGTCTACTCCATCAACTCTGCCTGGGATTCCCTGCGTAGCCGTCATCCCCAGGTTAAATGGTGGAAGCTTGTTTGGTATCCTAAAGCTATCCCCCGTGCAGGGTTCATCCTTTGGATGGCCATCCGCCACAGCTTAAGGACCAAAGGCTGTCTTTTCTTTTCTAATCTTGGTCATGACCCCAAGTGCCTATTCTGTTTGAGAGAGAATGAGAGCCACAACCACCTCTTCTTTTCTTGTTCCTTCACTTCCAACATATGGTCCCACTTGCTCTCTAAAAGTGGATTTCAAAGTCCAAATGGGGACTGGCATCAGACTGTTCTTTGGGCTACCAATTCTTTCAAAGGAAAGTCCTTTTCCTCCATTTTAGGCCGGCTCACTCTTTCTTGTACAATTTACAACATTTGGCGAGAAAGGAATAGTAGATTTTTAATAGACATTTGGCGATGATTCAAGACTCTCTCTCCAATAGACATCTCCAGTGTACTTGGTCTTTACCTTGTAGTATTTTTAATATGTAATATTTCTCAGCATGGGCCGTGAGCTCTAGGTTTTCTTGTATTTCCTTTTTGCTTGTCTGAGGGTATGCCCTCTTGTTTTGTATTTTTGTTTAGTCTTGGTTTTCCTGCTTGGGGTTGTGAGTTCTTCTGCCTGTAGTAGTTCTCCTTCCCTTTAGCTTGTTCGAGGGTATGCCCTCTTGATCTTGTATTTATTTTTCTTCTTTTATATATCTTTTACTTATCAAAAAAAAAAAAGGTCGCTTGCTGACGCAAACTACTCCAAACTCGTCTTCAATCCATGACAATGTTATGACAATAAATAACTGAAAGATAAAACCAAATTCCTTTCCCCCTAATTCAGGCAAGGCAATGGACTACTTGCTCCATAGAGTTAAGAAGAGTAATCTGAAAAACCTCATCATCCCACCCAATCCAAATTCTACCATTCTCAACATCAGCATAATTATGGACAAAACTCCAATTAGGATATAAAGAGCAGGATACCTTCTCAAAATTGGCATGCTTGACCTTTGCTTCCACCAACCCAAGACACGAGATATGAGCTCAAACGAGATGCCTTATTTCTTGTTGTTCAAGGGAAGATTCACTCCCCTAATGTTCCAGCAAGCTAAATTGATCATTTAAACCAGGAGAATTTTGAATTCTTTCGAGAACCATGCCCTAATTCCTTCTGAGGCTTCCTTCCCTTATTGCTGCGACTACCCTGGTTTCTCTTTCTAAGCAATTCTATGGAATCCACCAACTGCCTCCCGATATCCGATGAATCCGACATAGGAGTGGTATCCAGCCTTGAGATCTGAGTTCCTCCACCCTCCTCATACATACCTCTCTCAATTGGAGTAACTGGAACTGTTTCTTCCTCTGCCAAATCCTCTTCACTCTGCAGGGCCCCAATCTTCCAATTATGAATACTTTCTTCTCTAGCAACCACATCACACGGCCTCTCCATACAGTTTTCACATTCCACCTCCTGCTTCCCTAATTCTTCTTGGGGGGTAGAACTACTAGAGGCTTCTCCATTTTTATATAACACTTGAAACTGATTCTGCAAATTCACACTTGTTTTTCAAGGACAAATACTTGCCTGTGGGCGGGGGAGATCACTGACTTTGATTTCCTTTGGCTGAATAGTAGAATTCCCAATCAAATTGGTGTTAGAGTTCACTTCTACTTCCTTAGGTTGCAAATCCTTACTTTTCCACACCTGCTTAGTAGGAAGATTGCATTGACTTTGGCCATGCCTAAATTTCTTGCATTTAGAACAGAACTTAGGAATTCATTGGTATTCAACATAAATAGTAACACTTGTTTCCTCATCCAATTGAAGCTCAAGTTGTTCTAGGGGGTCCGTACCAAGTTCAATTTTAATACAAATACGTGCAAAGTGAATCGGCTAAGCTACTCAGTTGTGGCATCTGTATAGAGGGGTTTGCCAATAGCACTCGCAACATAACTTAACCCCTTTGCTGTCTATAATTCTAAGGGAATGTCATAGAACCGAGCCCATACGGGAATTGTCCTCGAGGCTTCCTTTGAAAGTTTTATTTTAGGCCTTCATTTCTGTAAAAGTATGGGGCACTCAGAAAAGTGCTATGGTCTCCCTTCCAAAACGGCTACCATTAAGATCAAATCCGAAAACTTGAAAAAGAAAGAACCTCTTTCGTTAGTCAACACTTCTTTTAAACCCTTTTTGCTCCACAGTCGAAATGCCACATTGTTATACCATTGGTAATTTAATTTTTGGTCCAGAAAATAGCCCACCAAAGTTGTAGCCCACATTTAGTCCCTTTATTTAGGACCTCAGGAGGGGGTTGGACCACCACCTTGTCTTCCTTCATGCATGGAGCCACATACTCAAGGATAAAACCCTTATGTTGAACATTGTTGTTAACCACATGGCTCCATGATTTACCCATCAGATTTGCAACATTTTCAGCCCCAATATCCACTCTATTAGGCAGCCCCATTTTCCCCCCATTTGCATCCAAAGAGGATAGCCCCTTGCTGGTGATTTTGAGATCTGAAAAGGTACTTTTTGTGGATGTCCCCCTTCCCTTCCATGGAACCACAAATTACCCAATGGGTGTTCCCTAATTTTTCCTTGATAGGACAACCCCTTACTGCCGCAAATAGGGTCTGGAAAAGCACTTTTGGTGGCTGTCATATCTCGGAAAGCCCTCACTTTGCCCCTTTGGGTTAGAGGATTACCCAAAGGTGGACCCTTTTTACCCCAAAGGTATTGCGGCCCCTCACAGCTAAATAGGACAGCTCTTTATTGTTGCCATCTGAAAAAGCCCCTTTTTGAGGTGTCATGCAACCTGGACAGCTTGCACTTCATTCCCTTGGTTAATCGCATTACGCACCAATTGGTCCCCATTTGCTACACCTCTATTGCCGCCCAAATCTGTGCTAGAGGTAGCTGTCATTTGTAACTTTTTTGGTCAGACCTTTTTTTTTTTTGGTGGGTAAATAAGCTAAATAGAAAGAAAGAATATACAAGATTAAAAGGGCATACCCTCAAACAAGCTAGAGGGAAGGAAGGGCTTCTACAAGTGGAAGAGCTCCCGTCCCAAAGCTACAAAAAAACATTACACATTAAAAATGCTACTTGGGAGAGACCAAATACATTGAAGATGTCTATTGGAATTTGAGTTCGTAATCCCTTTAGAGGGAGTGAGCCTGCCATGGATCATATCCTAGGTTTGAGCTATGATGGGCTTTGGATTTTTCTTTGTGGACATCAGCTGTGTATGCCAGCAGGGGCAGTACCTATTAGAGAAGCAAGTGGGAGTAAAACAGCGGTAGCATTAATATCTTTCTAAAAGCCACCGTGGAGTGTATTAGTAACCAAAGGAGCAGACTTCCTTGCGCCTACATTTGACGCATAGAAGGTATGGGGAAGGGCCCTAGCACCTGTTTGAACATCAGCTTTACGGGCACTGTAACGACCCGACCTCAATGGTATGATATTGTTCGCTTTGGGCCCATGGCCCTCACAGTTTTGTTCTTGGGCTTGCGCCAAAAAGGCCTCGTACCATATGGGGGTCCGTCTGCACATATGAATATCCTCGCTTCCCTTCCCCAGGCGATGTAGGATACTGAGGCTTAAGGGCTACGGCCACCCCTCTATGTAATGTAACACCCCGACCCAAAATACCCGAGTGAACTTGTTCACTTTACGAAATTTGAAACAGTAGTTCAAATATAACTCCAAAAGACCGAGTATCGGGCAATGTACGGGTATGCCAATTATAAATACATACGTACATTATAGGTAAGCATATATGTGTGTACGTGTATAGAATGAAATATATATATATATATATATATGCATGTATTTAAATATATGTATAATACACATACTAAGTGTGTATGTGTGTGTACGATTGTGTGTGTTTATATGTGTAAAAGAATATAGTAAATATATATATATAAAATAAAAGTCAAATAAAGTGGGTGAATGCAGAATTAGAAGGGAGAGTGTGAATAGGCTATGTCGGCAACCTACTATGTGTAAATTATGTGTGTTAGTGTGTGTTTCTAATATAATACATATATAACCCAAAATTTCAAGTGAGCATTAAATGGAAAGTGGGAAAAATGAAAAAGAGAAATCAAGAGTCAAAAAAGGAAGAAAGCTGGAGAGAAAATTAAAAGCAGAGAAGAAAGTCAAGGAAGGGAGGAAGAGAGAGAGAAGAAATGGAAGGAAGAGAGAGAGAGAGAGAGAGAGAGAGAGAGAGAGAGAGAGGAATTCCGCCATATGGGTTGTATATATATAAAACATACACCAAGTATGCGTTAGAAGAAGAGAAATTGAAGCAAGGATCTTGAGATATTCAGAGGTAGAAAATAGAAGAAGAAAGAAGGAGAAACATGAAGAAAAAGGTAAGAAACATTTACTGTATTCAAGCTGTTTCAAGTATTGACCTCCAGATATTTAAGACCCTATTAAATTGTTTGTGTTTCGAATACACATGAAAATTCATTCTCTCATTGAAGCCATGTTTTTAATTGCACATGAAAAACATTTATTGAAGAAGTATTTTTTAAATGCTCATAAAAAGCATTTCTCGAAGAAGTCATGTTTTTGCAAGATACTTGTGCATAAGCACCAAGTAATGATATTGGGATTCCTTCGAAACTCAATTGACATGAAGAATGCCCGGTTGTAGGATCTGATCCCCCAAGCATGAGATATCTCCACGTGAAGTAAAACTAGAGTCTGGTTCGAAACAGATTTCCACCTAATCAAAGTGAAAAGATGACAATGTTTTCAGAAATGGTAGCAGGTTTTTGAACCCCCATTTATCTGAATTGGGTTTTTATATAACCCCAAGTTTTGAAGAAGAAGAAATTTACATCCTTCTATTTTCATGGAAAGGATTTCAAATTATTCCCTTGGTCTTCAAATGGCCACTTTATACATGTTTATAAATTCTGTTGCATATTAAATGCTTTATTGAATGCCTTAAAAATGCATCATGCTAGTGATTTGAAGATTCTTGTATTCTGCGATTATTGAAGTGCATGCCTAGCTTGAATGCCTTGTATGCTTCACGCTATCTTTTTTGAAGAACTCTATTTTCTATTTCTGAAGTATATGTACAATTGGTAGTGTATGTTTATATGAACCTTCTCTTAGAACTAACCCACTACGAGTTGAAACCTATGACAAAGTACTGGAATTACGCATTGTACTTTTCGAAGCTCACCCCATTCCCTAACATTTTTCAAGTGATGATGATGGATGGGAGCCTTGCCCAATTTGAGGTTTGGAGATTGGCAGCTCCATTTGATTAGGAATTTTGGAAGTACTAGGACCCGTAGCTGGTCAAATTTTGATGTAGTAAATTTTGGACAAATATGTACTTAAGCCCGAGAGGCAACGAATATGTATCATGTATAACTTTAAATTTTTAGTATGCTCTGAATGTATATTATTTGTTTACCACTTCGAAGAAGAAGAAGAAGCGACGGTACCGAGTAGGCGTGCGAAAAGAAAAAGTTTTTAACGCTTCCGCAATCTGCCAATCCTGGCCCTTTCGCACAGCCATTCGGCATCGTTGCTTACTCAAGCCTTGCCCGACAACCCCCGAGACGAAGGGTGGTGGTCGCGTTTCCCGAGATCTGCACAAGGTGGGTTTCGGGTCGTGACATTGAGTCACTCTTATGAGACATTGTTAATGCCCTACAAAACAAGGAAAGGATGTTAGTGGTAAAAAAAAAAAGGAAACCTCACACACTCCCTTACGTGTTTATGCTCAAATATTGTCACACCACTCGTGTTTCACTCTTTTGGGCTTTTCCAATACTATTCTCACCCACTCTTGCCTTTTACCTCATCTGTTTTCCCTTTCAAGTTCTTGAAGAACTAGTTGAACTAAATCAAGACACAACGTTGTATTATTTCAACCAGCAATAGATTCTTTTTTTTTGGTAAGTAAATTTTATTAAAAAGAAAGAAAAAGATACAAAAACAAAAGGGCATACCATCGAACAAGCTAGAGGGAAGGAAGGACTTCTACAAGTAGAAGAGCTCCCAACCCAAAGCTACAGAACAAAACAAAACATTACACCCATCCCAAAGCTACAGGGAGTTAGATCCATATATAACAGAAATAATGATGGGGGCATTAGTGTCGCGAATTGTGGCGTGGCAATGTATAGCTTGGGCAGTGGCACATGAAGAATTTCCACTTTTGAGTGATCAGACAACTTGATATCAAAACAATCAGGAAGCTCTTGGGTGGCATCCACCTCCACACAGATTCGAGCGTAGTTGATCCTAGATTGAGCTTCGGTATGAGAATCTACATATAATGGTTTCCCAACAGCGCTAGCCATGTAGCTAAGCCCTTGGGCTGTCCATAGTTCATAAGGGACATTGAAGAACTTAACCCAAACAGGGATTTTTGCCACATCTTTTTTAAAGAGAGCCATGCCGGGATGCCATTTTTGGAGGATTATATGCCAGCCAAAGAAGTGCTAGAGACCACCTTCAAGAATATTGTTGATAACCTGCATAGAGTCAAATTTAAAGAAATAAAAACCATTACCATTGGTAAGAACTTCAGATAAACCATCTTTGCTCCATAATTTTTCAGCAACCCTTTGAACCCATAAGAATGGCATTTTCTTATCAAGAAAGTAGCCAACTAATGTGTTTTCCCAACTTTGAATTCCAGCATGGATGACTTCTTGGGGGGAGTAACCGTAATCCTGTTGCCCTCAAGTTGGGGTTGCTGATATTCCAGAATGAATTTTTTAGATGAATACTGGTTTTGGAAGAGAGAGGTCCAGGTCGGAACATGCGAAGGACTACCGTGTTGATGTAGTAAATTCCTAGAGGTACTCAGATCTAAGGAAGCCAGCTTAACATCCTCCGCATTAGGTCCTACGCCTATGTAGGCCAGGTGTGAGACTTCCTCATTGGATCTAAACGTAACTGGACGGATAGCTCCTTTGGTATTAACAAGAGGAATAGGGCCTTGCATGACTTGAGGGGAATTATGAGGAATATGAGATATGACCACCGACTGTGGGGCCCCTTCACCAGATTGGTAAGCGTTTGAACAGGTGACAGTGGTGCCTTGCGAGACACGGTGGAGACCTGTGATGACGCCTGCCTTAACCGCTGGTCCAGCTCCTTTATAACCTATGAAAACAGCGGAGTGAGTAAGGGGGGGCCCGCCACCACGTTGCGAATCAATAGATTGGGAACCAGTAGGATAGGACTGGATTTCTGCTGTTTCATGAGATACATAGGGAGTTGGATGAGGGTCCCTTTCAATGGTACCAACCGTCAGAATAGAGGGGTAGGCAACGATGTCAGCAAGGTTGTAAGCTTTTTGATTTGTGATAGTATTGGAGGGGGCATTAGCGTTGGAGGTAATAGCCGTTGGTTGAGCAGCTTTTTGAATGTCTCTGTTACCAACCATAGGAGTAGATGGACAGCTTGCATCAGAACTTCTGACCAGTTCTGCAACTTGCGTGTTTTGGTTAAAACAGCATTAACAGGCATACGGTCAAGCAACGCTTGAGCCCTCCTCCTTTCCGCATTAAGAGATGGCTGGTGACGTGGAGGGTAAGATAGATGGCCACCTGTATGCTCAGCTCGTGCTCCAGCCTCACCCCTTCTAGGGCCCCCCATCTTGCGTCCACCCTAGTTTTTATCACCATACACGTCGGAGCAACGCAGAAAATCTGTGCTGATCGTGAAACCGCCATAATCTTCCTCCAATTCAAGAGCTTCTCTTGGAATGAATTCCCCACTACTACCTTGGTCAGCCCAAGTTAATCTCATTGGAGAGTCATGTGTAGCCACTATAGGGGTACAGGCGAACACCTCTCCGTCTTCGAGGTCAAAAGCCGCAGTCATCGGAGAAGCAGGTGCAAAAACCTCATTAGGAAGCTTATTTTTGGACTCAATTAACTCGGATGAGAGATGGGTGGGATCTTGTAGGTGAACGGGTGGGGAAAGTATGCAGCGAGCAAGAGGTCTCCTTGGTGTTCAGATCCGTAGAATATGGTTCCTGAGCATGAAGAGAGTGCTCCGTGACGGATGGATCTTGGGGATCATGGAGGACAGCACGTAATGATTGAATGGAAGCCATTAGAGACATGGTGTAAGAGCAGAAGAGGATTAGGAAATAGTTAGAGAGAAATGATATTTCTCTTTAGAATCCATCTCATGCAGAATTTACTACTTGATATTTCTGACAAATGATACGTTTATTTTCCATGTCCATGTAAATGTCAATTTTATTAAATGCCACTTGAATTAACTGCTTTTATTCTATCTATGCTTCAATAAATTCATGTACATCGTCATTTGAATTCCTAAAGCTCATGTTAGATGTTTCAAGTATTGTCCTTTTGTCCATATTTTGAATACTCATGAAAATTCATTCTTTTTTTTATTGAAGCCATGTTTTTAAATGCTCATGAAAGCATTTCTTGAAAAGTCATGTTTTTAAATGCTTATAAAGGCATTTGCTGAATAAGCAAAGGGTTCTGATGCCTTAAAAATGTATCTCCAGGGAGGTAAAGAAATGTTTTTAAAAAGCCTCCATTTTACAAGATAATGATGCATAAGCATCAAAATTATTGACTTCCCTTTGGGTTCTCAATCCTGCAGATGTCTGGTAGTAGGATCTAATCCCCAGGCATGAGATCTCTCAAAAGTAAAAACTACGGTCTGGTTCGAAATGGTTCCTCCTGTTAAAAAGTTAAAAGATGAAATGTTTCCAGAAATGGTAGCAGGTTTTGAACCCCCATTTTATGAATCAGTAACTTCTGTTTGAAGAAGAAGAATTTTCATCCTCCTATTTTCTTGGAAAGGATTTCAAATTATTTCCTTGGCTTTCAAATGGCCATTCTGCACATGTCTATAAATTGTGTTGCATATTAAATGCTTTAAAAATGCATCATGCTACGTGATTTGAAGAATTATTGTATTCTGTGATTATTGAAATACGTGCCTAGCTTGAATGCCTTGTATGCTTCACGCTATCTTTTTGAAGAATTTTTTTTTCTGCATCTGAAGTACATACAATTGCTAGTGTATGTTTATATGACCTTTTTCTTATAACTAACCCACTACTAGTTGAAAACCCATGACAAGGTACTAGAATTACTCACTGGGCTTGTGGAAGTTCACCCCATTCCCCTAACATTTTTCAGGTGCTGACGATGGATGGGAGCCTTGCCCAATTTGAGGATTGGTGATTGGCAGCTCCATTTTGATAAGGAACTTTAGAAGTATTAGGACCATAGTGGGTCAAATTTTGTTGTAATAACAATGGGACAATCATGTACTTAAGCCCCGAGGGACAAACAAATATGTAATATGTAAAACTTTAAAAGTTTTTAGTATGCTTTGAATGTATAATTTTTGTTTACCGCTCTGAAGAAGAAGAAGAAGCAACAGTACCAGACAGATGTGAGAAAAATTTAAAAAAAGAAAAGAAAAGAAAAAGTTTTTTATGCTTCCGCAAACACAGGCCGCACCGCCGTCCAGCATCGTTGCTTACATGAGCCTTACCTGACGACCCCCGGGCCGAAGGGTGGCGGTCGCGATTCGGGATCCGCACAGAGTGGGTTTCGGGTCGTGACAAGCACCAGCAAGTACATAAGCTTTATTGGTAATGTCAGCACCTTTTGGCGTAGCAGCTGTGTGTAATACAACTTTAGCTTTATCGGCATTTGGAGCTCTACCATTTTCAGCCATAAGATCAGATCTCCTTGCTTCAACATTTGACTCATAGAGAGCTTGGGACTGAGGAAGAGCTGAATGAATAGACATAGACATAGACTCCCTCTTTCCTTTGAGAATGCCCCACGCGCCACTCTCTGAAGGCTAATGGAATTAACTAAAGCTGGATCACACATGAAAGAACAGTCATTTGAGAAGCCCCCAAATTCGTTTTCTAAATCAAGAGCAACTTGAGGAATAAATTCCCCCTGTTCTACACCATCAGCCCAAGAAAGATCTGCTGAAGACTTATCATTCTATTGCATTGCAACTTGAGCTTTGGTGGATGGACCAGTCCCTTGATGCTCATTAGAACATGAGTCATCACTTGTTGCCATGGCCTGCCATTCTCTTCATCACGTGAATCTTGAACTGGTCCTTGATGCCATTGTCTTTCATTTTCTGCAACTTGAGCTCTAATGGTAACCTCATCAATGGCTATACAATCCACATTAGCCCCTGCACAGAAACCGTAAATAGGGAAGCGAATCTTTTCCACTCCAAGGATTGAAGAAACATTAATGTTTTGATCAGTATGAGTTGGTTCCTTTGCATGCAATGAATGAGAAGTATTGATGGCAGCTTGTAAACCATTGAGCATTGCATTTGATGGCTGTATGGAAGCCATTAAAGACGAATGAAACAAGAAAGCAACAAAAGATTAGGGAACAACTAAAGAGAGAAGCTCTCCCTTCTCTCTAGAATCCATTTTTCTCACCTGCTACCAACTTCCATTGGTTATTTAGAACAATAGAACCGTGGTCATCCCCTTTTTACCACAAAAAGCTGGGCGGACAAGGGGGATAGTTCCACTATTTTCACCTTTTTGCTTTTCTAGGGTAGGTCACCCATCACCTCCATGAGTCTTACTATTACCCAACGGAAAATCCCCATTTTGAGCTTGAAGGGACAGCCCCTATTTGCGGCAAAGGGTTGGGCAGAAAATGGGGAAAACTCCACGCACCACCCAAGCACCACTCCTTCTACCTTAGTGACCTCCATGGCAGCCATTGTTGAGGCTTCTCCTTCCTCTAATACTAGAAGAAGACGAATCACCATGGAAAGATTCCATTAAGAAAGACGGGTCTTCCGAAAAACTCCCAAACTCAGCCTCAAGATCCAACGTGGCTTGAGGAATAAACTCCCCCTCTTCCGCACGGTCCGCCCATGAATGGTCTGAACATGTATCCTGGATTGAAACATTCTCCCTTGCAGCACCATCAACACCTTCACGAATATCGTTCAATCGCGACTCTAGCAACAAAGCACTCAAATCATGACGACCATGTTAAAATGTTAGCATTCAAGATAATAGGAGAGAAGACGGATTCAGTAGCCCCTTAAGCTTCCATAACCGTGCCATCTTCGCCATGAACTTTAGACAATGAAATATGAGCTTGCACTAAATGAAGATCATTAGTTGTAGGTGGACAATCAATAATATTTGCATTTAATGGCAGATGCTTAACCTTTGTTTCCACCAACCCAAGACACGAAATAGCATGAGCTCTAACGAGATGCTTTATTTCTTGTTGTTTCAAGGGGAGATTCAGACCCGTAATGTTCCAAAAAGCTAAATTAATCATTTAAATACGGAGAATTTTGAATTCTTCCTAGAGCCTTGCCCTAACCCCTTCTGATGTTTTTTCCCCTTATTGCTACGACTACAATGGTTCCTCTTTTTAAGCAATTCTACAGAATCCACCAACTGCCTCCCAATGTCTGATGAATCCGACATAGGAGTGGTATCCAACTCTAAGGTCTGAGTTCCTTCACTCTGCTTATACAGACCTCTATCAATTGGAGTAGCTACCTTCCAATTATGGATACTTTCTACTCTAACAGCCACATCACAAGGACTCTCCATGCGGTTTTCACAGACCACCTCCCTCTTTCCTATTTCTTCTTAGTGAGTAGAACTAGTGGAGGCTTTTCTATTTTCATACAATACCTGAAACCGATTCTGCAAATTCACACTTGGCTTTCTAGGAGAGATACTTGCCTTTGGGAGGGCACGGTCACTGACTTTGGTTTCCTTTGGCTGAATATTAGGGTCCCCAATCAAATTGGGATTAGAGTTCACCTCTACTTCCTTAGGTTGCATATCCTTACTTTTCCACACCTGCTTAGTAGGAAGATTGTATTGACTTTGGCCATGCCCGAATTTCTTGCATTTAAAGCATAACTTAGGAATTCGTTGGTATTCAACATAAATAGTAACACTTGTTTCCTCCTCCAATTGAAGCTCAAATTGTTCCGGGGCGTCCATACCAAGTTCGATTTCAATACAAATACGTACAAAATTTATTTGGCTAAGCTGCTCGGTTTTGGCATCTTTATAGAGGTGTTTGCCAATAGCACTCGCAACATAACTTAACCCTTTTGCTGTCCATAATTCTAAGGGAATGTCATAGAACCGAGCTGTAATACCCCGACCCGAGAATGTCGGGTAATATGACACGTATTTCGAGGGTATGAAAAATGGAAGTAAATATTATGTTTTTAAAACAATAATAAATTAATTTAATAAAATTAATTTATTAATATGAGAAATTAAGTATTTATTATGATTAATATGAAATATGATGGTTAATTGGTAAAGTGTAATAAATTGAATAAACAATTTAATAATAAATTAAATATGACAAATTAAGTGAAAATATAAAAATATATATATACCAGCCGTGTGTGTGAGTGTGGAGTAATATGTAAATTAAATATAATATATATATATATATGTATACATGAATAGATGAGAGGGAGACATGGGAATTAATATGGGTAAGGTGGCATGTACTTTATGTGTATATTATATGGCCATTAGGTGAAGATGAATAGGGAGAAGTATGGCTATGGTCTGATGGAGTAAGGGAGTGAAATGAGGGGCAATTAAGTGAGGTGATAGCCATTTAATTTCTCACCTATACAAATGGTCATACATGGCTTACACACAAGATCTCCACCGATCAGCAATAGAGAAAGAGAGGGAGAGTTCTGAGCATTTAGAAGAAGAGAAGAGAGGTCTCAGAGGAAGGAGGAAAGAGAGAGAAAGCCATTGTTAGAGGTAAAACACCAAGAACCATTACTTTCTCTCTCTAGAAAATTTTGCATGCATAAACTGTTTTAGTTCTAGATTTTGTATATATGATGTTTTAAACATATTTAGGCATGATTAAACATGAAATTAAGACATAAAAACACCTAGAACTACGTGACCCAACAGTGAACCGCCATTGAAGACCATGCTATAGCAGGTCTGAAATGATGGAAGCCAAACTCTTTTTGGTGCATAGAGACTTCAAGAAGAAGTCATGAAGGTCATGAAAACCTATACCCGCGACCAAAAATCACATGAAATGACCCTCGACCATTGACTTACAGGTTTCGGGTTTTCAACCCAAACCCTTAAACTTGCCTTTAAACCTACCCTTATGAACGAAAATTTAATCCCCATGAAGAAAGGATTAAAACAAGCAAAACCTCGTGAAAAACCATCGACAAACGAGCATGAACGACCCATGAACAGCTCGGATTATCGCGACTTAATTCGAGTCATTGAACTACATTCGAACCTCCAAATCAATGTAGAAGTGTTCTAAAATGTATTAGGAGGTGTTTGGAAAAGAAAGCAGAAGAAACGGAGTTGTAGAAATCCACGAAATAGGAAAAAATTGAAAACCTGCAACTAGGGCAACACTGGGAAGAAACGGGGAAGAAGATGAACAGTGGTGGTTCGGGTCAAATGGGTCAAATCGGGTTCGGGTCGGAACCCGACCCGTCGTATAAACGGTTAAGTGGGACGGCGTCGTTTATGCTTATGTTTAAACTTTAAACAATTAGGGCTGACGTCATCATGACGTCAGCATTATACAATAAACCCAACCAGACCGGATTGGTTCAATTGAAATTGGACCGGTTCATTTGAGATAGGACTGAACCCACTGGTTCAGTCCGAAAGTTTTGAATATTTAATTTTGGCCCCCAACTGTTCTACGGATTTACACTGTGGCCCAAATTTTGGAAAAATTATGCAAATATACCCCTGGAAAAATAATAAAATAATAAAATAATTTATTTAATTATTTTATTAAATAAGTAAAATTACTAAATTACCCTTGGGTCATAAATGGGGCAAATGAAGTCCAAATTAAATAAACGAATAGTGTATCCTTACTATTTCGGATATTCTGAAGCCAATGGTAGGGTCCGTTTTACGAGATGGGGCCCAAAAAATTTAGACACGTTAAGGTATAAATTACCAAAATACCCCTTGGCCAAAAATGACAAGTTATATATGTAACCTTACTATCTCGGACCCTCTGAGTCCATTTGTGAGGTCTGTGACATGAGATGAGGCCCCGAAAAATTTAAGACTCCTAAAAATGTCAAAATGACCAAATTGCCCCTTCCCCCTAAACAAGTCAAACGAAGTCCGAATTAAACAAATAAATAGTGTATCCTTACTATTTTGGATACTCTGAGACTGTTGGTAGGGTCCATTTTAAGAGACGGGACCCGAAAAAAAAAATAAAGACACGTAACAGAGTAAAATGACCAAATTACCCCTAGTACACCAAAAGCCAAATTAAACCAAAGAAGGTCTAAACTGACTTTCTTCGACGCTCCGGACTCAATGGTAGAGTCTATTTGACCAAAAGAAATGTCCAAAAAATAAAAATACATAAAATTTGATGAATAGCATCTGTCAGATGACTATAAATTAAAGTGATGCCAAAGTACTAATCTACGGCAGATACGAGGACATGACAACACATCAACCTTAGAATAAAAATTTCTAACTCATAAATTGATCTTAGGTAAATCATGGAAGAACAACGAACCAAATACACGATCATGACCAAGGCCCAAAGGGCCAAGGACCCAAAGCAACAGGCCTTCATGCAAGAGCTGTTGCGTCGACAGAGAGTAATCAACAGATTTGTCAAGATAGCCAAGGCGACAGAGGTCGTCTCGGTAAGCCCCTTCATGTTCAAATCACCCACCAAGGCCATGGTGGCGGAGGCTAAAAAGAAGAAGGAAGAAGAAAGAAAATTGGAAGAGGAGAGAGAGAACACAGAAACCTTAGCCGAATGGCGTCGCAGGTAATATTATTATCATTAAGAACATAAGTTACTAGCTCTGTATTTCAGTTATAAGACAGACAGGTATGACAAGTTAGGCCTCTCACAGTCTACACTTAGTGAGTTGTGGAGTTAATTAAGTACATATGAAAATTTATGAAATCCTCATGAATCTTGATAGGCTAAGGAAAGAGAGAGTAAAAGGGAAGGCGCCTCAGTAGAGCTAACCCTAAACGGACCAAGGTGAGTAACCCTGTATTTGAACTGGAGATTTAACTCCATATATTTGAAGAAGTTTTAAGCACAAGTCATTGCAGCCTTTGAATATCAAATTCAGTCTATATATGATTCCGTTCTTTTAAAATATTCTGTTACGGCATGCTTATTAAATGTTTTAAATTCAGCTCTTTTCTTGAAAATACATCAGCATGTCTAAATCAGTTGCAAACCTCTTTAATATTCTGAATTTGATTATCACGTGTATTTGAAGCTTTATTGTAGAATTTGTACATTTCATGCTTTAAATGTTCATGAAAAACATTTATTGAAGAAGTCATGTGACAAATGTTTTATAAGATAAACGGTACTAAGTACCACCCTATATGATGGTTGAAATCCTTCGGGATTCAACAGTACATGCCCGGTAGAAGGATCTAATCCCCCAAGCAAATGAGATATCTCCATCGACAGTATTGGCAGTAAAATGGGAGTCTGGTTCGAAACAGATTCCGCCTAATAAAAGAGAAAAGACGACAAGTGATTTTGAAAATAGAAGTAGGCATTATCCCTATTCTATTTCACATGTTTATATGCTTTTAAATTGCATATGCTCTATTTGAAGAAAATGTGTGTTTAGCTTGAATACTTTAATTGTTCAAAGCTATTGTTTTAAGAATGCATATACTCTGTGTTCTAAAATGTACAAGCAATTGGTAGTGAGTATTTCATAAACCCTCATGTGCTAAAACCACTACTAGTTGAAAACCCCATGACGAATGCAGGAATTACTCACAAGCTTTGATTAGCTTACCCGGATTTTATCCGCCCCCCTTTCAGGTGATTAATGGCAAATCGAATTTTTGAAGACATTAAGGATGAACCTAGCTTTTGGGAAGATTTGCTTAAGTAGTTCCTTTGGGAAAAATCACATGAACTTTGATTAGTATATTTTGTATTTCCAGATAGTCTAAGGATATGTATTAAGCCCCACGGGGCAGTTGAACTAAGATTGTAATTATAAAGTCTTTTAAGTTTTAGTTATGCTCTGTATGTATGATTATACATGTATACCGAAATGTGAAGAGCGGCAGTATCGGACGGATGTGCAAATTTAAATAAGAAAGAAAAGAAAAAGTTTTTCACGCTTCCGCAACCACATGAAACACATCTATCCGATACCGCTGCAGATGCGAGCCTTCGCCCAAGGGTCCTCGGGCCTGAGGGTGGCGGTCGCGATCCGGTAATCCGCATAGGGTGGGTTTCGGGTCGTGACACGAGCCCATACAGGAATTGTCTTAGAGGCTTCCTTGAAAGTTTCATTTTAGGCCTCCATTTTTGTAGAATTATGGGGGTGCCCAGAAAAGTGCCGTGGTCCTCCTTCCAAAACGGCTACCATTGAGATAGGATCCAAAAACTTGAAGAAGAAAAAACCTCTTTCGTTAGTCAACACCACTTCTAAACCCTCTTTGCCCCACAGACGAAAGGCCACATTGTTAACCCATTGGTAATTCAATTTCTGGTCCAGAAAATAGCCCACCTGATGTGAACCCGTAAGATCGAAATCCCTTAAACCCACGATCAAATTGAAACTTACCCAAGAAAGCCATGAACCAATTCAAGATGATCTAGACCCACTGAAAACTTGTTTCAAGAACCCAGATTTGATGAGAATGCCACAAAAGGTATGCCTTTAACAAGTTCGTAGTTCATTCAAGAACAAGAAGAGAAAATTGAAAATTTTTTTTTTTTTTTGGTAAGTAAATAAATCTATAAAAGAAAAGGAGAAAAAGGTACAAAATCAAAAGGGCATACCCTCGAACAAGCTAAAGGGAGGGAAGGACTACTACAGGCAGAAGAACTCCCAACCCAAAGCCACAAGAACTAAACAAAAGAAAAACAAGATCAAGAGGGCATACCCTCAAACAAACTAGGCATCAAAGACATACAAGAATGAGAACATTACATATTAAAGATGCAACTTGGAAGAGACCAAATGCTTTGAAGATGTCTGTTGGAAATAGTGTTTGCAATCCCTTTTGAGGTAGTGAGCCTGCCACGGATCATATCCTGGGTTTGAGCAATGATAGCCTGGGGAGTTTTCTTTAAAGTGGTGAACAATCTACTATTCCTTTCCCTCCAAATAGTATAGACGATGCATGCTAGGGTAAGCTTGCCTATAGTAGAAGAGAATACCTTGCCCTTGAAGGTATTGCTAGCCCAAAGAACGATCTGCTGCCAGTCTCCTGAAGGGCATCGGAACCCACATAAGGAGAGCAAATGAGACCATATGCTGGAAGAGAAGGAGCAAGAGAAGAACAAATGATTGTGACTCTCCGCCTCGCGCATACAAAAAAGGCATTTGGAATCATTGCCAAGCTGGGAGAAGAAGAGGTGGTCCTTGGTATTAAGACTGTTCCGGATGGCCAGCCAAAGAATAAACCCAGCCCTAGGTAAGGCTTTAGGGTGCTAGACAAGCTTCCACCAATGAACCAGGGGTTTTCGACAGTGCAAAAGATCCCAAGCTGAGTTGATGGAGAAATCCCCATCGGGGGAGGGTAACCAAATAGCCTTGTCTTCCCGCTGGGGGAAAGGATGAAGGTTGATGGGCATACCATTTTTAAGCTCAAGTAAATGAGGAGAGTTAGCTATAGGCTAGTTCCAGTGATGATCCAAGATGATGGATCTAACTTTAGCCAGTCTCCCTAGACCCGAATCGTAGATAACTCTGTCCCCCATATTGTCGAATATGGTACCATTGGGAAACCAGTAATCAAACCAAAGAGATGCAAAGAGGCCATTACCAATAGAAATTTTGATGTTAGATTTGAACAAGGATCTGAATTGAAGCATTTTCCTCCAAGTCCAAGAGCAAGATTGGGGACACTTGCCCTCCCAAAAGCTCTTGTCTTTCAGCAAATTACTACGAATCCAGAGAACCCAAGGAGAATGAGAAGGGTTTTGAAACATGGCCCATATAAGCTTCCCTAATGCTGCTTTATTCCAATCAGAGAGTTTCTTTATCCCAAGACCCCCTTCATTTCTAGGACACGTTATATCATCCCATGCAACTTTCGATCCGGATGAGATGAGATGGTTACCACTCCAAAGGGACGATCTCATTGCTTGCTCAATTTGATTAACCACTTTCTTGGGAAGAATGAAGTGGGAGGACCAATAAACTTGAATGCTAAACAGCACTGATTTGATAAGTTGAAGCCGTCCTGCATAAGAGAGGGATTTGGTAGACCAATGGGTAATTTTCCCAATGATACAATGAACCAATGATTTGCAAGCCTGGGCTTTCAGCTTGGTAGAGATCAAAGGGACACCAAGATAACGGATAGGAAGGGATCCTTCGGGGAAGCCAATATGCTCCGTGATACAATGCCTGAGGGTGCAATCCACACCAGATAGGAAGATGTTGCTTTTGGAGGCATTGTTGAGGAGGCCAGAAAAGGTAGCAAATGTGTCAAGCCCGTCCTTGAGAATAGAAGCTGAAAGGAGATCACCATGACAGAAAAGCATAATATCATCGGCAAAGCAAAGATGCGTGAGCTTGGTTTTATGGCATCTCCAATGATGTTTGAATTGAGGAACAGCTGATTTCTGGTGAAGAATCAAAGAGAGCACATCCATAGCAAGCACAAAAAGATAGGGGGAAAGAGGATCTCCCTGTCTTAACCCTTTAGCTCCATGGAAGAAACCTTCTAGCTCGCCATTAATAGCAACTGAGAAACGGGCAGTAGAGATGCAGCAGTGAATCCAATCAATAAAAGGCTGAGGAAATCCCATGATGCTCATAGTATCAATAAGAAACTCCCAGCGCACCAAATCAAAGGCCTTCTTAAGATCAACTTTCATAGTACAACGCGGAGAGCCTGAATTCTTATGGTAATTGTGCATGAGCTCTTAAGCAAGAAGGATGTTGTCACTAATTTTCCTCCCATGAATAAAAGCGGATTGAGCTGGATCAATGAGACTAGGGAGAACACTCTTGAGCCGGTTGGCAAGAATTTTGGAGATGGCTTTGTAGATAGTGTTACAACAGGATATATGTCACGACCCAAAACCCACCCTATGCGGATTTCGTGTCGCGGGGCCGACCCTAAGGCCGTCCCTACTTTTTCCATTCCTGTATCATAGTACTAATATGCAAAGTACCAAATTCTTAAAACAATAACAACGGAAGTTTATCACTACAATAGTCAGCGGAAGTCTTAACATACATCATATGGTTTTACAGTACCGAGTCAAAACTAAACATAACCAGCACCCGTGGGTGGTGAATACATGGGAGAATTAAAACATAGTCTGATACAATTCTTCAAAATATCCCCCTATGCTTCCAGACTCCTATTGGGGTCTTGCGGTGTCATTACCTGAAAAGGGGTAAGTAGGGTGGAATGAGCTACAAGAGCCCAGCAAGTAAATACAGATCTTCGACACTGGTATCGAGGATCATAAAAGAATATGAATCCAAGAATAAGAATATGATAGCCAATCATAAAAATAAGATGCTATAATAGCCAATGAAAACAATTGTCATGATGGCAAATGAACAGTGGAATCACAATGTGTAATCAGTAGGAATGGCATAACAATGTCCTGAAATTCTCGACGATAATACAATAACAAGAAATTTCTGCCAATATAATTGATCACAATAAATCAATAAAGGAATATCTCGCAATACAAGATAATCACAAGAATAATGTAATTCAACAATTATAGTTGAGCAATCGTGTAAGAGATGCTTTTGTTCTGTGTCAGGGCTTGATATGCCCTCGGTCCTTGGGGGCCCGGTTTACCCCCTTCAGTGCATTCCAGTGTATGGCCACATGTCCGTTCACGGACTCGACCCGAAGGTCTTCAGTGTATTTAAAAGCATCGGATGGATATTGTGACTGAGCACAAATCCAGTATACATAAACATTTCATGATCATAAATGATTCCATAGGAGTATATAAAATGGAATATCATCAATTCAATGGAAACATAACAATAGGCATTTGAAAGTACGGTTCAACATGATAACAATGGTACAACAATAAATCAATGTCCACCAGATAGAACAATATCACATTGTGGAGACAATAACATCAGATACGCTCAGAGTACAAGTTTGGCAGTAAAAGAATGAACTTGGCTTGATAACACCACATGGAAGAGAAAGGGTATCTACTTACCTTTAATGAAATCTTAGCTTAGAAATTCGTGAGTGGGCCCTTCCCCTTCAAGTTCCCTATATATCAATAAACGTGTTTCAGAATAAATGTTTATTCATCAATCTTACGTCTCGTCATCTTAAGTATCTCTAATGCCAATTTAGACTTCACCATTGAGTCCATAGGGTTCGAAATAATAAAAATTCACTAGTTCTTTAATTTAATCGGAGTCCATTTGACTCACTTATGCAGCAGGAGTATTTTGGTCATTTTTACAAGTTGTAACTTTTCGGGACTCCGTCTCGTGAAACGGACCTCACCATTGGACTCAGAGCATCCGAGATAATAAAAATTGACTAATCATTTACCTTATTTGGACCTCGTTTGACCTACTTTTGAGTCAGGGGTAATTTGGTAAAATTAACATTTTTCTATTGGGCCTTAGTGTAATTATTCAAAACTTTTGGGGCCGGTTCATAAATCCCATAAGCTGCGGTCTGAACCAGTTGGTTCAGACCCCAAAACCCTAAACCGGTCAGCCTTTCACCTGAACCAAACAGTTCAGTTTCATACAAGAACCGGAATACAATAACCCAATTCCCTATCCCTATCCATGGTTCGGTTAACCCCTAAACCCCATTTCTATTTATTGTCTCTGCAACCAAACAACCCAATTGATTTTAATTTTTCATTCAAAACGACATAGCATCACTGCCCCTAATCGTTTTCGGTCGGGTCCCGACCCGGTCCGACCCAAACCCGGTCCCGTTATGACCCGAAGAAGCCCCCGACTATCCGGTCGTCTTCTCCGGTTGGTTTTCCGACCACGGTCACCGGAAAAATGCACTTCCTCACGGATCTTCATGGTTTTACGTCCAAAATTCACTGTTTTTCTTCCCAATGAAATCTAAGATTGCGAGGAATATTTTAGGACTGTTTTTAACCTCCAACCTCATCGGTTTCATGCACCCATTCCCAGTTTCCGGCGTTGCACCGGTGAGGGAATAACCGGCCATAAAATGGCCATTTATTGACCATTTAATCTAATTCAAAGTGTTTTGAGATCCTGGGGTAATTTCCTATGCATATGATGGTTCAATTTTCCATTTAGGTTCACCTATTTTAAATCACCATTTCTAACCGAAACTCAATTTCTTTCTTTTTCTTTTGTTTTTCCTTCTTTGTTTCAGATCCTACTATTCCAGTAAGCAATTCTATAATTATACAAAATGAATTTAAAGAACAAAGGCGCAGGGGTTTACCTGTTCTCAAGCAACTGCTATACCTCAATTTTCAGCTTTCTCTCTCTATCTCTAAGTCTGATTCTATTTTTTTCTCTTTTCAATCACCTTCTTTATTCCTTAACCGACCCTCAGTCGGTGGCCCTTGCCACCTGTAGCTGCGGTGGCAGCATACCCGAGCACCCAAGACACCTCACCAAATTTCCTTATATATATATATATATATATCTATACCGTACTCAAATTATATATATACATATGTATTCATGAGATCACTTAATACATTATTATGCATACATATTCATATACACATATCCATTTAATTATGCAACGTAACTTAAAACAGTTCGGGTTTTATTATTGTATCGACTTACCTCGATATTTGTGCCGCACCCCGGGTCGGGGTATTACAATATAGGCCGATAGTCATGGATAGATGAGGGATTAGGAACCTTAGGGATAAGGACAATGTCAGTGGAATTGATCTCTTTGAGTATGGATCTGGAAGAGAAAAATTCAGAAATAGCAGCAATGACCTCGGTCTTGACAATACTCCAAGCTTTTTGAAAGAAAAAGCCATTGAAACCATCCGGCCCTGGAGCTTTATTAGGGTGGAGGCTGAATAGAGCTTCTTGAATTTCAGTTTCAGAGACAGGACATTGGAGAGCTGCGAGGGAGTCATTGGGCCGGTGTTTTTTGATAAAGCCTGCAAAAGCTTGCTTCCCAGGGTAAGGAATAGAACTTTCAGTGTCGAGGAGATCATGATAATAGCTGACAATGGTACCCTTGATCTCCTTAATGTCATCAATTCTATTACCAGAAGCATCAAGAAGGCTGACGATCTTATTACGGTTTCTTCTGCTATTCACTGATTTGAAAGAGAAGGAAGTGTTTTGATCACCTTCGGAAAGCCATTGAACACGAGATTTTTGCTTGGCAAGGCTCTCCTCACTGGAAAGGATAGAATAATAAAGATGGCGAGCTTCTTTTTCCTCCTGGATGAGCCTACTAGTTCCTGGATTCTGCTCAAGAAGAATTTGGATGTCATGAAGCTTAGAACGGGCTTCTTGGGCTCTTGAATTTATTTTGATTGAACTCCTTAAGGGCATACTTAACTTTCTTTAGTTTCTGGTAGCAGATGAACATAGTTGTGCCCTGGATAGCAGAGTTCCATGCCCGTTCAATAGTAGGAAGAAAATCATCATTGTCAGCCCAAAAATTGAAGAATTTAAAAGGACTTTTGCTTTTTTCCAGAGCAATGCCTGATCTAACTATAACTGGGGAGTGATCAGATAACCCAGGGGGAAGAAATTCAGCCTCCGCAAAAGGAAAAGAAGTGAGCCATTCTTGGTTGACTAGAGCTCTATCAAGCTTCCTTTGAATGGTGAGGGGAGCTGCTTGGCCATTGCACCAGGTGAAAAAATGGCCAGTAAATCGCAAGCCCTCAAGCTCAAAATTCATAAAGCAGTTGTTGCAATCATCCATAACAGAAGGCCAATCTGGACTGCCACCTTTCCTTTCATGAGGGAAACGAATGGCATTGAAGTCGCCAAGCAGAAGCCATGGGACATCCTTGGAGATGGAGGCCTGGAGAGTGATGTTGCTCCATAAGTCATTCCGATGAATTGGAGAGTTGGATCCATAAATAACAGAAATGGCCATGGGAGAATTGGTGGCTCTAACTATAGCATTGCAGTGGATGGCTTGAGCATTGTCACAGGAAGAGTTAATATGCAAAATAGAGTTATTCCATCCTATCCAAATCCTCCCAAAGGGAGCATGAGAATAGTTATGTAAAAAAGACCATCCAGGAATGAGAGAGTTAGAAATAGGATCTTTAGAAGCTACCTTAATTTTAGTCTCAACAATACCAATGAACAAAGAGAATAATCACAAGCAAAGGATCGGATTTCACGCTGCTTTGAGGGGCTGTTCAATCCCCGTATATTCCAACAAGCAAAGTTCATGGAGAATAGGAGAGGAGGTTGGGATCTGGCGTCCCTTTTTTCCTTAATAGCCTTCTCTACCGCCTTTGCTTCTTGAGCTGATTTCGTGTGTAATTACTTCCAGTGTCAACCTCATCCACTTTGGGGATTCTGTCCACTAAAGGATTGGATACATGAGAGGCTGTTGAATCAGAATAGTGATCTGCGGATGGACTACTGTCATCTGGAAGAGGCCTGCTGGAATTAGCTTTATTTGGGGACAACAGAAACTCAGTACCTTCATTGTGGGGGGAAAGAAGGAGACTCGGATGTTGATTAGAAGTCGTGGCCATAACTTGACCAGTGGGGTTCTGATAAGAGTCACATTGCAGAATATCTGAGCAATCAAGTAGAGGATCACTACTGGTAGTTCCTATCTCCATTGATTTTAGAGGCTGGAATGCATAAGAAGTTTTCTGCTACTCTGTAAACTTGGTGGAGCTTTCAGGCTGAGAGGCAGTAGCTGAGGTGCTAACAGAGTTGTCAAGTAAAGTATCATTGCTAGTAGCACCAATCTCCATTGTTTTAATAATCTGGATATCATAAGAATTTTTTTGCTGCTCGGTGTCCTTTGTGGAGCTTGCAGGCTGAGTGGCAGCAGCGGTGGTGCGATCAGTGTTGAGAAAATCGTCAATTTGGATGGCCTTTCCCTTACGTGAAACCACTCTCCATTCACTCTTGTTCTTGATGGGAGCATCGTGGGTAGAGGAGTGGTTGGACTTTCCTTCGTCAACTTTCATAGAAGAGCAGCTCGCAAGCCTTTATCCGAAAGTGTGACAGTGGGTGCACATGGATGGAAGCCACTGGTATTCTTCAAAAATTTCCACTTTGGATTGATCAGAAAGTTTGATATCAAAACAGTCAGGAAGATCTTTGGTAGCATCGATCTCAACACAGATTCATAGCTAATTCGGGATTGAGATTCAGTATGGGAATCTGCATATAGTGGTTTACCAATGGCATTAGCGACGTAGCTTAGCCCTTGGGCTGTCCAAAGTTCATAAGGGACGTTGAAAAACTTAACCCAGACAGGGATTTTTGCCACATCTTTTTTAGATAAAGCCATACCAGGTTTCCATCTTTGAAGGATTATATGACGCCCAGAAAAATGCCAAAGACCACCTTCAAGTATATTACTGATAGCCTGCAAAGAGTCAAATTTAAAGAAGAAAAATCCATTGCCATTAGTTAGAACTTCATAGAGGCCATCTTTACTCCATAATTTTTCAGCAACCCTTTGAACCCATAGGAATGGCATTTTCTGGTCTAAAAAGTAACCAACTAATGTATTTTCCCAGCTTTGAACTCCTGCACGAATGACCTCTTGGGGTGATTCAACCGTGATTCGATTACCCTCAATTTGGGGCTGCTGGTATTCCAAAATAAATTTTTTGACAGGGGCCTGAGGTTGGAAAAGGGAGGACCAGACAAGACCAGGCGGTGGATTGGGAGAATTTCTCATGAGAGACGAAGGCATCCTGATGGACAGGTGTTTTGGGATGAACAGGGGGAATAAAGCTTTGGTTAATAGCTGACGAGACCTATGGGGTACCACCAATCTGGTTAGCAATGGGACGGACTGCATCAGAGAATGCATTAGGAGTATCTCTAAGGCCTAGAGTGGATTGGACTGTTGGCTCAAGCCCATTGGTATTCGAAGTTGCCGCCCTAGAGCATACTGCTGATGTAGAATAGGTAATGGGAACCCCATCACTGAACAAACCCTCCATTGAATAGACGCCAGCAGCACTAGCTGAGGATCGGACAGCAAGTCTATTAGCATTGTTTGTGGCGAGAGCATCGCCTTGCATGTGAAAAGGAGCAACAGCTAAATGACACGTGGAGTTGGCTTGGCTTGCAACAGCACTAGTGGAGCTATTTGTGTGTAAAGGAGTGGCTTGCGTGTTCTGTTGGAGAACAGAATAGCTCTGGGGCAACCTACTGTTCTTAGTAGCGTAGAGGGCACTGTTCGCACTAGCATGGGAGGCACTGTCAGCACCTTTTGGGGCTGCACCTGTAAGCAAATCAAATTTGATTTTTCCATCCGTTGGAGCTCTATCAATTGCAGCCGTTGGATTATTTCGCCTTACTTCAATGTGTGACACGTTGGCAGTATGGATCAGAGAAGAGGTTGGACGAGCAGTTCTCCAATGCCCACTGTGTGAGGAGTGAGTTACACGCGTCTCTTGGAGAGGTTGCCGTCTACTATTTCCATGAACACCAGTTCTCTGGTAGCCATTGGAGGTGACTGGTGTTGGTTCATGCATGAAGGAATCATCAATTGAGAAGCCTTCATATTCCTTTTCTAGATCAAGGGCAACTTGTGGGATAAATTCCCCATGCTCTACGCCATCAGCCCAGGATAGAGCAGGAGAAGGATTTTCAGGCGTCTGAGTGGTGGCTGAAGCATTGGATAATCCAGTGGCTGTATCAAGAATATCGTGTGATGGTCCTTGCTGCCATTGTCGTTCATTTTCTGCGACATGAGCTATAACGGTTGCTTCATCAACACCAATACGGTCCACATTTGCACCAGGACAGAAGCCAGTTGTAATATCCCGACCCGGGATATAGCATGTACACCGGGCTGGACCGGGCTATAAAATGTAATCCTGAATTATAAGCCGTTATATGACATAAATAAAAGTGGATGCGTAATAGACTGTATTGTTTAATTACAATGCATAGGTACGAGAGGCAAACAGTCACGGGTGTCCGGGTGCCGTTGCACCGGAAGCCGATTTTACTAGAAAACGTGCAAGTGAATGTCGACGCATAAATTTTTAAAGTAAATCTAAATGATTATGAATATTATATATACATATATATATATACGGTTGGATGATATATATATATATATATATATTATAATACAATATAATTAAATGAAAGGAAATAAAATGGAAAGAAAGGAACTGCATGTGGGTCATGTGTGGTGGCAACATGCGGTGCATGTGTGTGTTAGGTGGCAAGGCCACCGACTGAAAATCAGTCAAGAGAAAGCTATGTGTGCAAGTGTGCATGTGTGTGCTGTCACCGCGACTACATGTGGCAAAAGCCATCGACTACTGAGTCGGTTGGATAATTAGAAAGGAAAAGAGAGTTAGAAAGAGATTGAAGATGCGAGAGAAATTGAATCGCAAGAAAGGAAGAAGCAGGAATAGAGAGAGAAAGAAAGAAAACGAATTTTTGGAAAAGGGTTGAGACAATCTACAAACAGGTATATTCCTGATTTAAATTATGTTCATTTATATTTTTAATAGGTGTCGTTACTGTTGGAGTTGATGAGAATCCGAAATAGAAAAGAAAAACAAAAAAAAAACCAGAACTGGGTTACGGTTGGAAATGGTGATTGAACATAGGTGAAACCAAATGAAAATTTAAACCACGATATGAATAATACACTGCCCCAGGATTCCAAAACGCTTTGAATTGGTTTAAATGGTCAAGAAATGGCCATTCTGTGACCAGTTATTCCCTCACCGGTGCAACGCCGGAAACTGGGAATGGGTGCGTGAAATTGGTGATGTTGGAGGTTAAAACCAGTCCTAAAACGTTTCTTTAAATCCTAGATTTCATTGGGAAGAAAAACAGTAAAGTTTGGACGTAAAACCATGAGGATCCGTGAGGAACTTCACTGTTCCGGCGACTGTGGCCGGAAAACCCACCGGAGAAGACGACCGGATTATCGGGGGCTTCTTCGGGTCAGGATGAGACCAGGTCTGGGTCGGGTCGGGTTGAAATAATTACATTTTGACCTCAAAAGTCATAGATAATTCCACTAAGGCCCAACAGAGAAATGTGAATTTTATAAAAATACCCCTGACTCAAAAGTGGGTCAAACGAGGTCCAAATAGGGCAAATGAATAGTCAATTTTTATTATCTCGCATGCTCTGAGTCCAATGGTGAGGTCCGTTTCACGAGACGGAGTCCCGAAAAGTTACGACTTGTAAAAATGACCAAAATACCCCTGCTTCATAAGTGAGTCAAATGGACTCCGATTGAATTAAAGAACTTGTGAATTTTTGTTATTCTGAACCTTCCGAATCTATTGGTAATGTCAAATTTATGAAAAGAGGTTCCGAGAACAACAGACATATAAAAGTCTAAATAGGTATTAGAAATACTGATCATAGCAAGGCATAGAATTTGGTGAATAGAAATTATTCTGAAACGTACTTACTGATATATAGGGAACTCAACGGGAAAAGGCAAACCTACAGGAGACTGATTTAGCAACGCATTAGAGGTAAGTAGATACCCTTTATCTTCCATGTGGTGTTATCAAGCCAAGTTCATTCTTTTACTGCCAAACTTGTACTCCTGAGCGTATCTGATGTTATTGTCTCCACAATGTGATATTGTTCTATCTGGTGGACATTGATTTATTGTTGTACCATTGTTATCATGTTGAATCGTGCTTTGAAATGACTATTGTTATGTTTCCATTGAATTGATGATATTCCATTTTTATATACTCCTATGGAATCATTTATGATCATGAAATGTTTATGTATACTGGATTTGTGCTCAGTCACAATATCCATCCGATGCTTTTAAATACACTGAAGACCTTCGGGTCGAGTTCGTGAACGGACATATGGCCATACACTGGAATGCACTGAAGGGGGTAAACCGGGCCCTCAAGGACCGAGGGCATATCAAGCCCTGACACAGAACAAAAGCATCTCTTATACGATTGTTCGACTATAACTGTTGAATTACCTTATTCTTGTGATTATCTTGTACTGCGAGATATTCCTTCATTGATCTATTTGTGATCGGTTTATTGTGGCAGCATGTTCACATTGATATATTGTTGTTAAGAGTTTCATGTTGATGTTATGTCCCTTACTCCTAATTGTACATTGTGTTCTATTGTTTATTGGCCCTTATGGAAATTGTACCCATTGGCTATCATAGCATCTTATTTTTATGATTGGCTATCATATTCTTATTCTTGGATTCATATTCTTTTATGAACCTTGATACCAGTGTCGGAGATCTGTATTTACTTGCTGGGCTCCTGTAGCTCATTCCACCCTCCTCACCCCCATTTCAGGTACTGATGCCGCAAGACCCCAGTAGGAGTCTGAAAGCATAGGAGGACATTTTGGGGAAACGTATCAGTCTATGTTTTAGTTCTCCCATGTATTCACCACCCACGGGTGCTGTTCATGTTTGGTTCTTATTTTGTTTATGTAGAACCATATTATGTATTGTAAAGACTTTCGCTAACATTGTGTATTGAAAGACTTCCGCTGTTATTGTTTTGAGGTTTTAGTACTTTGCATATTAGTACTATGATACAGGAATGGAAAAAGTAGGGACGGCCTTAGGGTCGGCCCCACGACACGAGATCCGCCTAGGGTGGATTTCGGGTCGTGACAGCTTGGTATCAGAGCTATAGGTTTCGATTGTGAGTCATGGGAGATAGGACTAGAAATAGAATGAATAGATATAACTGATGTTCCTTATATAGAGTTCATACGATCCTTGATCATTCTCTTATTGATTGATTTGACAATTTACGGGTTATTTTTACTGGTTATCTTTATAGACATGGTTATCACAAGGAATACATCGATAGTTATGAAATACATAGATCACTTAGAGTTAGAATCAATAGATAGAATTGAAGTCTCTATGATATAGATTTCATGTGAACATTGATTATTATTTTGGGCATTGATGGTTCTCTTATAGACACGGTTCACAAAAAGGAATATCTCAATAGATTATATTGACTCGGTTAGACCATAGACGAGTAGACTTTTATGGAAATACTTATCTAACACTTATGGTTTAGAGCAATGGTGTATACTAGGAATATTGGGATAGGGAAGGATCAATTAGACTGAATTGAGCGCCTTATAGAAGAGATTCTCAAATCTCTGCCTCAAGCTCACCCCAACAAATAACTATGTGCATCGAAATAGTGGCACCGTTAAGGATTACCCCACAGGGTGAACAAGGAATTGCCCTCGGAAAGCTAAGGCTACGGCCAGTGCCACACCTACGTCACCAGTCTTATTGGTGTCAAGGAAAGATTAAACTACTACCCAGATAGCCACAGGTACCCTTCCAGTTATTTATAACCTGTTTAGATCTTAAGAGATCCTTACACACTTGATTGTGTTTCCATGTAATTGCCGAACTGAACTTAGTAACTGAACATTTAGATGATTGATTTACTGATTCTATTACATCTGGAAGGTTATTATTGGAGAATGTTAGACGGAGAAACACGAGAACTTTAATGGTTACCTTGAGGATTATTGTTTAGAAATATTGAGCATAGAACACGAGATACGGAGCAAAATCACGAATATTATCAACAAGTGACCTATACTTAGAAGTTAGGTCTAGTGATGTAAAAGAAATCGAGACTGAAGATTAGGAGTGGATATATATTATGAAAATGAATAACGGTGATTGTAAACGGTTAAAAGAGAAAATGTGGAAAATTGACAGTCACTGATGTGCTATCAGGACCTCTGTTACCGGTGAGGAACGGCCGCCTTATCATGTAACTAGGGTAACTGAGAAACACACAGTGCTACCTTACCCAATCTGGATACTACGAATCCTTTATGATACTGTTAGAACGACGTATACCCCAGAGGACTTGAGGATTAGAATGCTACAATATCACTACATCTATCCTACCCAACCTAGTGATGCTAGGAAATGATTGGAGCATTAAGTCAAATTCTTAAGCTCACTGGTATCAAAAAGATTTGGTAAAAAAAAAAAAAGTTTTGTAATAGTAGTTCATGGGAGATGAGATTGATGCACTGGTATTACTAATGCCAAATAGAGTAAATCCTGACATGATAGATAGACTTATATGTGAATTCTGACCATTGATCTTTTACAGCGAATTGGGAGATGATTAGGCTACTGTACCAATAGTCGCCAGTATTATTTATAGTTGTTTACAAATGCTCAATATTGTTAAATATTACTCTACATACTGATTTATAATTTCAACATTTACTGCTAGCTGAACATAGAGACAGAACTCTTAGGTTATATGTTAACTGTTCAAGGATGATGATTGATGATAGATGTTATGCATGAAATAAGTAGAGTACGTAACATAGATATACGAGTGTTAGATTGACATATTATCCACTTGGAAAATAAAAAGACATTGATGAGCCAAGTGATTGCATAATAAATAAATTTCAGGGAACAATGATAGAATAAATGTAAGATTTATAATCTTTAAAATGAATTACATACTGTTATAAATAGGAATGATTACTTGATAGACAAGATTGAATAAATGTCAACTCTTGAAAGAGTCATTATCACTGAATACTATACACTGGGGAATCATTAGAAATGAACAATATACATAGAATATAGGAGGTACAGATCATAGGTGTATAGTTTAACTGATCCAAGAAAGAATTTGGTGTATTGAAACACATTAAATGAATTGTGGCTGTTGAAAGACAAAAGCAAGTTAAGATATTAAAAGTCAACTAGTCTTGGAAAACGACTACATATTAAAATGAAAATTGATGATTATTGACAAGTGACCCTTAAGGATAGTAGTGTACTTAAGGATAAGTGATGAGAATTCTTGAGATTTGACATTGACAATACTGAAGGAGGTTTCGATAACTGATATAGACAGAGAAGTGCAACTTGAGTAGGAAATAGTAGTCATACTTAAAAGAAATTGGAGGGAATCATAGCAATAATGAAATAAATAATCCGTAATGATTATTTTGTCTTATGAAGGTACATAATGAATATCCATTGGGTTACAATTTGATGATTGTTATATATGTAAGGGAACTTAAGGGGGTAAGTACAGGGGAATTGATATTCTAAATAAATTGATGACGTACCGGGAAATATGAAGAGTCTTGAGTAGGATATAGATAGAACAACGAGGTTTCAATGGGAGATGGTAGTTAAGCTTGGAAGGAATCATAGTAATATTGGATCTAGAAATCCTTGAGATTGTTTTATCTTATGGAAACATGTACTTGATATTTATTGAGTTATGGTTGATGATTGTTCTGTACTGAGGGAGCCTTAAGAATTAAATTACTATATCTAGTCTACAGACCTGATGTTTATGGTTGGACGGTCGATCTATATTACAAGAGTTATTGAGAATTGAAATTTTATTTACGGATTAAGAACTTGTTGATTTTCTATACAGTGAGAATATGTGAGAATTAAATTATGTTTCATAATAAACGAGGGAAACGATTAGTGCTCATTGAGGGATAGAATGTAATATAGAATTGGAAACATGACGCTTTGAAACGTAGTGAATCTAATAGTAATATCTAAATGACAGGAAAATGCCTTGGAAAGGTAGCAAAATTAATGGTGATATCTAGATAGAGGAATGACACCTTGAAAGGTGATACAGGTGATGAGTAACAGTTAATCAAATACATTATTGGAAAATAATACTTTTAGGGTTACTTATGATTGGTCTATCTTCTATGTTATGTTACACATTTAATGTGTTCCCACATGTTACTAACTGAATGTAGAAACTGAACGCCTGGACCATTGACTCATTGCTTACGTGACCGTCAAGAGAACTATCATTGAAACGTGTTAAATACAGGACATGTTAAATATAGACTATGGATACAGATACTCTTACATAGCTGACTTGAGGTCAAGGAACGATTAGTAGAATAACAGATTTATTGTAGAGGAAATGACACATAGAAGCCGATGTGAACTCTATGAGTTCCACATAATATCATTTCAAATGATATATATACCCTAGATATATTAGTAAACTGAATGGATAGAGTTTTGTCAAGCTACGTTTAGAAATTTTAAAATTTCCTTCATCAAAAGATATCTTAAATTACAGAAGCCGAAAAGAACCATAGGAAGGAATTGTGTTTCATGGGAAGGTTTCGAAGCATACGTGGAATTATAAAGAGGGTAGTACAGTTACAAATGTGACAGTAAAACTTGATTTGATGTGACTGTAAAACTTGATCTAACGTGACAGTAAAACTTGATTCTCAGCAGAAAATCTTTATCTAGTTAATGTAACAGCCTATTTAAGTTATATCGTGATGTTAAAGGAACCACGAAAACCACCGAGTTAGAACCGTTAAGTTTGGGGACAAACTTATTTTTAAGGGGGTAAGAATGTAATATCCCGACCCGGGATATAGCATGTACACCGAGCTGGACCGGGCTATAAAATGTAATCCTGAATTATAAGCCGTTATATGACATAAATAAAAGTGGATGCGTAATAGACTGTATTGTTTAATTACAATACAGAGGTACGAGAGGCAAACAGTCACGGGTGTCCGGGTGCCGTTGCACCGGAAGCCGATTTTACTAGAAAACGTGCAAGTGAGTGTCGACGCATAAATTTTTAAAGTAAATCTAAATGATTATGAATATTATATATACATATATATATATATACGGTTGGATGATATATATATATATATATTATAATACAATATAATTAAATGAAAGGAAATAAAATGGAAAGAAAGGAACTGCATGTGGGTCATGTGTGGTGGCAACATGCGGTGCATGTGTGTGTTAAGTGGCCAAGGCCACCGACTGAAAATCAGTCAAGAGAAAGCTATGTGTGCAAGTGTGCATGTGTGTGCTGTCACCGCGACTACAGGTGGCAAAAGCCACTGACTACTGAGTCGGTTGGATAATTAGAAAGGAAGAGAGAGTTAGAAAGAGATTGAAGATGTGAGAGAAATTGAATCGCAAGAAAGGAAGAAGCAGGAATAGAGAGAGAAAGAAAGAAAACGAATTTTTGGAAAAGGGTTGAGAAAATCTACAAACAGGTATATTCCTGATTTAAATTATGTTCATTTATATTTTTAATAGGTGTCGTTACTGTTGGAGTTGATGAGAATCCGAAATAGAAAAGAAAAACAAAAAAAAAACAGAACTGGCTTACAGTTGGAAATGGTGATTGAACATAGGTGAAACCAAATGAAAATTTAAACCACGATATGAATAATACACTGCCCCAGGATTCCAAAACGCTTTGAATGGGTTTAAATGGTCAAGAAATGGCCATTCTGTGACCAGTTATTCCCTCACCGGTGCAACGCCGGAAACTGGGAATGGGTGCGTGAAATTGGTGATGTTGGAGGTTAAAACCAGTCCTAAAACGTTTCTTTAAATCCTAGATTTCATTGGGAAGAAAAACAGTAAAGTTTGGACGTAAAACCATGAAGATCCGTGAGGAACTTCACTGTTCCGGCGACTGTGGCCGGAAAACCCACCGGAGAAGACGACCGGATTATCGGGGGCTTCTTCGGGTCAGGATGAGACCGGGTCTGGGTCGGGTCAGGTTGAGATCCAACCGACTGCAATACAGGTACCAACACTGTGTCGTTTTGTTTTAAAATTAAAATAATTTGGGCTTGTTTGGTCACGGATGTAACACCCCGATCTTGTGTAATTAATAATCAATTATTAATTAGTACCGGCTTAGAGAATAATCAAGGGAATTAACCCTAATCTCCCGACGGTCATGATAGACCGATAAAATAATTAAAACATGTCCGAGAATAGGGTACAGTACCCGAACCTAATTATCATTTAATTAGGTGAAATAACGTCGTTTTAATACTAACGGAACTCGAATTAGTTAACCCCAGAAATCCCGAATGACTAATAAATGACACGGAACCTCTGACACTGAAGATAACTGAAATAGGAACTGACCGGAAGGAACTGCATCGAAAAAGGAGTTACGGAATGAAAGTTATGAAGGAAACATTGAAATCGAATTAATGCGCAGCCAAATAGGGCCTTAGCCCAAAATGGTGAAAAATGGCCAAATTGGTGGTCAAGGGGAATTGAACCCTTGACCTCTGGTGGAAGGAGATTTTCCCAAAAAACTTACCAGGTGGGCTGCCATCACTTTGTGCTTAACCATACAACTAAATTGTATATATGCTCAAAAATTGCCTAAGCTGCCACCCAAATGGACCAATGGGGTTTCATGCAGCCACATATAAGATATATAATATATGTTATATGTATATATATATATATATATATATATATATATATATAACCTGATTGGACCACTCACCCCCACCAATAGAGTAGCATGCAACCAAGTGAATTATAAAATATACATATACACATTTGTATATGTTGTACCTGTGTCTCAGATTGGGAGAAACCAAAAACCGCCTATGAGTGTTGGTGTGTGGACGGATCTGCCATTGAGAGGAAAGGGTTCTTGCATGAGTGGGATTGTACATGCAAATGGGTGTATGTACATGGTGACATTCATGGAGATGCACCAAAGGAAGAGAGGATTCAGGGGGCATGACTAAACTGTGGCAACCAAGGGGGTCAGAACTGAGCTATATAGGAGCAGAGGCCTGAACCAAGGTAAAATCCCTAAACTGAAAATCTTTCTGTTTGGGTTTTGTTACTTTTTTGATAGTTTGAGCCGTATAGACAACATGCATGTAACTGAAGTATTAGGGGGAAGAAAATGGGAGAAAATTTGGGTTAAAACTGAACTGTTTTGGGTTTGAAACCATGAGAAACCGAGAGTCCATGTTCTGGGTTTTTGAAACTGTACTCTAAGCTCGGTTTAATGCATATAGGCGTAAAGAGCATGAAAAATGGAACCCAACGCAACTTGAATGGACCAAAATGGTCCCAAAATGAGCTAGATATGGGCAGTTGTAGGTGCGGCTGACCCAAAACGATAATCCTCCAATCGATTGGTTTTGTAGGATTTTAGTACACCAAGTTGTTCTTGAGGGCTCCAGAAAGTCACAGTGATTGAAAATAAGGATTAAAACGACCCAGGAAGGCACACAAATGGAACTGAAACACCGCCGGAGAATCGGCCATGGCCGGAGCTACGACCTGTAGTTTACCGTTTGACGGCCAAGATACGGTCCAATCAAAAAAATGAAAACATATTTGGAATCCTTATAAAAATTTCCTTCGAACCCCGTTGGACCGAACCATCGAAGTCACCGGAATTGTCCACCGGCGTCGGAGAAGACCCCTGCAGGTCACCGGAGAAGACAGAGACCATTTGGTCTCGGGTGGGTCCTGGATCGGACTCGGGTCGAGACCCGACCCATTGCGCAAACGGGCTTTAGTTGGACGGCGCCGTTTTGAGGCTAATTGTTTTAAATTAAAATCTGATTTCATCCTGTTTGGTTACGGGCCTTAGAAATAAAAATTGGGAAATTTGGGATAAGCTATCCGAGGATTAAGGGCCAAATTGGGGTTAACCAGGATATTGAAATCCGGTTTACTGGGGGTCAGTGGACCGGTTGGTTTTTGGAGGTTTTGGACTGGTTCAATTTTTGAACCCTAAAACCAAGGGGTTTGAACCCCTAAATTATGTAATTACATTTTGACCCCTGAAGTTTCATGAAATTACGATTAAACCCCTGACAGTTTTAAATATTACACAGTGGCCCACATTTTGGAAAATTTCTTCATTTAAGCCCCTGGTAATTAATTAAATAATAAAATAATTATTTAATTATTTTATTAAATGAGTAAAATTACAATTTTACCCCTGGACATTAAACATGTCAAACGGAGTCCAAATTGTAACACCCCGACCCGATGAAGAATTAGCAAGTCACTAAATATTAACTAGTGATTGAAACCTGAAGTAACAAGGTTGGTTTTCAATCACCAACTTGTTTCTATTAATCCCATTGAGACTGTACACTTTCATTTTGGGAAGCCAACCTCGAATTGAGACGTGACAAGAATAGATTACTACGTCGGGTAGATTATCAAAGTATGAACATGGATATATATAAATATATAAATATATTTATATTGTGAAATATAGATATTGATGTATATGCATACATAAATATGCATGTTAAATTAATAAGTGACTATTCAATTCATATAAAGACATATTATATATATAATATGATTATATAAGACATATATATATATACCTATTTATATAGGAATATAAAGTTGGGTGTAATATATATATATATATATATATATACTTACAAACAAAAGAAAGAAATTGTATTTAATATAATACAATTGAGAAGAGAGGGAGACGGTGGGCACTGCTCTCCATGCCTCTCCCATGTGAGCTGCTTGTGAAAAATAATGATGAGAAGGGAGGTGGCAGCCATGGCTGTGTGCCATGCAAATTCAGATACCAACAAGTGGCAAGGCCACCGATTGCATGAGTAAATGAAGGGGAAATAAAAGGAAAAGAGAACTTGTAATGGAAGAGGAGACGTGTGCAAGCAGTAGCAAGAAATTGAAGGATAGGAACTGAAGTAGGAGAAAAGTGGGAAACTGTAAGCAACTTGAACAGGTAAGATTTCGTTTGGAAATTGTTTAAATTGTGTACAAATTTAAAGCATGTAATAGTAGGGGTTTATTCTGCATAATATAAGCTGTAAACTACAAAAGAAATTACAAGAAATGATCAAGAATCGACTGAGAAAATTCAAGTTTCAGTTGGAACAATAATCAGAAAATTCTGGTGCAGGTCTGAAATAAGAGAAACCAAATCCAAATCCGAGTATTAGGACCTGTTCTAGATCATCCCAAGGTCTTAAAAATGGTAGACCGCGATCCAAAAACTCAAGAAATGAAACCTAAAATATTAGTTGCAGGTTTAAGTCGTGGAACCCAGATTCGGTTTTACACTTTTAAACTCAATTTTGAGAATGGATATGTAATCCCCATGTCATAAGGATCACACAGGGCCAAACCTCATCAAAAATAGTGATGGAATGAGGATTTAACGTGTAGTTACAGGTTCGGCTATCAAAAGTTAAACCGAACTCATGAACTGGTTTTAAAACCTTAGATGAATGCCAATCTCTTGGGAAATGTTCTAGAGATGGATGAGTGTAAAAACAGAAGAATTTAGGTGAATAGATTAGCTCGAAAATGAAGCTTTCAAGCTTCGGAAATTAGGGTTACAGTGGGTAACGAAGGAGGAAGACGACGGGTCGACTCGCTGTTGAATCGAGTCACCCGAGTTAACTCGGGACACGTGTCAAGAAAGGGCAAGTCCACCGCATTAAGAGAACGGTGACGTTTTGGTTATGTTGTAAAGATTTAAAATATCAGGGCTGACGTCATGATGACGTCAGCATGAGGTGTTGAACCGGATTGGTTTAAGGAGAACCGGACCGGTTCAGTTAAATTGAAACTGAACCCACTGGTTCAAACCGGAAGAGTTCAAAATTGAAATTTGACCCCAAAACTTTTGGGAAATTCTACTATGGCCCGGCTGAAATTTAATTAATAATAACTTAATAATATTTAAATAAAAGAAATTCCAAAAATACCCTTAGGCCATAAATAGAGTAAATGAAGTCCAAATAAAGTAAACCAATATTGGATTCTGACTATTTTGGACATTCTAAATCCAATGGCGGGGTCCGTTTTACGAAATGGAACTCCGAAAATTAAAGATATGTAAAGGGATAAAATGACCAAAATACCCTTTGTCCGCAAGTAACAAGTTATTAGTGTGTTCTTACTATTTCGGACCTTCTGAGTCCAATGGTGAGATCCACAACATGAAACGAAGTACGGAAAAATACGGTACGTAATTGGGTAAATGACTATTTTGCCCTTTTGACATACAAAAGTCGGAATTAAATTTTAGGAAAGCCTAAACTGACTTTCTCCAATGTTCCGGACTCAATGGTAGGGTCTATTCGACCAAAAAGAAATGTCTAATAAAAAAGACATAAAATTTGATGAATAGCATAAGTCCAGTGGCTATAATTAGTACACTGCTCGAAATACCAACTAAATGGTACGGTACACGAGAACATATGAAGTAAATAAATTAACTTAAAGTTAATGGAGCTACCAGGAGAGTATAGCTAAAATGAAGTTAATTCCTAACACATTAAATTGTGTTATAGGTTAAAAATACGAGTCAATTAAGTACATATGAAATTATGAAATCGTGTTAGGATCTAATACGAACTAAGTAGCATCAACAGGTGTTATTGCAGTAGATGTGAAGTTAATGAGACTGTTATTTATGAATTGTTCTAGGAACTACAAAAGGAAAAAGGAAGGCGTCGCAGTAAACGCCGAGCTTGGAGTATAAGGTGAGTAACCCTGCATTTGAAGTGGAGATTTAACTCCACGGATTTGAAGAAGTTTTAACTTCCAAAAGAGTTGAAGTATTGAATATTAAATTCAAATATCTCGTGATTCATTGTGCTCTTATAAATCTTGATATGACATGCTCAATGAATAATTTCTATCACTGTCTTCTCTAAAAGTAGTTGACATGTCTACATATTCTGAAGTTCTTGTTCAGAAGTCATATTTCAAATGCTATAAATGCATATGTTTGAAGAAGTCATATTGTAAATGTTTTTAAACAAAAACCATTTATTGAAGAAGCAGTATTTTGATGCTCGTTAAAAAGGCATCCAAATGTGCATAAGCACCCCATGAAGGTTGAAATCCTTCGGGATTCAACAGTAAATGCCCGGTAGAAGGATCTAATCTCCCAGGCAGTGAGATATCTCCCATTGTAGCATTGCAGTAAGATGGGAGTCTGGTTCGAAACAGATTCCACTTAACCAAAGAGAAAAGATGACAAACACTTTTAAAATGGAAGCAGGTTTTTACCCCCATTTTATTATGTACATTTATATGCTTTGAAATGCATAGATTCCATTGAAGAAATGTGTATTTAGCTTATTAACTATAAATGTTTTTAAGCTATCATTTGAAATCATACTATTAAACATGAAAGTAGGTTTTACCTCTTTCGATTATGCATGTTTTAAAATGCATATACTCTATTGAAGAAATGTGTATTTAGCTTGAATACTTTAAATGTTCAAAGCTATCTTTATGAAGAATGCATATATTCTGTATTCCGAGCATACGACCAATTGGTAGTGAGTATTTTATAAACTTTCATGTGCTAAACCACTGCCAGTTGAAACCCCATGACAAATGCCCGAATTACTCACAAGCTTAGATTAGCTTACCCGGACTTTGTTCGGACCCCCCCTTTCAGGTGTCAGGAGGCAAGCTCTGACTTTGATCAAGAAAGTGTATAATCTATGCTCATTTTGTGAAAGGGCGTAGGAAGTTATTGCAGGACTAGCGGATGTGGAAAAGCACTCGGACTAGTAGTTAGTCGTTTTTGGTTGTGTATATTATGTAGTTAAGTTTTGAAGAACAAACGAATATGTATTGTGTATAAAACTTTAGAATGTATTTACGCTCTGAATGTATAATCATGAGTACCGCAATGCAAAGAGCGGCAGTACCGGACGGATGTGCAAATTTTTTTTAATAAGAAAAGAAAAGAAAAAGTTTTTCACGCTTCCGCAACCACGTGTCGCACATCTATTCGATACCGTTGCTTATGTTTCGCCTTGCCCTAAGGCCTCGGTCGAAGGGCGGCGGTCACGATTCGGGATCCGCACAAGGTGGGTTTCGGGTCGTGACAGAGTGGTATCAGAGCTCTAGGTTAATGATCTTCGGGAAAGATCAAATCATAATTGAGGTTAAGAAATAACTAAGATTAGCTCTAGGTTGACTTAATCAACTTAGTGATTATGGAAGAATTAGGGACAGAACTATGAGTTAGGTAGATCCTAGACTACCTAAGATGTGAAGAATGTGATGTGAAATGAAGGCGAGGTATGGGACTCGCGTTATGGGACGTAGAAATGTGAAATAGCTGATATGGAATGAAGGCGGGGTATGGGACCCGCAGTACATAAGGTAGATATGGGACATGTGTGATATGGAATGAAGGCGGGGTATGGGACCCGTAGTACATAAGGTAGATATGGGTGGTACATAACATGGGATAAAGACGGGGTATGGGACCCGTAGTTACATGGGGGAAACATAACAAAGAGAAGAAATAAAGGTAGGTTATAAACCCTACGAAGTCAAGAATAATAATGTATTAAATCTTGAAACATAGGGCAGGTAAATGTAATGTTATATGATAGTACGTAATGGAAACTTAACAGTTGTGTATTTTTTTCAGCAACGATGGTGAATACGAGAAGGAATGAAGGGAATCCTGATGACAGACTGGACCGAGTTGGACATCTTTTGGAAGCAATGGCCCGTAACATGATTGACATCCAAGCCCAAATCCGAGCACCGCAACTGGTACAGAACCCTGGAATACCAAATAATCCAGGACAACTTGTTGAGGTGGTAGATACATCGGGTTACAAAACATTTCAAGGCTTTAAACCTCCTAGATTCGATGGGTTGGATGCCACTATTGACGCAGAGACATGGGTTAAGGAAATGGAACGAATATTTACAGTCATGCCATGTTCAGAAGAACAAAAAGTTTCTTACGCTGCTTTTACTTTTAAAGATGCAGCGCACGACTGGTGGCTTCTGGAAAAGGAAAGAGAGCCACCAATGACTTGGACAAGATTCCTGGAAGTATTCTATAACAAATATTTCCCAAGGTCACTTAAAAACCAGAAGATAGCAGAGTTTGCAACTCTGACTCAAGAAGCAATGACAGTAGCAGAATATGAAGCTAAATTTATGAATCTAAGCCGTTTTGCGCCTCATGTGATTAACACTGAAGACTTAAAAGCCAGGAAGTTTGAAGCCGGCCTTAAGGATAGCATTAAGTATCGACTTGAACCATTCGAACTCCCCACATATAATGCAGTGGTGGAGCGTGCTAAAATCTTCGAGAGGGCCGGGATGGCCTTACTTCAAAAGAGGGACAAGAATAAGACTGGCCCCAATCCCCAGTCAATGAAAAAGCCAGGAGCTAAAAGTGTGACTACGGTTAACAAAAAGGGAACCACTAGTCAAAAGTCGGGGGAGATTCCAGTGTGCCCTACCTGCCAAAAGAAACATCATGCACCCTGTTGGCGTGATACTGGGGGCTGCTACAAGTGTGGGCAGATTGGGCATATCGTTAAGAATTGTCCAAAATGGGACTCAACTATCAAGGAACCTACGGGAGTAGCTTCATCAGCTACGCCCCATGCGCAGGCTGTGACTACGGGAAAGACCGGAAAGGGTAAAGAACCTACAGTGTCTGGACGGGTGTATAATATATTTGCTGATGCTGCACAACCTTCGAAAAGCCCATAGGTACACTATCTACTATTCAATTCCAGTATCATGAATAAATTGCTATTTAAATTCCACTATTAGATGCATGAATACTATAGATAGAAGCAATGGGAGGAGACTGAAACTCCCGAAACAAAAATATTTGAGTTTTGAGGACAAAACTCTTTTAAGAAGGGAAGGATGTAACACCCCGACCCGATGAAGAATTAGCAAGTCACTAAATATTAACTAGTGATTGAAACCTGAAGTAACAAGGTTGGTTTTCAATCACCAACTTGTTTCTATTAATCCCATTGAGACTGTACACTTTCATTTTGGGAAGCCAACCTCGAATTGAGACGTGACAAGAATAGATTACTACGTCGGGTAGATTATCAAAGTATGAACATGGATATATATAAATATATAAATATATTTATATTGTGAAATATAGATATTGATGTATATGCATACATAAATATGCATGTTAAATTAATAAGTGACTATTCAATTCATATAAAGACATATTATATATATAATATGATTATATAAGACATATATATATATACCTATTTATATAGGAATATAAAGTTGGGTGTAATATATATATATATATATATATATACTTACAAACAAAAGAAAGAAATTGTATTTAATATAATACAATTGAGAAGAGAGGGAGACGGTGGGCACTGCTCTCCATGCCTCTCCCATGTGAGCTGCTTGTGAAAAATAATGATGAGAAGGGAGGTGGCAGCCATGGCTGTGTGCCATGCAAATTCAGATACCAACAAGTGGCAAGGCCACCGATTGCATGAGTAAATGAAGGGGAAATAAAAGGAAAAGAGAACTTGTAATGGAAGAGGAGACGTGTGCAAGCAGTAGCAAGAAATTGAAGGATAGGAACTGAAGTAGGAGAAAAGTGGGAAACTGTAAGCAACTTGAACAGGTAAGATTTCGTTTGGAAATTGTTTAAATTGTGTACAAATTTAAAGCATGTAATAGTAGGGGTTTATTCTGCATAATATAAGCTGTAAACTACAAAAGAAATTACAAGAAATGATCAAGAATCGACTGAGAAAATTCAAGTTTCAGTTGGAACAATAATCAGAAAATTCTGGTGCAGGTCTGAAATAAGAGAAACCAAATCCAAATCCGAGTATTAGGACCTGTTCTAGATCATCCCAAGGTCTTAAAAATGGTAGACCGCGATCCAAAAACTCAAGAAATGAAACCTAAAATATTAGTTGCAGGTTTAAGTCGTGGAACCCAGATTCGGTTTTACACTTTTAAACTCAATTTTGAGAATGGATATGTAATCCCCATGTCATAAGGATCACACAGGGCCAAACCTCATCAAAAATAGTGATGGAATGAGGATTTAACGTGTAGTTACAGGTTCGGCTATCAAAAGTTAAACCGAACTCATGAACTGGTTTTAAAACCTTAGATGAATGCCAATCTCTTGGGAAATGTTCTAGAGATGGATGAGTGTAAAAACAGAAGAATTTAGGTGAATAGATTAGCTCGAAAATGAAGCTTTCAAGCTTCGGAAATTAGGGTTACAGTGGGTAACGAAGGAGGAAGACGACGGGTCGACTCGCTGTTGAATCGAGTCACCCGAGTTAACTCGGGACACGTGTCAAGAAAGGGCAAGTCCACCGCATTAAGAGAACGGTGACGTTTTGGTTATGTTGTAAAGATTTAAAATATCAGGGCTGACATCATGATGACGTCAGCATGAGGTGTTGAACCGGATTGGTTTAAGGAGAACCGGACCGGTTCAGTTAAATTGAAACTGAACCCACTGGTTCAAACCGGAAGAGTTCAAAATTGAAATTTGACCCCAAAACTTTTGGGAAATTCTACTATGGCCCGGCTGAAATTTAATTAATAATAACTTAATAATATTTAAATAAAAGAAATTCCAAAAATACCCTTAGGCCATAAATAGAGTAAATGAAGTCCAAATAAAGTAAACCAATATTGGATTCTGACTATTTTGGACATTCTAAATCCAATGGCGGGGTCCGTTTTACGAAATGGAACTCCGAAAATTAAAGATATGTAAAGGGATAAAATGACCAAAATACCCTTTGTCCGCAAGTAACAAGTTATTAGTGTGTTCTTACTATTTCGGACCTTCTGAGTCCAATGGTGAGATCCACAACATGAAACGAAGTACGGAAAAATACGGTACGTAATTGGGTAAATGACTATTTTGCCCTTTTGACATACAAAAGTCGGAATTAAATTTTAGGAAAGCCTAAACTGACTTTCTCCAATGTTCCGGACTCAATGGTAGGGTCTATTCGACCAAAAAGAAATGTCTAATAAAAAAGACATAAAATTTGATGAATAGCATAAGTCCAGTGGCTATAATTAGTACACTGCTCGAAATACCAACTAAATGGTACGGTACACGAGAACATATGAAGTAAATAAATTAACTTAAAGTTAATGGAGCTACCAGGAGAGTATAGCTAAAATGAAGTTAATTCCTAACACATTAAATTGTGTTATAGGTTAAAAATACGAGTCAATTAAGTACATATGAAATTATGAAATCGTGTTAGGATCTAATACGAACTAAGTAGCATCAACAGGTGTTATTGCAGTAGATGTGAAGTTAATGAGACTGTTATTTATGAATTGTTCTAGGAACTACAAAAGGAAAAAGGAAGGCGTCGCAGTAAACGCCGAGCTTGGAGTATAAGGTGAGTAACCCTGCATTTGAAGTGGAGATTTAACTCCACGGATTTGAAGAAGTTTTAACTTCCAAAAGAGTTGAAGTATTGAATATTAAATTCAAATATCTCGTGATTCATTGTGCTCTTATAAATCTTGATATGACATGCTCAATGAATAATTTCTATCACTGTCTTCTCTAAAAGTAGTTGACATGTCTACATATTCTGAAGTTCTTGTTCAGAAGTCATATTTCAAATGCTATAAATGCATATGTTTGAAGAAGTCATATTGTAAATGTTTTTAAACAAAAACCATTTATTGAAGAAGCAGTATTTTGATGCTCGTTAAAAAGGCATCCAAATGTGCATAAGCACCCCATGAAGGTTGAAATCCTTCGGGATTCAACAGTAAATGCCCGGTAGAAGGATCTAATCTCCCAGGCAGTGAGATATCTCCCATTGTAGCATTGCAGTAAGATGGGAGTCTGGTTCGAAACAGATTCCACTTAACCAAAGAGAAAAGATGACAAACACTTTTAAAATGGAAGCAGGTTTTTACCCCCATTTTATTATGTACATTTATATGCTTTGAAATGCATAGATTCCATTGAAGAAATGTGTATTTAGCTTATTAACTATAAATGTTTTTAAGCTATCATTTGAAATCATACTATTAAACATGAAAGTAGGTTTTACCTCTTTCGATTATGCATGTTTTAAAATGCATATACTCTATTGAAGAAATGTGTATTTAGCTTGAATACTTTAAATGTTCAAAGCTATCTTTATGAAGAATGCATATATTCTGTATTCCGAGCATACGACCAATTGGTAGTGAGTATTTTATAAACTTTCATGTGCTAAACCACTGCCAGTTGAAACCCCATGACAAATGCCCGAATTACTCACAAGCTTAGATTAGCTTACCCGGACTTTGTTCGGACCCCCCCTTTCAGGTGTCAGGAGGCAAGCTCTGACTTTGATCAAGAAAGTGTATAATCTATGCTCATTTTGTGAAAGGGCGTAGGAAGTTATTGCAGGACTAGCGGATGTGGAAAAGCACTCGGACTAGTAGTTAGTCGTTTTTGGTTGTGTATATTATGTAGTTAAGTTTTGAAGAACAAACGAATATGTATTGTGTATAAAACTTTAGAATGTATTTACGCTCTGAATGTATAATCATGAGTACCGCAATGCAAAGAGCGGCAGTACCGGACGGATGTGCAAATTTTTTTTAATAAGAAAAGAAAAGAAAAAGTTTTTCACGCTTCCGCAACCACGTGTCGCACATCTATTCGATACCGTTGCTTATGTTTCGCCTTGCCCTAAGGCCTCGGTCGAAGGGCGGCGGTCACGATTCGGGATCCGCACAAGGTGGGTTTCGGGTCGTGACAGAGTGGTATCAGAGCTCTAGGTTAATGATCTTCGGGAAAGATCAAATCATAATTGAGGTTAAGAAATAACTAAGATTAGCTCTAGGTTGACTTAATCAACTTAGTGATTATGGAAGAATTAGGGACAGAACTATGAGTTAGGTAGATCCTAGACTACCTAAGATGTGAAGAATGTGATGTGAAATGAAGGCGAGGTATGGGACTCGCGTTATGGGACGTAGAAATGTGAAATAGCTGATATGGAATGAAGGCGGGGTATGGGACCCGCAGTACATAAGGTAGATATGGGACATGTGTGATATGGAATGAAGGCGGGGTATGGGACCCGTAGTACATAAGGTAGATATGGGTGGTACATAACATGGGATAAAGACGGGGTATGGGACCCGTAGTTACATGGGGGAAACATAACAAAGAGAAGAAATAAAGGTAGGTTATAAACCCTACGAAGTCAAGAATAATAATGTATTAAATCTTGAAACATAGGGCAGGTAAATGTAATGTTATATGATAGTACGTAATGGAAACTTAACAGTTGTGTATTTTTTTCAGCAACGATGGTGAATACGAGAAGGAATGAAGGGAATCCTGATGACAGACTGGACCGAGTTGGACATCTTTTGGAAGCAATGGCCCGTAACATGATTGACATCCAAGCCCAAATCCGAGCACCGCAACTGGTACAGAACCCTGGAATACCAAATAATCCAGGACAACTTGTTGAGGTGGTAGATACATCGGGTTACAAAACATTTCAAGGCTTTAAACCTCCTAGATTCGATGGGTTGGATGCCACTATTGACGCAGAGACATGGGTTAAGGAAATGGAACGAATATTTACAGTCATGCCATGTTCAGAAGAACAAAAAGTTTCTTACGCTGCTTTTACTTTTAAAGATGCAGCGCACGACTGGTGGCTTCTGGAAAAGGAAAGAGAGCCACCAATGACTTGGACAAGATTCCTGGAAGTATTCTATAACAAATATTTCCCAAGGTCACTTAAAAACCAGAAGATAGCAGAGTTTGCAACTCTGACTCAAGAAGCAATGACAGTAGCAGAATATGAAGCTAAATTTATGAATCTAAGCCGTTTTGCGCCTCATGTGATTAACACTGAAGACTTAAAAGCCAGGAAGTTTGAAGCCGGCCTTAAGGATAGCATTAAGTATCGACTTGAACCATTCGAACTCCCCACATATAATGCAGTGGTGGAGCGTGCTAAAATCTTCGAGAGGGCCGGGATGGCCTTACTTCAAAAGAGGGACAAGAATAAGACTGGCCCCAATCCCCAGTCAATGAAAAAGCCAGGAGCTAAAAGTGTGACTACGGTTAACAAAAAGGGAACCACTAGTCAAAAGTCGGGGGAGATTCCAGTGTGCCCTACCTGCCAAAAGAAACATCATGCACCCTGTTGGCGTGATACTGGGGGCTGCTACAAGTGTGGGCAGATTGGGCATATCGTTAAGAATTGTCCAAAATGGGACTCAACTATCAAGGAACCTACGGGAGTAGCTTCATCAGCTACGCCCCATGCGCAGGCTGTGACTACGGGAAAGACCGGAAAGGGTAAAGAACCTACAGTGTCTGGACGGGTGTATAATATATTTGCTGATGCTGCACAACCTTCGAAAAGCCCATAGGTACACTATCTACTATTCAATTCCAGTATCATGAATAAATTGCTATTTAAATTCCACTATTAGATGCATGAATACTATAGATAGAAGCAATGGGAGGAGACTGAAACTCCCGAAACAAAAATATTTGAGTTTTGAGGACAAAACTCTTTTAAGAAGGGAAGGATGTAACACCCCGACCCGATGAAGAATTAGCAAGTCACTAAATATTAACTAGTGATTGAAACCTGAAGTAACAAGGTTGGTTTTCAATCACCAACTTGTTTCTATTAATCCCATTGAGACTGTACACTTTCATTTTGGGAAGCCAACCTCGAATTGAGACGTGACAAGAATAGATTACTACGTCGGGTAGATTATCAAAGTATGAACATGGATATATATAAATATATAAATATATTTATATTGTGAAATATAGATATTGATGTATATGCATACATAAATATGCATGTTAAATTAATAAGTGACTATTCAATTCATATAAAGACATATTATATATATAATATGATTATATAAGACATATATATATATACCTATTTATATAGGAATATAAAGTTGGGTGTAATATATATATATATATATATACTTACAAACAAAAGAAAGAAATTGTATTTAATATAATACAATTGAGAAGAGAGGGAGACGGTGGGCACTGCTCTCCATGCCTCTCCCATGTGAGCTGCTTGTGAAAAATAATGATGAGAAGGGAGGTGGCAGCCATGGCTGTGTGCCATGCAAATTCAGATACCAACAAGTGGCAAGGCCACCGATTGCATGAGTAAATGAAGGGGAAATAAAAGGAAAAGAGAACTTGTAATGGAAGAGGAGACGTGTGCAAGCAGTAGCAAGAAATTGAAGGATAGGAACTGAAGTAGGAGAAAAGTGGGAAACTGTAAGCAACTTGAACAGGTAAGATTTCGTTTGGAAATTGTTTAAATTGTGTACAAATTTAAAGCATGTAATAGTAGGGGTTTATTCTGCATAATATAAGCTGTAAACTACAAAAGAAATTACAAGAAATGATCAAGAATCGACTGAGAAAATTCAAGTTTCAGTTGGAACAATAATCAGAAAATTCTGGTGCAGGTCTGAAATAAGAGAAACCAAATCCAAATCCGAGTATTAGGACCTGTTCTAGATCATCCCAAGGTCTTAAAAATGGTAGACCGCGATCCAAAAACTCAAGAAATGAAACCTAAAATATTAGTTGCAGGTTTAAGTCGTGGAACCCAGATTCGGTTTTACACTTTTAAACTCAATTTTGAGAATGGATATGTAATCCCCATGTCATAAGGATCACACAGGGCCAAACCTCATCAAAAATAGTGATGGAATGAGGATTTAACGTGTAGTTACAGGTTCGGCTATCAAAAGTTAAACCGAACTCATGAACTGGTTTTAAAACCTTAGATGAATGCCAATCTCTTGGGAAATGTTCTAGAGATGGATGAGTGTAAAAACAGAAGAATTTAGGTGAATAGATTAGCTCGAAAATGAAGCTTTCAAGCTTCGGAAATTAGGGTTACAGTGGGTAACGAAGGAGGAAGACGACGGGTCGACTCGCTGTTGAATCGAGTCACCCGAGTTAACTCGGGACACGTGTCAAGAAAGGGCAAGTCCACCGCATTAAGAGAACGGTGACGTTTTGGTTATGTTGTAAAGATTTAAAATATCAGGGCTGACGTCATGATGACGTCAGCATGAGGTGTTGAACCGGATTGGTTTAAGGAGAACCGGACCGGTTCAGTTAAATTGAAACTGAACCCACTGGTTCAAACCGGAAGAGTTCAAAATTGAAATTTGACCCCAAAACTTTTGGGAAATTCTACTATGGCCCGGCTGAAATTTAATTAATAATAACTTAATAATATTTAAATAAAAGAAATTCCAAAAATACCCTTAGGCCATAAATAGAGTAAATGAAGTCCAAATAAAGTAAACCAATATTGGATTCTGACTATTTTGGACATTCTAAATCCAATGGCGGGGTCCGTTTTACGAAATGGAACTCCGAAAATTAAAGATATGTAAAGGGATAAAATGACCAAAATACCCTTTGTCCGCAAGTAACAAGTTATTAGTGTGTTCTTACTATTTCGGACCTTCTGAGTCCAATGGTGAGATCCACAACATGAAACGAAGTACGGAAAAATACGGTACGTAATTGGGTAAATGACTATTTTGCCCTTTTGACATACAAAAGTCGGAATTAAATTTTAGGAAAGCCTAAACTGACTTTCTCCAATGTTCCGGACTCAATGGTAGGGTCTATTCGACCAAAAAGAAATGTCTAATAAAAAAGACATAAAATTTGATGAATAGCATAAGTCCAGTGGCTATAATTAGTACACTGCTCGAAATACCAACTAAATGGTACGGTACACGAGAACATATGAAGTAAATAAATTAACTTAAAGTTAATGGAGCTACCAGGAGAGTATAGCTAAAATGAAGTTAATTCCTAACACATTAAATTGTGTTATAGGTTAAAAATACGAGTCAATTAAGTACATATGAAATTATGAAATCGTGTTAGGATCTAATACGAACTAAGTAGCATCAACAGGTGTTATTGCAGTAGATGTGAAGTTAATGAGACTGTTATTTATGAATTGTTCTAGGAACTACAAAAGGAAAAAGGAAGGCGTCGCAGTAAACGCCGAGCTTGGAGTATAAGGTGAGTAACCCTGCATTTGAAGTGGAGATTTAACTCCACGGATTTGAAGAAGTTTTAACTTCCAAAAGAGTTGAAGTATTGAATATTAAATTCAAATATCTCGTGATTCATTGTGCTCTTATAAATCTTGATATGACATGCTCAATGAATAATTTCTATCACTGTCTTCTCTAAAAGTAGTTGACATGTCTACATATTCTGAAGTTCTTGTTCAGAAGTCATATTTCAAATGCTATAAATGCATATGTTTGAAGAAGTCATATTGTAAATGTTTTTAAACAAAAACCATTTATTGAAGAAGCAGTATTTTGATGCTCGTTAAAAAGGCATCCAAATGTGCATAAGCACCCCATGAAGGTTGAAATCCTTCGGGATTCAACAGTAAATGCCCGGTAGAAGGATCTAATCTCCCAGGCAGTGAGATATCTCCCATTGTAGCATTGCAGTAAGATGGGAGTCTGGTTCGAAACAGATTCCACTTAACCAAAGAGAAAAGATGACAAACACTTTTAAAATGGAAGCAGGTTTTTACCCCCATTTTATTATGTACATTTATATGCTTTGAAATGCATAGATTCCATTGAAGAAATGTGTATTTAGCTTATTAACTATAAATGTTTTTAAGCTATCATTTGAAATCATACTATTAAACATGAAAGTAGGTTTTACCTCTTTCGATTATGCATGTTTTAAAATGCATATACTCTATTGAAGAAATGTGTATTTAGCTTGAATACTTTAAATGTTCAAAGCTATCTTTATGAAGAATGCATATATTCTGTATTCCGAGCATACGACCAATTGGTAGTGAGTATTTTATAAACTTTCATGTGCTAAACCACTGCCAGTTGAAACCCCATGACAAATGCCCGAATTACTCACAAGCTTAGATTAGCTTACCCGGACTTTGTTCGGACCCCCCCTTTCAGGTGTCAGGAGGCAAGCTCTGACTTTGATCAAGAAAGTGTATAATCTATGCTCATTTTGTGAAAGGGCGTAGGAAGTTATTGCAGGACTAGCGGATGTGGAAAAGCACTCGGACTAGTAGTTAGTCGTTTTTGGTTGTGTATATTATGTAGTTAAGTTTTGAAGAACAAACGAATATGTATTGTGTATAAAACTTTAGAATGTATTTACGCTCTGAATGTATAATCATGAGTACCGCAATGCAAAGAGCGGCAGTACCGGACGGATGTGCAAATTTTTTTTAATAAGAAAAGAAAAGAAAAAGTTTTTCACGCTTCCGCAACCACGTGTCGCACATCTATTCGATACCGTTGCTTATGTTTCGCCTTGCCCTAAGGCCTCGGTCGAAGGGCGGCGGTCACGATTCGGGATCCGCACAAGGTGGGTTTCGGGTCGTGACACAAATAAATTAAATAAATAGTGTATTTTCACTATTTCAAGCATTCTGGACTCAATGGTACAGTCCGATTTTGGAAATACAGTCCCGAAAAATACAGACCCGTAAGTGATAAATGACCGAATTGCCCTTGATGGTACCCAGAACCAAATAAAAATATCAGATAGCCTATTTTGACTATCTCGGGCATTCTGAACTCAATGATGAGGTCCGTTTAATGAACTGAGGTCCCGAAAAATACAGACACGTAGGTGTAAATGACAAAGTTGCCCTTAATGATACCCAGGGCCGATTAAACATAACAGACAGTCCAATTTCACTATGTTAGACGCTCTGGACCCAATGGCGAGGTCCGTTTTATGAACTGACGTGCCGAAAAATACGACACGCGAAATTACCAAATTACCCCTGATACCGTACGAGACCTAAACAAAGTCCGATTGGGACGAAATTGATACCGGTAGGAGCCCAGACACTGGTGAGACTGTATACTTGATTAGATGACGAATCGGGGTCAGAATTACACAAAACGTAAAATGACCAAAATGCCCCTGAGCATTGTAAGCGCAAAGTAGAGGTCGAATAAAGGTCAAACTGATCTGATAAATTATCATAGGGATAATTATGAACACTAAAGTGCTAAATAAGACTCCGAGACAGTCAACGCGTAAAACGAGAAATGACCAATGTGTCCCGACGATCTAAAGCAGATACCAAATGAAGTCCAAGGGACTTACAAATTTATACATGAGATATATGGGACGTTCTGAGGACCATGATAGGGTCCGGGGCAAAAATGACAAAATTACCATTTTGCCCCTAAGACTAAATAAGTACCTAACTGATAGCGACTTAAGTCTAAAAGACTTGGAACTTCACGCATAAGATATACGAGATATTCTGAGTACCATGATGGGTCCGAGATAAGAATGACAAAATTACCATTTTGCCCCTAAGAATGAATAGGTACCTAACTGATAATGAATGAAGTCTAAAAGACTTAGATTAGAATCCTGATAACCACTAAGCCTAATTAAAGAATGAAATAGCCTTGGGTGAGACTAATGAAAGGGGGATAGGCTACTAGGCTATCTTAGGTAATCCGATAGACACCTAAGATGACGAATAAGACCTGAATGGATGAATTCTGATCTATCTATGATTAATGATGATTATTCAGGATGTACAAGGATGTGCCTGAAACAATGTTTGGAGGTTGTCAGATTATTTGCGCAAGGAGATAAACCTAAAAGTTTGTGAGTAACTTCTGACACTGTTTTGATACTGTCCCTTGATTTATTGATCTGTTTTGAATGCAATTATTTAAGTGCAATTATTTAAATGCATGCCTTTTCGTACTATATCACTTATGACATGGTTTTAGTCTTTTTAAATAATCGACTATATTCCTGATCCCTGTGCTAGCATCCCGTACTGTTTTCCCTGTTTTGAACTGTTGAGATAAATGGATGTATTGAACCATTATTCCCGAAATGATTAAACTAACCATGTGATATAGGCAAAGAACGATATTTTGTCGTACCGTACTACTTGTATAGTATACTGTCTAAATACTATATTTTTTTAAATGTACGTACTTAATGTAGGCCCTTTGCACTACATTTCGCACGATGTGATTGTGTCCTTTGAATTAGGAATTCCGTTCAGTTCGGTTATGTGCTATCCGTTAATGCTATGTCTATGTCCCTGATTGATACGTTCGATTCCATTGTGTACCGCCGGTCGATAATAGGTCTGTTTGGATTGATGTATTGTTCAGTTCTGTTATGTTCTACCCGTGATGACATGCCCCTGTCTTGATTAAAACGTTGTTCAGTTCGGTCATGATTCGTTCCACTAGTGATATGTCTCCGACTTGATTGTTATATCGTTTCTACTCAGCTCCGTTATGTTTCGTTCCGTTCATGATGTGCTTGTGTCTTGATTAGTATATTGTTTTTGTTCAGTTCCGTTATGTTCTAGCTATTGAAGGTATGCCTTCGTCTTGATTGATGTCTTGTTCAGATCCGCTATGTTTTAGCCGTCGATGATATGCCTCTGTCTTGATTGACTTATTGTTCCCACTCAGTCTCAGCTGTGATTCGTTCCGTTAATGAAGTGTTTGTGTCTTGATCGATATATTGGCAATGGTTATTGTTTTGGTCCGATTGGTTATGTTATGTTCCGATTCGTTTGTACTGTTTGTGCAATCTTGTTCCATTGTACTAGACTGCTTATGAAATGGATTTAGAAAATTGTTATTTTGAAATGATTAAATTATCCACGTGCCTTGGAAGCAAGGACTGGTTTTGAAACCCATGATAGGGAATCTGTGTTACTCACTGGGCTTATTTAAGCTCACCCCATTATTCTGACATTTTTCAGGAATTACCTCCATTGGATTAGAAGGTACTATGACATGATGTGAATAGGCCAAGTGGCATTGCAAATAAGGATCAGATGGCACTGATTTGTAGAGACTTACATTCTTGTGAATCGAATCCGTATATCCAGGTAAGTGATATGATACGACTGACTTGATTGACATGCACTAGATATTGGAACATGGCTCATGGAACTAAATGGTACTCTAGAGATATTAGATCTGCTATGTTGTTATATGCTTGATTTTAGATATGCTCTGAGATTAGAATTGTTGACTGATTGGATTTAGTCTTGCTCTGTGATACATATTCTTATGATGGATAAGTGAGTTGCATTCCCGTGACACAAAGAAAAAGTTTTAAATTCCGCTGCATTTGACCCTACAGTTGGAGTGCAATTCGTCGGAAAGTTCAGAATTTGCCTTTGGTTGGTCGCGTCGCGACCGACTGGCAGTCACGTCCTCAACATCCGCGTAGGGTGGGGTTCGGGATGTGACAACGGATATAAGGGATTGGAATTGGGTTGGGGTTGTCCAAACCGTGGATAAGGTGAGAGAATTGGATATCTCAACCCGGTTCTCTGAAGTTAACTGAACCGGTTGGTTCACAGTGGAATGGAACCGGTTTAGGGTTTCTGGTTCTGAACCAACTGGTTCAGACCGCAACTCTGCATAATTACATTTTGACCCCAAAAGTTATAGATAATTCCACTAAGGCCCAACAGAGAAATGTTAATTTTACAAAAATACCCCTGACTCAAAAGTGGGTCAAACGAGGTCCAAATAGGGCAAATGAATAGTCAATTTTTATTATCTCGCATGCTCTGAGTCCAATGGTGAGGTCCGTTTCACGAGACGGAGTCCCGAAAAGTTACGACTTGTAAAAATGACCAAAATACCCCTGCTTCATAAGTGAGTCAAATGGACTCCGATTGAATTAAAGAACTAGTGAATTTTTGTTATTCTGAACCTTCCGAATCTATTGGTAATGTCAAAATTATGAAAAGAGGTTCCGAGAACAACAGACATATAAAAGTCTAAATAAGTATTAGAAATACTGATCATAGCAAGGCATAGAATTTGGTGAATAGAAATTATTCTGAAACGTACTTACTGATATATAGGGAACTCAACGGGAAAAGGAAAACCTACAGGAGACTGATTTAGCAACGCATTAGAGGCAAGTAGATACCCTTTCTCTTCCATGTGGTGTTATCAAGCCAAGTTCATTCTTTTACTGCCAAACTTGTACTCCTGAGCGTATCTGATGTTATTGTCTCCACAATGTGATATTGTTCTATCTGGTGGACATTGATTTATTGTTGTACCATTGTTATCATGTTGAACCGTGCTTTGAAATGACTATTGTTATGTTTCCATTGAATTGATGATATTTCATTTTTATATACTCCTATGGAATCATTTATGATCATGAAATGTTTATGTATACTGGATTTTTGCTCAGTCACAATATCCATCCGATGCTTTTAAATACACTGAAGACCTTCGGGTCGAGTCCGTGAACGGACATATAGCCATACACTGGAATGCACTGAAGGGGGTAAACCGGGCCCTCAAGGACCGAGGGCATATCAAGCCCTGACACAGAACAAAAGCATCTCTTATACAATTGTTCGACTATAACTGTTGAATTACCTTATTCTTGTGATTATCTTGTATTGCGAGATATTCCTTCATTGATCTATTTGTGATCGGTTTATTGTGGCAGCACGTTCACATTGAGATATTGTTGTTAAGAGTTTCATGTTGATGTTATGTCCCTTACTCCTAATTGTACATTGTGTTCTATTGTTTATTGGCCCTTATGGCAACTGTACCCATTGGCTATCATAGCATCTTATTTTTATGATTGGCTATCATATTCTTATTCTTGGATTCATATTCTTTTATGATCCTCGATACCAGTGTCAGAGATCTGTATTTACTTGCTGGGCTCTTGTAGCTCATTCCACCTTCCTCACCCCCATTTCAGGTACTGATGCCGCGAGACCCCAGTAGGAGTCTGAAAGCATAGGAGGACATTTTGAGGAAACGTATCAGTCTATGTTTTAGTTCTCCCATGTATTCACCACCCACGGGTGCTGGTCATGTTTGGTTCTTATTTTGTTTATGTAGAACCATATTATGTATTGTAAAGACTTTCGCTAACATTGTGTATTGAAAGACTTCGCTGTTATTGTTTTGAGGTTTTAGTACTTTGCATATTAGTACTATGATACAGGAATGGAAAAAGTAGGGACGGCCTTAGGGTCGGCCCCGCGACACGAGATCCGCCTAGGGTGGATTTCGGGTTGTGACACCAGTAATGGGATAGCTGAGAAGAGAAGAAGCATTTATGATTGGTTTCTGATGGGCTTGTTTCCTGATCATGAATGGAGGCTTCAATGGAAGCCATTGCAAGAAGCAGCAAGGATTATAGAAACACTAGAGAGAGAAGCTCTCCCTTCTCTCTCGAACCCATTGTTACTCTAAAATGTTAATTTTGGAAACTATTGAAAAGTTCTCTATGTAGAAAGCTTCATTCACGTTCGTAGCCTCCAAATTGCGGATACAAGTTCTTTTTAAAACCCTAGGGCCAAATAAGGCCTACATCAAATAAAAGACACGGGCTGAACATCTTCAGACCCAAAACGTCCTAAACTACTGACTAAAACTAATAAAAGAAATCCACTAAATGAGTTAAATTGGTCCAAATGCCTACAACCATAAAAACATAAAATAGGCCCACACGCTTATACTTAACGAAATAAAAAGTCTATACGAAACCACTTGGTTGTGCCGCCACCCTCTGTAGCTTGTAGCACATTGACTAAAGCTGGTTCTTCATCTTTCAAGACCATCGTGAATGTTGGGGAGTTGCTCAATAACTCGGCCTAAGTGGATTGCACCAACCTTTGCATTGTTTCCTTGATCTTCTTAACTCTCAACCTTGTGATTGGCCCATCTAGAACTTGTAAAGGATCTTTAAGGCTTGGTCCGCAATGGTGCCCATCACCACCAAAGTTGTAGCCCACATTTTATTCCCTTCATTCAGAACCTTAAGAGGGGGTTGGACCACCAGTTTGTCTTCTTTCACGCATGGAGCCACATACTCAAGGGTAAAACCCCTGATGCTGAACATTTTTGTTGACCACTTGGCTCCATGATTTACCCAACGGATTTGCCACATTTCAGCCCCAATATCCACTCTATTAGGAAGCCCCATTTTTCCCCCATTTATGTCTATAGGGGACAGCCGCTTGCTAGCGCATCTTAGGTCTGAAAAAATAATTTTTGTGGCTGTCAATTGGTCTTGGACAGCCTACACGCCATGATGGGCACCATGGTAGACTGAGTCTTAAAGATCCCTTACAAGTTCCAGATAGGCCAATCACAAGGTCAAGAGCTAAGAGGATCAAGGAAGCAATGCAAGGATTGGTGCAAGTCACTTGGGTCGAGTTTGAAAATTCATCGAGCAAGACCCCAACATTCAAGATGGGCTTGAAATAAGAAGAACCAGCTTTAATCCATGTGATACAAGCTATAGAGGGGGGCGGCATAGCCTATTGGTTTTGTGTAGATTTTTTATTTCATTAACTATAGCCTTGTGGGCCTATTTAATTCAGTAAGTGGATTTCTTTTATTAGCTATAGTAGTGTAGTTTAAGATGTTTTAGGCCTGAAAATGTTCAGCCCATGTCTTGTAATTGATGTAAGCCTTATTTGCCCCTAGAGTTTCATGGAGGGTTTTAAAAGGACTTGTAGCAGCAATTTGGAGGCAGTTAAACATGAATGAAGCTTTCTTCAAAGAGAATTTTCAGTTTTCTCTACTTCTTCTTGATTGAACTAAGATCTTATCCAAGGCAAACCCTTTGTGGTGTTCTCATCAAATCTAGGCTCTTGAAACAAGATTTCAACGGGTCTAGATAATCTTGACTTGATTCTTGGCTTTCCTGGGAAGTTTCAATTTGATTGTGGGTTCAAGGGATTTCAATCTCACGGGTTCACATCATTTGGTATTAGAGCTTAGACTCCAAATCAGGTCTGATTTATCCTTTTTAATTCTTGCATTTGGGTTTTGTCTTAGGAGTCTTCTAGGTTTTTCTATTCTAATCTACGATTCCTTCTTCATTCTTGTTAATTTTGTGTGTTTGAATTCAGATCTATGATTCTCACAATTGACTACCCATGTATTTGATTCAAGAATTCAGACCTGCGAATTCTTTAATTGATTACACGAATCTTTGCTTTAAATTTCAGATCTATAATTTCCATATCTATAATCTTTGTTTTGATTCCTTCTATTTCAATTCCTTGTTGTTGAAATTAGATCAATCTTTTTCAAAATTTGCAATTATTGTTACTGTTTGTGACCAAATCTGTATTCTTTTTTTTTTTTTTTGAAAAGTAAATTTATTAAAGGAAAGAAAGAGAAAAGAAGAAACAAAACAAGAGGGCATACCCTCGAAACAAGCTAGAGGGAAGGAAAGACTTCTACAAACAGAAGAAATCAAAGCTACTAAACAATAGAAGCAAAAATTGTTAGATGTTAAAGATGGTAGCTCGGAAGAGAAAAAAAGACAGCGTATTCAAGGGTTGCTGCATAGTTAGAAATGTCAAAAATGTCAAATTCCTTGAGATCCCTATCATTTTAGTATCTTGTTTCCTAATTGCTCTTGTCCTCGTACAATTCCTTGAGATCCATGTCATTTTATTCCTTCTTGTTTCTTGAATCTATTGCTGGTTGGAATAATACAAGGTTTTGTTTTGATTTAGTTCAACTAGTTCTTCAAGGGCATGAAAGGGAAAATAGGTGAGGTACAAGGCAATATTGGGTGAGAATCATATTGGAAAAGCCCAAAAGAGTGAAACATGAGTGGCATGGCAATATTTGAGCGTAAACACGTAAGGGAGTGTGTGAAGTTTTTACCACTAACACTTTGTTTTGGAGGGCTTTAAAAATGTCTCATAAGAGTGACTCAACACTTAAGGAGGAGATGGCTAACTCATTTTTTATTTTGCAGGTCATGCAACAACAGTTTAAACAGTTGAATTTGGTGATGGAGGAGATGAGGGATCGGATGGATCAACAAGAGGTCATGATTAGAAATCTACATGGTGGGCGAGATAGGAGGAAACGTGAGCCTAGCATTGAAAATGAGTATGAGAACGAAGAAGATGATAAGGCTGAGGAAGACATAGCATCTGAAGTTGGAATGGGTGGAATGGGCAGACCTAGAGGAGGTAGGCGTGGAAGAGGATATAAGAGGAATTCAAGGGGTCGAGATGGGGTGAATAGGAACCTTGGGAGGATCAAAATGAAAATACCATCTTTCCAAGGAAGGAATGGCCCTGCAACTTATTTGGAGTGGGAGAAGAAAATAGAGTTGATTTTTGGTTGTCACAATTACTCAGAAGAGAAGAAGGTGAAGCTGGCGGTAATTGACTTCACTGATTATGCAATTATTTGGTGGGATCAATTGGTGACCAATAGGAGGAGGAATTATAAGAGACTTGTTGAAACATGGGGTGAGTTGAAAGCTCTCATGAGGCGGAGATTTGTACTTGGCCACTACTATATACACCGTCTACCAAAAATTACAAAACCTTACATAAGAGACTAGGAGTGTAAAGGATTACCATAAGGAGATAGAGGTGGCTATGATTCAGGCAAATGTAGAGAAGGATCGGGAGGCCACAATGGCCAAATTTTTAAGTGGTTTGAATAGGGACATAGCCAATGTAGTTGATTTGCAACATTATGTGGAGGTAGAAGACATGGTGCACGTGGCTTTGAAGGTGGAGAGGCCGTTAAAGAGAAGGTGAAGCTGGCGGTAATTGAGTTCACTGATTATGCAATTATTTGGTGGGATCAATTGGTGACCAATAGGAGGAGGAATTATGAGAGACTTGTTGAAACATGGGGTGAGTTGAAAGCTCTCATAAGGCGGAGATTTGTACTTGGCCACTACTATATACACCTCTACCAAAAATTACAAAACCTTACACAAGGTAAAGGATTACCATAAGGAGATAGAGGTGGCTATGATTCAGGCAAATGTAGAGAAGGATCGGGAGGCCACAATGGCCAAATTTTTAAGTGGTTTGAATAGGGACATAGCCAATGTAGTTGATTTGCAACATTATATGGAGGTAGAAGACATGGTGCACGTGGCTTTGAAGGTGGAGAGGCCGTTAAAGAGAAGGTGAAGCTGGCAGTAATTGAGTTCACTGATTATGCAATTATTTGGTGGGATCAATTGGTGACCAATAGGAGGAGGAATTATGAGAGACTTGTTGAAACATGGGGTGAGTTGAAAGCTCTCATAAGGCGGGGATTTGTACTTGGCCACTACTATATACACCTCTACCAAAAATTACAAAACCTTACACAAGGTAAAGGATTACCATAAGGAGATAGAGGTGGCTATGATTCAGGCAAATGTAGAGAAGGATCGGGAGGCCACAATGGCCAAGTTTTTAAGTGGTTTGAATAGGGACATAGCCAATGTAGTTGATTTGCAACATTATGTGGAGGTAGAAGACATGGTGCACTGTGGCTTTCAAGGTGGAGAGGCTGTTAAAGAGAAAGGGGGCAGCAAGGTATACTTCAGTTTCAGGCACTCCTTGGAAACCAAAGTGGGATAGAAATGATCGAGCTGTAGTAAAGGGGAAGGCTGAACCATTTAAGGGACAAAATGAGGGAACTAGCAAGAACAAACCCAAGGTAGATTTCCAACCTTCAACGAATAGAGATATTAAATGTTTTAAATGTTTGGGTTTAGGGCACATTGAGTCTCAATATCCAAAAAAGCGGGTGATGGTTATGCGTGACAATAGGTAGGTGATGATTGAGAGTAAGGATGATGGTGATGAGATGCTCGAGTTGGTCGATGCTAGTGATGATGATGGAGTGGAATACCCCTTAGAAGGTGAGTCTCTTGTTTCCAAGCGTGTTCTTAGTACGCAAATTAAAGTAGATGACATGGAGCAGCAGATATAATACCCCGACCCAAATGAATTAGAATAATTCTATTCATGTCCTACCATCACATAATGATACCAAGATTAGAACAAGCCAATGAGCATGGCACCAAAAGTAAACCGAGACCAACTCAGTCCGAGAATAGTAGACCTCAAATATACCAAACTATCATGATGATTACTATACAGTAATGGGTACGCATATTGAGGCAAATAGTAAAATTGTGATATCAGGAAATTACGAGATTGGGAAAAAGCCCAAGTACGAACAAGTCGAGCCAAAAAATACAATACCCCGACCCGAAGTGTGATTTAGCAACCATGTGAAACCCGAACTATTAGGGCTCTACATGACAATATATAGTTTAGAAACGTACGACAATGTCAATCATACAGGTGAAGTTACTATCAATTCCATGTATCACAGGTTCGCCTGTACGAGAGATCCGATGGTACGAAAAGTTGTTCACATAAACCAGTACATGTATCGATATACGTGTATAACAAATTACGTAAACAAAATGAGTAAATATGTATAATTGCGTATATGCATAAACATATGTATATATATATAATAATATATATCTATATAAATAAGTATATGTGAATTAAATATATAAAACATTTATATATGTATATATGTATAGGCTAACATATACATGTATATATACATACAGAATTAATTGTGTGTGTGCAAGTGATGTGCAAAAGAGAAACAAGAATTGTGTCGGTCAGTCGAGTGTGTAAATATATGTGTGTACTATATTATATATGTATGTAAAAGTCTTCATGGAAGTCTTCATGAAGTTAATGCACCTAACTAACCAAATGAAGAAAAAAAGAGGAGGGTAGCCAAAAAGAAAAGAAAGTCAACAAAGGGAGGAAGAAAAGAGAAAAAGGAAGGAATGAGGAAAGAGAGCAACCGTGGGGGGCGGTTGGAGTGTTGTGTATGTATGTGTGTGAGTAATTGGAGTAGAAAATAGAAAAGAAAGAAAATCAAAGGAAGCTAAGAAGAAACAAGTGCCTGTGCTGCATGCTTGAGGAAGGAAACAGAAGAGAAAAAAAAAAAAAAAAGAGCAGTAAAGGAAAAGGAGAGAAAACTCTCTATAATTTTCAAGTTTCAATTGCTGACTTTTTTGTAGAATTGCTTAAAGCTTAGAAAGAATTACAAGGTTTTAAAGACCATGAAAAATGGTGAATTTAAGAAGAAACCATAGCTCATTTGGTTAAGTAATGAGTGAGAAAAACTAATTTAAAGTTTGAAGGAAAATTTTGGGTCATTGGGTTTTTGATCGATTTAGGTTGTTTTATGAATGGGGAATTGTTGCCCATGGGTACAAAAACTTGTAGGTAAAATTTGGGCTCAAAACCATGGTTAAAAAGCCATGAAAAAGTGAAAATTCAATTCGCCAAAATATTGAGACAACTTGCCAGAGCTATCTGCAACTCCATTTTCTGAGGCCTTCCGGTGACTGAAACTGAATTTCGATGGTAGATATGGAAAGCCCATGAAGAGTATAAGAGGACCCAAGTGGTCGGACGTCAAAAAGTCACTAGAAAATGGCTGCTGTCGCCAGAGAAGGTGACGGGCGCACGGCTGTGCATGCTTCATGCGTGTTGTGTGCATGTTGGGCTTTTTTGTTTTTGGGCCATGGTTCGAGTTGACTCACCCAACCACCCATGGGTTAGATCCAAATATTTTATGATTTTTAAAATTTTAAAAATGCTGATTTGGGGCTGTTTGGATGCAAGAATAGTAGATAGAAATTAAATTGAAAATGAGAACAGGATAGCTTATCCAAGGTTGAAGAGATATCCGTTGTTTGGTTATTCCAAATTGAAATAGGACTTTATGATAATTAGACATTGACCCAGAATTTTGGATGATTAGATTTTGACCCCAAGTACTAAAATAATAATTAATTTAAAGGAGAAATTATCAAAATGCCCCTAAATTGAAAAGTAGTTAAACGAACTCCGATTAAAATAAAAGAATAGTAAATTTTTATTATTTCGAACATTTTGGACTCAACCGTGGACTCTGATTTGTGAAAAGAGGTCCCGAGAAGTAAGAACCCGAAAAAGTGCAAAATGATCGTTTGGCCCTTTTTAGTACAGAAGTCCGAATTGAATTCCGCGAAAGCCCAAAACAACTTTGTTCGATATTCCAGACTCAATGGTAGAGTCTAAATTAGTAAAAGAAATACATATAATAATGAGACATAAAATTTGAATGACTAGCATTAAAACTAAAATGTGTTTACATCATCTAGGAGACTTGAAAGGAAGAGGGAAAGTCACAGGGTACTACACTAAGAACGCATTGAAAAGGTAAGTGAATTCCTATCTCTTATACGTGGTTTTCCAAGCCATGATCTTTCTATTACATCCAAAACTTGTACTCATGTATGTATCCACTGCTATTGTTCCTACCATTGATATTGTCGTATCTGGTGGAGGCCTGTTAACTGATATCTCATGATTTGATTCATTGTACTGATACTTATCATTGAATGCATTATGTTATGATGTTCCATATCTTATACACTTCTTATGGAATTATGGATATACTCCTGATTTATGTTACATGCCGGGTTTTGTGCTCAGTTACATTACCCATCCGATGTATCTGATTAACTGGACCTACGGATCAATTTATTGGACCTATGGATCGAGTCCGTGAATGAACACATGGCAATGATGGTGTTTTTACTGCAGTGAGTTAAATGACATTTTATATGCATTCATGTTAAGGGGGGTATGCCGAACCCCTAAAAGATCGAGGGTTTGCCAAACCCTGAACGGAGTAAATGCATCATTCATAGTTGACTGTTATGTTGACATTTATTTGATTCATAGGATTTTTTCATTTTCCTATGAATAAGTCTATGATTGATAGTTCCTTATTTATTGAATTGACTGCGACCGATTATTGTGGCAGTATATTTATGTCGATCGTGATCATTGAGCTTTTCCTACACTCATGTTACACTGTTACTCACAAATGTTATTTTGCCTCATTGTTCATTGGCCATTACGGCATTTTACTGTTAACTGCAACTGTTGTCATGACTGGCTATCATGTTACCTTTGAGTTTGTATTTTTCCATGTGATTCCTAACCCATATTGGAGATTACTTACTGAGCTTGTAACTCACCTCATTTATTATATTTTTCAGGTGAGAATGCTACAATAGGAGATCCAAGATCGTAGAGAGACAGTTGAGGAGCATGATAAAATAATGTAGTATTTCCCATGTACTCACCACCTAAAAGTGGTTTATGTTTAGTTTATTGTCAGTTTCAGTCATTGAACGATGATTTGTATTAAGACTTCCACTTTTTAATATTATGTCTATATTATTTACTATTATCATTGTTGATGGAAAAGGAAAAAGTAGGGACAGCCATTGGGTCAGCCCCGTGACACGAAATCTGCATAGGATGGGTTTCGGGTCGTAACAACTTGGCATCAGAGCAGAGTCTTAGGATCTAGTGAGTCATGGGAGACAGAATTAGAGTACCAGAACTGTTAAAGTCTAAGAGTCAGTTGATAGATAATATTGACATTACTAGGTTAGACTTTTATGTGAACACTGATGATTAATTTACTCATACATTGACTGATTATCCTTTACAAAAAAAAAAGTTAACACCATGAATACGTCGATAGCCAGAAATCATCTAACTGAGACGAATCAGATAGATTAATTGAACAGAATCGAATGCCTTATGAAAAGAGTCACCAAGGCTCTACCTAGAATCAGGCCCCAGCGGTTGACCATCACAATGAAGTAGTGGTACAAACAAAGACCATAAAATGGGGCGGGAAGGAAATTGCCAAAAAGAGTCAAAGATGACAATCGAGGCATAATTAACTACTCCAACTACCTAAAAAGTTCACCAGGGATAATGTGTCAAAAATACCACTAGGAGATGATCGGGCTACTGTACCCGTAGTCGCAGGTATTTTCTAGTTGCTTAAAATCTGTCCCTATATTGTTTAAATATTTGACTTATAGTTCCCGCATTGACTACTAAGTTGAACTTAGAAACAGAATCCCTAAGTTACAAGTTAATTGTTTCAATACCATTGAGAGATTATTATTGATGAATACTATATATCGGGGGAAAAGACTATATGTTATGATGGGAATCGGTGATTCTTGAACAATTGAGATGGTTAAGTAAATAGTGACCTTTAAGGAATAGTGTAACACCCCGACCTGATTAATTGATGATTAGTCCATTAATTTTTAATTAGAAATAACATGAACAATAATTAAGGAAATTAGTCGAAAATTATATATGACTAAACAATAATCGAGCACATACGAATGAGATTAATTAATAGAAATACGAGGTTAACCCAAAAACACCAAAGATGGTGTATGTCGGGAAATTGACAATCGGGTCAACCGGGTGCCGAAATGGATAAATGGATCGATACGAAGAATTAAATATGAAAAATAATGTAAACGTCATATGAGACACGAACGAAGACTCACTATTAGAAAAATAAACAATTAAGATACCGAGTCTCGGCTTTAAGCCAAATGTACTACTATTTATAAATAAATATCTGATGAAATAAAATATCATAAAATACGATAAGATAGGCTGAAAAAGATGTTTATACGCATATATATATATAGTTCTATATATAGAGATAGAAAAATATATCAACTATATAAATATATATAAGATTATTTAAACTAGGAAACTACATAGAAGCTTCTTGAAGAAGCTGGATCATAAAGCCTTCAGCAAGACAACAGATATATATATATATTGATGCTGCACTTTTCGACTTGCAATAAGTGTGGACTCCGTGACCTGTAGAACACTCAGAAAGACGATCAGAGGTCCACCAGATTGGCTCCGGCGGTAGCCGCTCCGATGCTTAATGTCACATCCCCCTTACCCACCCTGTGCGGATTAGGGGCATGCAACCGGCCAGTTAGGCACCCATCGATTTTTTTTTTTTTTTTGAAATCAAAATGCCGACGGTAATCCTAACCACAGGCCATTCATCAGTAACATCCAAGTACAATGCATTCAAATAATTATAAGTTGCAGCGAAACTAAGGGAATGCATAACACCTTGGCAGAGCCATTAATACATCCATGGTTAACTATTACATCATTGTCCTACAAAAGATACGAGTCTTAGGTTTCAATACATCATATTCAAAAATGGAGTTAGGTACAAAAATGGTTAATTCATAAGTTCTTCAAAATAGTTCTCCGGGTCTCCAACCCGCTAATCCTGGTCGCTGGGTCCCTCACCTGAAAAATGTTAGGGAAGGGGTGAGCTTTAAAAAGCCCAGTGAGTAACACGGGTCCCCTGTCATGGGTTTCAAACCATTGTTGTTTATAAAACAGGTGGTTGAATCAGGCATTTCAGAGGATATAGTTAAATCCGTATATTTGAACAATATTTAAAACAAGAATACAGTCAAAACATCATAGCAACAGAACAGTTCAATAATGAGCGGAGCAGAACAGTATAACAGGATAACAGTACAGTATGCACAATTTAAATAGTGCAATATGCTCATACAGTGTTCAAGACTGAATTTGGTACCATGAGTCAGTTATTCTTTTAGTAAAAACAAGGATAATTTCATTTCAATACGGAACAGTGAAATCGGACAGGGTAAAATATAGTCATGCATTGAGTAAAAGCATGGAAGATAGTATATCAGTAGGAACAGTACAGTACAGTATAAAAAAAAACAATAACTAGACGGTGTACTTATACACCAATTCAGGAGTCTAGGTTACTCACCTTGTGCGGTAACGGGACTTAACTGAGAAGCCTTTCTCTTCTTCTTATCCTTCTTTATCCTAGAAAATTTATGAACATTTCGTAAATCTCACATGAATCTTAACTTGGTTTATTTTAATTCAAAATTCAACCTGAGTTAGACTATCTCGCTATCTGTGTGTTTTTATGATAATTGAAATTCACCTTTGCACCCACTCTTTCAGGGCTTCTGTGTCTTCCTGTTTCTTTAGTTTAGCCTCTACAACCATTGCCTTGGTACGCATCTTGTATATAAACGGTCGAACGGAGACTACCTCGGTTGTTTTGGCTATCCTTATGTTCCGTTCGATAATCTTTTGTTGCCATAATAGTTGTCGCATGAACTCCTGTTGCTTCTTGTCAGCTAGTCTTTCGGCTTTAGACATAATGGTAAATTTCTTGTTTTTCCCTTCCATGACTGGCTTGAGTTTTTATCCTATAGCATGATCCCAAGAAGTCAGGATGTGTACTACCTCTAGGCAGTCCGGTCATGAAATTATTTAAGCTTTCATTGGGTTAGTTCTTAGTTCATTCGGATGTTATCTAACTTGATACAGGGTTAGGGGTATTTTGGTCATTTCACAGTTGTGAAGTTTCGACTCCGATTCGTCATCCGATCACGTGTACAGTCCCATACGTGTCAGGGTTTCTATTATTTTCAGTTTCGTCTCAATCGGACTTTGTTTGGGTTCTAAACAGTGTTAGGGGCAATTTGGTAATTTCATGTGTCGTATTTTTTGACACTTTATCTGCTAATATGGACCTCACCGTTGAGTCCGGAATGTCCGACATAGTCAAAATAGACTATCTTTTAGTTGTATTTGGGTTCGGGTATCATTAGGAGCAGTATGGTCATTTACTCCTACGTGTTTGTATTTTTTGGGACTTCATTTCCCAAATCGGACTCCACCATTGAGTCCGGAATGGTTGAAATAGTGAAAATACACTATTCGTTTGACTTATTTGGACTTCATTTGACCTATTAATGACCTAGGGGTAATTTGGTCATTTTTATTTAATTAATAAATTAATTAAATAATTTAATTTATTATTTATTAAATTATCAGGGGGATAAAGGAAATAAAATATCAGAATCTGGGCCACAGTGTAATATTCAGAACTGTTGGGGGTTGGTTTGCAATTTTCCAAAAGGTTTGAACTGAACCAAAGGGTTCAGTCCTTAAGCAATTGAACCGGACCGGTCCAATCCGGTTATAACCGGTTCAGGGTAATGTGCTGATGTCAGGCTGACGTCAGCCCTATAATTTAAATTTTAAAAAAATCAGTTACCAAAACGACACAGTTTAGTTTTAAACGGGTCATCCGTTTCTCGGTCGGGTCGGGGCCCGACCCGAACTCGATCCATGCCCGACCCGTACTGTTCATCGTCTTCCCCACCGTTTCACCCTGCTGTAGCCCTAAATTTTTGGGTTTTATTTCTCCTATTTCGTGGGGTTTTGTGCATTCATTTTCACTGCTTTCCATCTTAATCGACTTCTGGTAGTCATATTATCAATCTAACATCAATTTAGAGCTTCAAATCGAGCTCAATGGCTCTGTTTCAAGGTAATAACCCGAAACCTGCAACTGACTCGTGATGGTCCATTTTTGGTCCAAATCACTTGGGGTTTCTTGCGTTGTGACCTACAAGTTATGGGGTTTCAGTTCCTACCCTAAGATCCCATTTTAATCTAGGTTTTCATGGGTTACATTTTTGAACCCGTACCTGCAACCGTATATTTGAGGGTCACACCCTAGGTATTGAGGTCGCGGTCTAGGGTTTTTGTGATCCTAGGAGGGTTTATTTCAGGTCCAAAGCAACTAAAACAAGTTTGGAGCAGGTTGAGCTAGACCCATTCAGTCAAGGTTGTGATATCTCGACCCGGGATACGACACGATTACCGAGGCAAGTCGACTGAATAGCATAACCTGAGCTGTCTTAAACTTTAAGTCACAATAATTATGGAACTGAACCTAATTTCAAAAGATAAATGTTTTGATTAGTAAATCCAGTGTCGGGTGGTACTCGAGCAACTCGGAACCTTACCTCGAAAAGCGTGCATACATGCAACCCATGCATGCATACGTACGTACACATGCATAGTTCATGGAATATTAGTGTATGTGTACGTGATTAAAAATACCGTTATACGTATATATATGATTATAATGATATGTATAAAATATGTATTGTATAGGTATATATATATATATGTAATATAAATGTATTATGTATATAATGTATTATGTATATAAAATTAAATAAAGAAAGAAAAAAAAACAAAGGAAGCTTCCAATACAAAAATCAGTAGGTGTGTGCATCACTGTGTGTGTGTGTGTGCATCACTGTGTGTTTGTGTGTGTTTGGGAAACCCACCAACCGACCTTGATAAAGGTGGTGGGTGTGTGTAAGTGATATATGTATATATGTAAATATATATATGTATATAGGGTACGTGGATGGCTACAGGTGAGGGGGCAGTTCTCTGCAGTCAAGGATGACTGCAAGAGAGAAAGAGAGAGAGAGAGATAAGGTAGAGAGAGAAGAGGCGGTGGGTCTTTGTATATATTTATACATGCACGGGTTTGAGTGATGAGAGGTTAGAAAAGAAAAGGGAGAGTTAGGAACTGAAGGAGAGAAGAAGAAAGAAATATTGAAGCAGAAACAGAGAGGATTGGGAAGGTCACAGTGGGCTAAAAACCGAAACCCAGGTAAGTGGTTTAGGTTCTGTTTTTATTGTTTTTGAGCATGAAGCTTATATATGATTATAGGGTCTTAATAAGCATGGTATTAGCTTTTAAATGCAAAAGGAATCATGTTAAATGGTGTAGAACCGAGAGAGAAATCCTCAGTTACAGGTTTCATGAATAATCTGTGTTACACGGATTTTATGCTAAAAACTTAATTTAAAATGCACGGGAATGATCCCATGAAGTGCAGAAATTGAATAGAATGAAAAGAGGGACAAAACAGTGCTTAAAACACCATAAAAATGAAGACTGTCACATGGCCGGAGATTCGGCCGGAGATGTTAAACCCCTATTTCGTGAAGATAGGGAAAGTTTTGGGGCAAGCCGAGGGTAGGAATGAGGTCGTGGGGAGGAAAGGAAGAAAATGGCATTCAAAATGGGGGGAAAAACCGATCGGAACAGGTTGCCGTCACCGGAGATGGTGACGGAACCCTAAAGTTCTCTCACCGGAGCTTGGGTGAGACCATCGGAAAATCGGGGAGTCTACTGGGTTAAAAGGAACGGGTTTGGGTTTGAATCGGGTCGGGACCCGACCGGTTATAAAAAGGGTAAGTTAAGCTGTGTCGTTTTGGGTTTGAAATTAAATGGGATTGGGCTAGTTTGGTTACACGGATAATAAATGGGAAATGGGTTTGAGGTTATCCGAACCATGGATAGGGATAGGGAATTGGGTTTATTGTATTCCGGTTCTTGAAAGGACTGAACCGTTTGGTTCAAAGGAAGAGCAGACCGGTTTAGGGTTTTGGGGTCTGAACCAACTGGTTCAGACCGCAGCTTATGGGATTTATGAACCGGCCCCAAATATTTTGGAAAATTTCACTGTTGCCCAAGTATAAAAATTAATTAAATATTAATTTTTACAATAATGCCCCTAATCTAAAATTGGGTCAAACGAAGTCCAAACGATACAAATGAATAGTTAAAACCTATTATCTCGGATGTTCTGAGTCCAATGGTGGGGTCCGTTTTACGAGACGGAACCCCGAAGGATAAAATACCGCAAAAGTGCAAAATGACTATTTTGCCCTTTTTAGTACAAAAGTCCAAATGGAATTCCGCGAAAGCCTAAACCGACTTTCTTCGGCGTTCCGGACTCAATGGTAAAGTCTAAAATAGTATTTGAAATACTTATGATAGAAAGGCATAAAATTTGATGAATAGCATTTATTCTGAAACGTATTCACTGATATATAGGAAACTCGAAAGGCAAGGGTACCTTCACGGATTTCTGAGGTAGAATCACGATAGAGGTAAGTGGATCACTTTCTCTTCCATGTGGTGTTTCTAAAGCCAAGTTTATTCTCTTTACTGCCAAATTTGTACTCCTGAAAGTACTTCATGTTATTGCTATCCACAGTACGATATTGTTCTATCTTGTGGACATTGATTGACTATTGTACTATTGTTATTGAAATGAACCCTGCCTTGAAAGGCTTACTGTTATGCTTTACTGTATATATGATATTCCATTTTCATACTCCTTATGGAATCACAAATGATCATGCTATGTTTATAAATGCTGGAATTGTGCTCAGTCACAATATCCATCCGATGCTTCTGTGACGAACTAGTCCGTGAACGGACATGTGGCAAAAGATGTGAGTTTAACTGAGAGGTATGCCGGGCCTCGAATTACGCAGAGGGGTTGCCATTCCCTACTACAGATTATAAGCATCTCCATTGGATTATTGTTATGGAAATATTGTTGAATGGTTACTGTTCCTTATGGACTACTGTACCTTATGGATTACTGTTTCTTATGGACTACTGTTTCTTATGGATTACCTTACATTGTTCATTGGTTTGATTGAAATCGATTTATTGTGGCAGTATTCTCATCGTGACAGGTTATTGTTGAGAAAACTCTTATCACTGCTTATTCATTACTTCTGACTGTATATTGTGCCCCACTACTTATTGGCCATCATAGCAACTGTTCTCATTGGCTATCACAGCATCTCCTTCCTTATGATTGGCTATCATATTTTTATTCATGGATTCACGTTCTTTATAATCATCGATACCAGTGTCGGAGATCTGGTTTACTTGCTGAGCTTCATAGCTCATTCCACCCCACTTACCCCCATTTCAGGTGATGACGCTGCGAGACCCCAGTAGGAGTCTGAGAGCGTAGGGGGACATTTTGAAGTACTGATCAGTCTATGTTAGTTCTCCCATGTATTCACCACCCCCGGGTGCTGGTTACGGATTAGTTCTCATTTTGTATTATGTAGAACTATGTCATGTATTTAATAAGACTTCCGCTGTTTAATGTATTTAAAAAGACTTCCGCTGGATCACTGTAATTGATAAAGACTTCCGCTATTTACTGTTTACTGTTTACTGTTAAAAAAAATTTTAGTACATTGCATATTAGTACTATGATACAGGAATGGAAAAAGTAGGGACGGCCTTCGGGTCGGCCCCGCGACACGAGATCCGCATAGGGTGGGTTTCGGGTCGTGACAAAGGTCCTCTAATGGCGGATTTCACTGTTTTCGTGGTTTGGGGCAGTTCTGATGGTCCAAATGTTCACAATCGATCCAAATTTTATGGTCTAAACATGATACATGCATTAACAATCCTAAAAAGCTATAAAACAGTAGCCAAATTAAGGAGGAAAATTTCAGAAAATTTTGGACAACTGACCTTCGTACAGTGGTCTCCCTCACTGGCTGTGCTCAAACAGAAACTGCAACAAGTTGGCTTTGATCCCTCCGTGCACTCCCAGTCCTTAGCTCCCTTCTATTGCTCCTTCAATGGTCAAACCCCACATTCAAGCTATCTCTCTCAACTTCCTCTCTCTAACCCACTTTCTCTCTCTAAAAATCAGTATACAGGATATCTCTCAATATCAGTTTACAGGGTCATCTTTGCAGATCTGTTTTTCCCCTCCAATGCATATATGGAGATCATGTAAATCAGATTTTTTACTTGATGTTTCGTCTCCCCCAAGTGCATGATGGGTTTGCATGCATTTTGGTTGGGAAGAGATGTAATCATGGTGGGATAGGCATGATGGCTATAGCATAGGGTGATGCATGCTGATGTGTTGCATGCTTGGCTATTGGTCACTTTGGGGAGAGGCCAAATCTGATTGCTATTTAAATATATATCTTTGCATATATATGCATAAAGGTGCTCTTAGCTTAGTTGGTAAATTTTTGGTAACCCAAATTCTGCCTAGGTTGGTCAAGGGATCAAATCCTCTTGGTCACATTTTTGGTCTTTTTCCCCTATTTCGGGCTTAGGCCCTGTTTGGCTGCGCATTAATGCAGTTTCACTGTTTTCTTCCTAACTTTCATTCTGTAGCTTATTTCTCGACGCGGTTTCTTTCAGTCAACTCCTAGTTAGGTTAGCTTCAGTGTCTAAGGGTTCAGTGACAGTAATCAGTTTCTCAGAATTTTTAACATTTTCTAACATGGGTTTGGTCAGTGTTAAACAGTTGAATTTAAACAGTTAAATGCCAGATCAAATTTCAAAAAGAGTTTTTCATTACATAATTTAATAATTAAGTCTGGGGTGTTACATCCTCCCCTCCTTCAAAAGAGTTTTGTCCCCAAAACTCAGCCTAACTACACTCCAGTGAACAACTCTGGGTACAATTCACGCATTTCTGCTTCGCGCTCCCACGTTGCTTCCTCAGTTGTGTGGTTCTTCCATAAAACCTTCACCAGTGGGATTGCCTTGTTGCGCAAAGTCTTTTCCTTATGATCCATAATTTGCACCGGTTGTTCCTCATATGACAAATCCTCCCTCAGCTGGAGTGGCTCATGTTCAATAACTTGTTCGGGTTCAAGTACACACTTCCTCAACATCGATACATGGAAAACATGGTGTACTTTATCTAGCTCGGGTGGTAGCGCCAAACTATACGCTGCTGGTCCAACTCTTTTCAGGATCTTGAATGGACCAATGTAGCGAGGACTTAACTTGCCCTTCTTCCCGAACCAAAGTACTCCTTTCAATGGTGACACTTTGAGGAACACAAGGTCACCTACTTCAAATTCCAAATCCTTTCTTCTGTTGTCCGCGTAGCTCTTGTATCGACTCTGGGCCGTTTGTAACCTACTCCGAATTTTCTGAATCTGTTCAGTGGTTTTTTGTACTAGATCCGGCCCAAGTAGCTTCTGCTCACTAGCTTCAGCCCAGCAGAGTGGAGATCGACACCTCCTTCCATACAGTGCCTCATATGGTGCCATTTTAATGCTGGCCTGATGACTGTTGTTATAGGCGAACTCGACCAATGGCAAATGTTCTGCCCAATTTCCTTTGAAATCCAGTGCACACAGTCGTAGCATATCCTCCAACATCTGTATTACTCTCTCGGACTGTCCATCCGTCTGTGGGTGATATGCCGTACTAAACTTAAGCTCGGTGCCGAGTGCCTTCTGCAGGCTTTTCCAGAAACGTGACACAAATCTTGGGTCTCGGTCAGAAACGATGGACATGGGTGTGCCATGTAAGCGTATAATTTCTTGAATGTACAACGTGGCTAACCTTTCCATGCTGAAAGTCATTTGTACGGGCAGAAAGTGTGCAGATTTGGTCAATCGATCAACGATGACCCAGATTGCGTCAAAGCCTTTCGAAGACTTGGGAAAGCCGGATACGAAATCCATGGTGATGTGGTCCCACTTCCATTCCGGAATAGGGAGTGGTTGCAAAAGTCCACTAGGGCGTTGATGCTCAACCTTTACTTGTTGGCAACTTGTACAGTGAGCGATAAAATCAGCCACGTCCCTTTTCAAACCGGGCCACCAGTACAGTTCCCTAAGGTCATGGTACATCTTTGTGTTTCCGGGGTGTACCGTGAACCTTGAAGTGTGGGCTTCCTCCAAAATTTCCTTCCTCAACTTGTCTATCTTAGGTACACATAGCCTGCCTTGATACCGCAGAACTCCCTCTTGAATATCAAAATCAGTCTTTCCAATTGTCTCTACTTCCTTGTAGATTTTGACTAACTCCCCATCCTGAGCTTGTCCTGCTTTGATCCGTTCTACCAATGTAGACTCAACTGTCAGATTGGCCAAATATGCCGTACCACCTGGTGGGATCACCTCAATGCCCATCTCGTCCAGGTCTCCAATCAGCTCTTCTTGAGTAGTAATCATATAGGCAAGATTGCCAGACTTTCTGCTCAAAGCATCGGCTATTACATTAGCCTTGCCAGGTTGATACTGGATCGTTACATCATAGTCTTTGATTAATTCGAGCCAACGCCGTTGCCTCATATTGAGCTCCTTTTGTGTAAAGAAGTACTTCAGGCTCTTATGATCAGTGAAGATCTCACATACCTCCCCATATAGATAGTGGCGCCATATTTTTAGAGCAAATACCACCGCCGCTAATTCCAAATCATGGGTCGGATAATTCTGTTCATGTGGTCGAAATTGTCTAGAGGCGTAGGCAATGACTCTACCGTCTTGCATTAAGACACATCCCAAACCCTTGTGGGAAGCATCACAATAAATGACGAACTTTCCCTCCTTGGTGGGAATAGTCAGAACTGGTGCTGTAGTCAACTTCTCCTTGAGTAGTTGGAAACTCCGTTCCTGTTCATCCGTCCAAATGAATGGCACCTTGTTCTTAGTCAGGTGGGTGAGCGGCTTTGCCAACTTAGCAAAATCCTTAACGAAGCGTCGATAATAACCTGCCAACCCAAGAAAACTTCGGATCTTGGTCACGGTGGTTGGTTGAGGCCAATTTAGAATAGCCTCTATCTTATGCGGATCTACAGCAACACCTTCCTCAGAAATCACATGGCCCAAAAAGGAGACACTGGGTAGCCAGAATTCACACTTTTTGAATTTTGCATATAACTTGTGCTCCCTCAGGGTCTGTAACGCTATTCTCAAGTGCCTTTCGTGCTCCTCTTCGCTCCGTGAGTACACCAATATGTCATCAATGAAAACAATGATGAAATCATCCAAATATGTCTTGAAAACCCGATTCATTAAATCCATAAATGCAGCAGGAGCATTGGTCACACCAAAAGGCATGACCAAGAACTCGTAATGACCATATCGGGTTCGGAAGGCCGTTTTCGATACGTCAGTATTCTTGACCTTAAGTTGATGGTATCCAGTCCTTAAATCGATCTTGGAAAACACGCTTGCTCCTTGCAATTGATCAAACAGCTCATCGATGCATGGGAGCGGATACTTGTTCTTCACTGTCACTTTATTGAGCTCTCGATAATCGATACAAAGTCTCAGAGAGCCATCCTTCTTCTTCACAAATAATACTGGCGCTCCCCAGGGTGACACACTGGGTCGAATGAATCCCTTCTCCAACAGCTCTTGTAATTGAGCCTTCAGCTCTTTCAATTCTGATGGAGCCATTCGGTACGGGGCTTTAGATACCGGTTGAGTTCCGGGAACGAGGTCGATAGAAAATTCAATCTCTCGATCAACCGTCCCACTCGGTAAGTCCTCAGGGAACACATCAGGAAATTCACAGACAACTGGCACTTCTAATAATGTGGGAGTTTGGGCTTGGGTATCCAGAATGCTACACAGGTATCCACGACAACCTTTCCTTAATAATCTTCCTGCCTGGATGGCGGAGATGAGGTAGGGTGGAGAGACAATGCCTTTTCCACTAAATACAAATTCGGGTAGCCCCGGGCGTTGAAACAACACCTTCTTCTCAAAACAGTCAATGGTGGCGTGGTTACGAGACAACCAATCCATACCTAAGATCACATCGAATCCCTTGATGTCCAAGGGTATTAGGTCTATTGACAGCCCTTGATCCCCAATTTCTACACTACAGTCCTTCAGGATTTTGGACCCAATCATTCGTATCCCAGAGGGGGTTTGTACAGACAACAGTTCATTCATAGGTTCAGGTATTCTATGCAGTTTATCAGTAAATAGTGGAGATATAAAAGAGTGTGTGGATCCGGAATCACTAAGCACATGTGCAGAAGTTTCACAGATCGGGAGTGTACCTGCTACTACAGTATTGGCAGTAGATGTCTCCCCTGGCACTAGGGAAAACACCCTCCCTGGTCGTCCTTGAGGTGCTTTGCCCTTATCTCTAGTGGGGGCTGCTGGAAGGAGCCTCTGTGTCGTAGCAGTGGTAATCGGAGCTGGGGCTCTTATATCGGGTGGTGGCTGCGGGCAGTCTTTGACCAGGTGTCCCTTTTCCCCGCACCGGTAACATGCACCGGTTAGCTTGCGGCATTCTCCTGGATGAGACTGTTGACAATGTGGGCACTTAGTCACCTCCCTCGCTTTCTTCTGACTTTTCTCCCCTTTGCCTCGACCTTCAGTTTTCTGCTTCTTTGAAGGTTGGAATTTCTGGAAACTTTTCCCCTTGTTCTTCCGTCCTTGGTCTTTGAGTTGATTATAGTCCTCCATGTCCTTTTCGATGACAAGGGCCTTGTTCAATACATCCGAATACGTGTATAGCTCAAAAGCAGATACCCTTGTTCGAAGTCCTAGGCGAAGGCCTCCTTGGAACTTCCTCGCCTTGTCCCTTTCTCCCTGTATTAGAGAGGGGGCGAATCTGGACAGGGCTGAGAACTTTGCAGCATACTGGATCACTGACGGTTCAATTGCTTAAGGACTGAACCCATTGGTTCAGTTCAAACCTTTTGGAAAATTGCAAACCAACCCCCAACAGTTCTGAATATTACACTGTGGCCCAGATTCTGATATTTTATTTCATTTATACCCCTGATAATTTAATAAATAATAAATTAAATTATTAAATTAATTTATTAATTAATTAAAAATGACCAAATTACCCCTAGGACATTAATAGGTCAAATGAAGTCCAAATAAGTCAAACGAATAGTGTATTTTCACTATTTCAACCATTCCGGACTCAATGGTGGAGTCCGATTTGGGAAATTAAGTCCCGAAAAATACAAACACGTTTCTTCCCCTATTTCGGGCTTAGGCCCTGTTTGGCTGCGCATTAATGCAGTTTCACTGTTTTCTTCCTAACTTTCATTCTGTAGCTTATTTCTCGACGTGGTTTCTTTCAGTCAACTCCTAGTTAGGTTAGCTTCAGTGTCTAAGGGTTCAGTGACAGTAATCAGTTTCTCAGAATTTTTAATATTTGCTAACATGGGTTTGGTCAGTGTTAAACAGTTGAATTTAAACAGTTAAATGCCAGATCAGATTTCAAAAAGAGTTTTTCATTACATAATTTAATAATTAAGTCTGGGGTGTTACACTTAAGTAAGTAAAAAGGAATTGAAAGACTGTATTGAAAGCCAAAGAATAAGCATAACAATAAAGCGTACCTTTAGGGTTTAATTTATAGACCGTGACCTTCCTAAGTTGATTAGGATTTGATGCCATGAATATAGGGATTTGATCATCGGAGATTGCAGTTACCTTGTGGAGTATCCCATAAAGATGACCATAGATGGTAGTTCCCTTGTCGAAGACTGTTTCTTTGTTTGAAGACTGTTTCCTTGTCGAAGACTGTTTCCTTATTCCCTGCTCGGCATCCGCTAAGGCGGTGGCGAGGTCTGGAGTGTTGGTCTGGACCCTGTGATAAGTTCTGATGCCCTTGTCCGGATACGTGCGCTCTGAAGGCATAAGTTTGGTCACTTCTGACCTTTTGTGCTGATCTGGATGCTTGGTCTTTCAGTCATTGGCTGAGTGGAAACCATGTTGGCAGAGCATGAGTTGGATTATGGTCATACGTGTCAAGTGCTGATTGGCCTGCTCTTTTATGGTATATCAGTTACTCCCCCCCAAGTCCTAGTTTGATGCTAGCAAGTAACTAGGGCTAAGCCTTTTTCGGAGAGTCATGTGTCCTGCCTGTTCGCCTTTCAAGGCAACTGTTGGGGCGCCATTTATTGCGCAGTCAGAGATTAGGTCTTTTCAAAGTCATTATTTGTACTGGCTGATAGTTGGGTTTCCCGAGATCATCATTGTTCCGAACCGTCATGGCGTTTGGGCTTGGTGGGTCCCTTTTGATACTGTGCTTATAAATACGGGGTGAGATTTTGAAATAACCTTTTCCCTGTCATTTTCATTGTGCTAGAAGACTTCATCTGCCATTGTTGGTTTGTGCGACTTTGCAGAATACCGATTTCCTGAGTTAGACCAGATTCGACCGATTTTTCCTCTTCTCTTGCTTCTTTCTTCTTAAGTCTGGGAATAATGTCTGCCCCTTTTGAGTCCCCAATTGTAAGCGAGGGAGTAGGAAATCCTTCTGAGATGGCTGTACCGTCTCTTGTGGAAGACGTAGGTAACCCTGCTCCCGAAGATATTGGGGAGAGGCCTGTTGAACCTCCCCCTAGTCCTGGGGTTAGGATAGTCGATGCCTTTGAAGAGCCCCGAGACAGGGCTGGGGAGACCTCTGGTAGGTCTTCCCACAGAGAAGAGGGTGAGAGTGCTGTTACTCAGAGCCTTCTGGATGAGTGGAGGGTAAAATATCATTTTCCCCCAAATGTGACCTGCAGAGTTCCAGGCCCCATGGATCGTCCCCAAAATGTTGAAGCCGGGGAGATTTGTGTTTACCTTGCCTGGTTCGAAATGGGCTTGAGACTCCCATTGCCGGATTTAGTTAGGCAATTCTTTTGTTGGTTCAAGCTCTGCCCCGCCGATCTGAATCTCAACAACTGGCGGCAGCTTCTAGGGTTCATAGTATTGGGACACCAAAACAAGGTGGATGTGTCCCTGGACTTGATTCGTAGCAATATGGATCTGAAGTTCAAGCAGGCCAAAGGCCTTTTCTATATGTCCTTTGAGAAGGGGTTCCGACCCCTGTCCTCCATTCCTACTTCCAACAAAACGTGGAAGAAGTGGTACTTCTTCGTCGGAGGAGGATGGGAGCATGAAGACTTCCAGGAAGGAGAGGCCTCGCCATTCCCTCGTGCTACGGGTCATAAGGGTGAGGCTTATTCCCTTAGGTTTGCCTTAGGTTTGTTTATGCCTTCGGAACTGATAAACTGATATATTATTCCTTACTTCTGTGCAATCAAGAGTGCTTGGAAGAGGCCCGATTTTACTAAAGCACTGCGAGATCAGTACCGAGTGCTGCTTTCGACTTCTAACCGGGCTCATTCTGTTATTGTGACTCCAGAGAACTTGATGGCTACCCGTTCTGCCGAGCTTAAGAAGAGGCTGACGACGAAGTGGGCTGTCCCAGAGGCCCAAGTGGTGGGGGAGTCTTCCTCCCGAGCTGAGCCTGATGCCCCCCTTGAAGTAAAAAGGAGGAAGTTGATTTTTAGCTCTCCCGAGCCAGCCCCTGCCAAGGCTGAGAAGGAGGCCGAACCTGCCGTTCCTGTCTCGGCTGCTCCTCCTGCTTCTTCTGGTCCGAGCCAAAGGACTAGGAAGGGGAAAGCACTTGCTGCATCGTCCGAGCCGTTTTCGGAGCTGGACTATCAAATTGCCAAGAAGGCATTTGATCAAATATGGGCTCAGGGCCCACACCGATACAGAGGGGATGACCCCTCCAAGTTGATGACTGAGATGATGAATCTCCAGATGAAGGTCACTTCTGAAGCTTTTCTTGACTTTTCTGTTTGTTCATTTGTTCAATCTAAATTGTCTGTCTTGCCATGTGCAGAGCATGCATAGTTTGGCTGCTCTGATGGTGACCCCTATGGGCTTTGAGGAGGCTGAGAAGCTGAAGGCTGAAGTGGAAGAAATGAGGCTAGAGCTTGGGACAGCCCGATCCAAGATTCAGACCGCTGAGGAGGATTTGAAGGAAGCTACCACCAACCTTACTGATTACGCCCAAAGAATAACGCGGTAGTTGTAGTGTAGCTTTGGGGTGTCGATTCCACAGGGAGACTAAATTAAAAGAATAATAAACAGAATTTCTGAACTACAGAAATATTAGACGGTAAAATAAAAATATAGAAAAGTGATTTTTGAATGCAAATTAATAATTAAACAAATTAATTAATGGAAGAAAATATTCAAATTTAACGAACAGTGGAGTGTCGGGAATCCCTTGCACATATATGGTATTTCAATTATTTTTAATTCACAGATAACTCAATTGAGAAATTAAATTCTAAAAATCTCAATTGGAAGATTTAAAATTATGCATTAAAATTAGACTGAAAATAACCCTTCGAAACATCATTCAACACTTTTAAACCTCTCAAATTAATATTCACATTGAAACAATCCAACGACGACAATATACCGAACGAGCAATATTGCAGCAAAGAATTGAATCAATATAAATATTTAATTGTTCCAAAAATAATCAAAACATTAATCCATTCGATAGAAAAAGCATGACTGAATCTATAAACGGACTAAAACCTTTAATTATTCGGTCAATAAAATCTAACAATAAATTTAGAATGATCAACGAAAAATTTAACAAATTAAAACCATGTGCAAGAATCAAAATAAATCAAAATAGCCATATATGGTACAAGTTCATCCTTAACTCCACTTGAAAATTTAGTTACCCATGTACAGGATGGATAACATAAATTTTACGGAGAGAAAACGAGCCATGGAATGACAGTGGCTTCTTCTTCCCTGCTGCGCAATCCTGTACAGCCGTCGCACACACTGTTCTGTTCTTCATGCCGCAGCTCTCTTTTTCGTCTTCCCCTTTTAGGTTTTTTTATTTACTATATATATCAGCCCTGCATTAAGTTTTTAAGCCCACGTGCACCCCAGGCCCTTGATTTTGCTTCTGCATGGACTCCGCCACTTGTTGCCTTCAGCCGCCTGACCAAGCCAAGCCTTGGCTTGGTCCACTACTTTGCTGCACAAATACACACGACTGGGCCCACTGCCACAAGAGAGCCCCATTTCCTTCTTTTTCATTTTACTGTGCATGGGCCCACTTGACATCACTGCCACTATGCAACACCATGCTGCTACACCAAAAGGTACCATGCCTACTACCCTACCTAACACAATAGACCTCTCAACCATATCGGATCTCCCCACTATTGTCACATCCCCCAGACCCACCCTGTGCGGATTTGGGGCACGTGACAAAGGCCAGTTAGGCACCCATCGGGTTTTATCAGTTTTTTTTTTTTGAAAGCAAAACCCCGACGGTAATCCTAACCACAGGCCATTCCGATCTAAATCCCAAGCATAATGCATTCGACATATATAATTTAAGCAGCGGAATTTTCACAAGAGAATGCATACATATATACTTGGCAGAGCATTCAGGATACATCATAGTCAGTCCTATCTTGATCAAGATTACAAAACAGTTTCACCACAAAAGGTCATAATCTGTTCAGTTACACAAAAAGTACAAAAATGGTATAGATTCACAAAAATAGGTTATCATTTTATCTGGGGGTCTCCAACATTTTCCCCCTAAGTCCTGAACCTGCTAAACCTGTCCATCTGAGAGTTTCCCTAAAATTATTAAAATAATGGAATGAGCTTTAAAAAGCCCAGTGAGTAACACAGATATCCAGGCAAGAGTTTCGAATTCAATCTTTGCTTAAATCACATGGTAATTAAATCAGTTTGGAATTAATAGTTCAATAAATCCAAGTCAAGTTCAATAGATCAAAACAGATAAACGGTTCAGGGTGCTAGCATATCAATCAGAAGTACAGTTAATCATTTAAGAAACTAAAAACCATGTCATCGGTGATAAAAGCATGCATTTAAAACGATTGCATTAAAACATATGGTATCCGAAACAATTTAGCAGATCAAGGAGCAGTAACTAAACAGTGTTAGAAGTTACTCACCTTCAATATTTGAGTTTGAAGCTATGAACGGAGCCTTCCTCTTTTTCTCCTTAAGCCTAAAACAATTCATAGAGATTTATCAACTCATGACCTTAGATTGAGTAAGTCTACCCTATGATGGGTTTCATGGAACTAACTTATAGTGGCTAGTTCATAGGTCTTACCTCTTAAGCATTTGGCTTGGGGTTTCAGTGTCTTCACACATTTATCGGTTCTGATTTTCATAATATGGACCTAACCATTGAGTTCGGAAGGTCGGAGAAAGTCAATTTAGACTCTCTCGGCTTTTAAATCTAGGTTCGGGTATATCAGGGGTATTTCGATCATTTTGCCGTCACATAATTTCTGTCTCGGATTCATCATCTAGTCATGTATACAATCTCACAGGTGTCAGGTCTACTATTGGTATTAATTCCGTTTTAATCGGACTTCATTTGGGCCTTGTACAGTGTCAGGGGTATTATGGTAATTTCATATTTTGTATTTTTTTTGGTACTTTATTTGTAGTCACGGACCTCACCATTGAGTCTGGAATGTCCAACATAGTTAAAATGGACTATTTTTTAGTGTAATTTGGCCTTATGTGTCATTAGGGGCAGTACGGTCATTTACCCTTTACATGTCTGTATTTTTCTGGGACTTGGTTTCACAAATCGGACTCAGCCATTGAGTCCGGAATGCCCGAAATAGTAAGATTACACTATTCAGTTATTAAATTCGGACTTCGTTTGACTTGTTTAAGGTCCAGGGGCAATATGGTAATTATTCCCTTTTAATAAAATAATAAAATAATTATTTTATTATTTTAATTAATTTTTCAGGGGTATAATTGCAAAAGATTTTCAAAATCTGGGCCTTAGTGTAATTCTGTTAAACAGTGGGGGTCAGTTTGTAAATATTTAAAAATTCAAAACTGAACCAAAGGGTCAGTCTCTTTGCAACTGAACCGGTCCGGTTCAGTCCGGTTCTGACCGGTTGGTCACACTGCTGACGTCATGATGACGTCAGCCCTAAAATAATTTAAAAACCAGTTATCCAAAACGACGCAGTTTAATTAATGTGGTGACCGTTTCCTGGACAGACACGTGTCCGAGTTGGCTCGGCCTAACTCATCTCGACTCGGTCAACTCGGCCGAGTCAACTCTGTCTTCCCCACTAACTGACTCGGTGTTGCCCTAATTTCTGCAGAATTTCTCTTTCAAATTCGTGATGTTTTAGACACGATTTTCAGTTGGTTTCGATTCCGATAGCTTTCTGCACTTAGTATCTATCATTTGACATCGATTTTAAGCATCGAATCACTCTAAACCATTCTGTTTTCAAAACGATAGCCGTGACCTGTAACACGCTCGAGCACCCTCATTTCTCAACCATTTCATGTGATTTTTGAAGCTACGTGATCTACAGACCATAAGGATCAAGCCCCTATTTTTATTTTTTCAGTTTGGTCTCGGTTTTAGAAGATTTGGGTTTCAAACCCGTAGCTTCATTTTCAAATTCGTGGGGCTATACGGTGTTCTGGGGTTGCGTAGGTAGATGGTTGAGATCCTATCAGGGTCTATTTTAGATCTTAACATGCAAAACTCTGAACTGTTATGGTCGATTCAGACCTGGTATTCCAAGGTCCTTTAATGGAGGTTGGTTTCGGGTTTCATGGTTTCATGACCTATCCGACACCTCTAACACACACAGTATGCTCAAAACTAATTCTTAGGACCAAAAATAACCATGCATGCAGTCTACACCCGTAGCAATCCATCAAAACAGTTCAAAATATAAAAATAAAGGAAGAGGTGAGTTTGGAAGTTCACCTTCAACAGAGACTCTCTCCTCCTATGGCTTGACTCAGAGCTTCTCACAGTGTCCCTCGACTCCCTCAGGTCATGCACATCAATCCTCAAGCCTTCACCTTCCCTCTCTAATGGCCAAATTTCTCACAACACATATGCGTGCACAAGCTTCCTTTCCTCTCTCTCTACACTCTCACTCTCACCAAACCCCACGTACACACACAGTTTACACAGTCTCTGTAATTTCAGAATTCTCTAAGGAGAGAATTTGATGCAAGTTATGGCATTTATATATTATAAGTTTATATACATATAGGGCTATACACATATACATATATATGAGTATATCTCTGCCCTTAGTGGGGTTAGTGGGTGTTGACTGATGGAGGTGATGGAGGGCTATGATGAAGGGAATGCATGCAAGGCCATTGGCCAATTTGGGTGGTGGCTTGGGCAAGAATTGAGGTTATATACATATGTTAGTGCATCTGTACACAAGGTAACCAACAGCTTAGTTGGTGTAATACCCCGACCCGAGAATGTCGGGTAATATGACACGTATTTCGAGGGTATGAAAAATGGAAGTAAATATTATGTTTTTAAAACAATAATAAATTAATTTAATAAAATTAATTTATTAATATGAGAAATTAAGTATTTATTATGATTAATATGAAATATGATGGTTAATTGGTAAAGTGTAATAAATTGAATAAACAATTTAATAATAAATTAAATATGACAAATTAAGTGAAAATATAAAAATATATATATACATATATATATATACCAGCCGTGTGTGTGAGTGTGGAGTAATATGTAAATTAAATATAACATATATATATATATATATGTATACATGAATAGATGAGAGGGAGACATGGGAATTAATATGGGTAAGGTGGCATGTACTTTATGTGTATATTATATGGCCATTAGGTGAAGATGAATAGGGAGAAGTATGGCTATGGTCTGATGGAGTAAGGGAGTGAAATGAGGGGCAATTAAGTGAGGTGATAGCCATTTAATTTCTCACCTATACAAATGGTCATACATGGCTTACACACAAGATCTCCACCGATCAGCAATAGAGAAAGAGAGGGAGAGTTCTGAGCATTTAGAAGAAGAGAAGAGAGGTCTCAGAGGAAGGAGGAAAGAGAGAGAAAGCCATTGTTAGAGGTAAAACACCAAGAACCATTACTTTCTCTCTCTAGAAAATTTTGCATGCATAAACTGTTTTAGTTCTAGATTTTGTATATATGATGTTTTAAACATATTTAGGCATGATTAAACATGAAATTAAGACATAAAAACACCTAGAACTACGTGACCCAACAGTGAACCGCCATTGAAGACCATGCTATAGCAGGTCTGAAATGATGGAAGCCAAACTCTTTTTGGTGCATAGAGACTTCAAGAAGAAGTCATGAAGGTCATGAAAACCTATACCCGCGACCAAAAATCACATGAAATGACCCTCGACCATTGACTTACAGGTTTCGGGTTTTCAACCCAAACCCTTAAACTTGCCTTTAAACCTACCCTTATGAACGAAAATTTAATCCCCATGAAGAGAGGATTAAAACAAGCAAAACCTCGTGAAAAACCATCGACAAACGAGCATGAACGACCCATGAACAGCTCGGATTATCGCGACTTAATTCGAGTCATTGAGCTACATTCGAACCTCCAAATCAATGTAGAAGTGTTCTAAAATGTATTAGGAGGTGTTTGGAAAAGAAAGCAGAAGAAACGGAGTTGTAGAAATCCACGAAATAGGAAAAAAATTGAAAACCTGCAACTAGGGCAACACTGGGAAGAAACGGGGAAGAAGATGAACAGGGGTGGTTCGGGTTAAATGGGTCAAATCGGGTTCGGGTCGGAACCCGACCCGTCGTATAAACGGTTAAGTGGGACGGCGTCGTTTATGCTTATGTTTAAATTTTAAACTATTAGGGCTGACGTCATCATGACGTCAGCATTACGCAATGAACCCAACCAGACCGGATTGGTTCAATTGAAATTGGACCGGTTCATTTGAGATAGGACTGAACCCACTGGTTCAGTCCGAAAGTTTTGAATATTTGATTTTGACCCCCAACTGTTCTACGGATTTACACTGTGGCCCAAATTTTGGAAAAATTATGCAAATATACCCCTGGAAAAATAATAAAATAATAAAATAATTTATTTAATTATTTTATTAAATAAGTAAAATTACTAAATTACCCTTGGGTCATAAATAGGGCAAATAAAGTCCAAATTAAATAAACGAATAGTGTATCCTTACTATTTCGGATATTCTGAAGCCAATGGTAGGGTCCGTTTTACGAGACGGGGCCCAAAAACTTAAACACGTTAAGGTATAAATTACCAAAATACCCCTTGACCAAAAATGACAAGTCATATATGTAACCTTACTATCTCGGACCCTCTGAGTCCATTTGTGAGGTCTGTGACATGAGATGAGGCCCCGAAAAATTTAAGACTCCTAAAAATGTCAAAATGACCAAATTGCCCTTCCCCCTAAACAAGTCAAACGAAGTCCGAATTAAACAAATAAATAGTGTATCCTTACTATTTTGGATACTCTGAGACTGATGGTAGGGTCCATTTTAAGAGACGGGACCCGAAAAAATAAAGACACGTAACAGAGTAAAATGACCAAATTACCCCTAGTACACCAAAAGCCAAATTAAACCAAAGAAGGTCTAAACTGACTTTCTTTGACGCTCCGGACTCAATGGTAGAGTCTATTTGACCAAAAGAAATGTCCAAAAAATAAAAATACATAAAATTTGATGAATAGCATCTGTCAGATGACTATAAATTAGAGTGATGCCAAAGTACTAATCTACGGCATATACGAGGACATGACAACACATCAACCTTAGAATAAAAATTTCTAACTCATAAATTGATCTTAGGTAAATCATGGAAGAACAACGAACCAAATACACGATCATGACCAAGGCCCAAAGGGCCAAGGACCCAAAGCAACAGGCCTTCATGCAAGAGCTGTTGCGTCGACAGAGAGTAATCAACAGATTTGTCAAGATAGCCAAGGCGACAGAGGTCGTCTCGGTAAGCCCCTTCATGTTCAAATCACCCACCAAGGCCATGGTGGCGGAGGCTAAAAAGAAGAAGGAAGAAGAAAGGAAATTGGAAGAGGAGAGAGAGAACACAGAAACCTTAGCCGAATGGCGTCGCAGGTAATATTATTATCATTAAGAACATAAGTTACTAGCTCTGTATTTCAGTTATAAGACAGACAGGTATGACAAGTTAGGCCTCTCACAGTCTACACTTAGTGAGTTGTGGAGTTAATTAAGTACATATGAAAATTTATGAAATCTTCATGAATCTTGATAGGCTAAGGAAAGAGAGAGTAAAAGGGAAGGCGCCTCAGTAGAGCTAACCCTAAACGGACCAAGGTGAGTAACCCTGTATTTGAACTGGAGATTTAACTCCATATATTTGAAGAAGTTTTAAGCACAAGTCATTGCAGCCTTTGAATATCAAATTCAGTCTATATATGATTCCGTTCTTTTAAAATATTCTGTTACGGCATGCTTATTAAATGTTTTAAATTCAGCTCTTTTCTTGAAAATACATCAGCATGCCTAAATCAGTTGCAAACCTCTTTAATATTCTGAATTTGATTATCACGTGTATTTGAAGCTTTATTGTAGAATTTGTACATTTCATGCTTTAAATGTTCATGAAAAACATTTATTGAAGAAGTCATGTGACAAATGTTTTATAAGATAAACGGTACTAAGTACCACCCTATATGATGGTTGAAATCCTTCGGGATTCAACAGTACATGCCCGGTAGAAGGATCTAATCCCCCAGGCAAATGAGATATCTCCATCGACAGTATTGGCAGTAAAATGGGAGTCTGGTTCGAAACAGATTCCGCCTAATAAAAGTGAAAAGACGACAAGTGATTTTGAAAATAGAAGTAGGCATTATCCCTATTCTATTTCACATGTTTGTATGCTTTTAAATTGCATATGCTCTATTTGAAGAAAATGTGTGTTTAGCTTGAATACTTTAATTGTTCAAAGCTATTGTTTTAAGAATGCATATACTCTGTGTTCTAAAATGTACAAGCAATTGGTAGTGAGTATTTCATAAACCCTCATGTGCTAAAACCACTACCAGTTGAAAACCCCATGACGAATGCAGGAATTACTCACAAGCTTTGATTAGCTTACCCGGATTTTATCCGCCCCCCTTTCAGGTGATAAATGGCAGATCGAATTTTTGAAGACATTAAGGATGAACCTAGCTTTTGGGAAGATTTGCTTAAGTAGTTCCTTTGGGAAAAATCACATGAACTTTGATTAGTATATTTTGTATTTCCAGATAGTCTAAGGATATGTATTAAGCCCCACGGGGCAGTTGAACTAAGATTGTAATTATAAAGTCTTTTAAGTTTTAGTTATGCTCTGTATGTATGATTATACATGTATACCGAAATGTGAAGAGCGGCAGTATCGGATGGATGTGCAAATTTTAAAAAAAAAAAAAAAAAAAAAGATTTTCACGCTTCCGCAACCACATGAAGCACATCTATTCGATACCGCTACCTATGCGAGCCTTGTCTCGAGGCCTTCGGGCCTCGGGGCGGCGGTCGCGATCCGGTAATCCGCATAGGGTGGGTTTCGGGTCGTGACAGTTGGTAACTTTTTGGGACAAATTTACTTACCTTGGTAGGTCAAGGGTTCAATTCCCCTTGGCCTCCCAAGTGACCATTTTTTCCTATTTTTCTGGTTAAGGCCCTGTTTGGTTGTCGCAGAATTCCAGTTTCACTGTTTTGGCCTTAACTTCCAATCCGTAACTCCTTTTTCAGTGCGGTTTCTTTCTGTCACTTCCTACTCAGAATATCTTTCATTGATCATGGTTCAATGTCAGTTTTTTATTTTCTCGAGTTTTCCATAATTAGCTAATTCGAGTTTTATCACTATTAAAAATAGACATTAAATTAGCTAAACCTGACATTTCATTCCCAAAACAGTTTTCCATATACAAAACATGTCGGTTAAGTAATTGGGGTGTTACAACTATTAACCCTTCGTCCATCCCCACCTGGACCTCTCTCTTCCAAAAACTTCCAACTTCTAAAAAATTTCATTTAAAATTCAAGCAACCTCAAATTGAGGGTGATAGGATCACTGTTCTGCCTCCTCTGGAAGTCGTTCAAGCTAGTATCCCAGGCTGGGAAAATACTTTGGTTGGTTATTTTCTTGGCAAGAAGATGCCATTTCTATGGACTAAAAAGATGGCGGAGAAACTCTGGAACAAAGAAGGATTAAATGAAGTTCTTACAAATGGCAACGGATTCTTCTTTTTTAAATTTGATTCTATGCATGCCATTAACTCTATTCTTGAAGGAGGCCACTGGTACTTCTCTAGACGACACATCATTCTTTAACGTTGGCACCCTAGCGTGACACTGTCTAAGAAAGATGTGGCTAAAATCCCTGTTTGGGTAAAATTCTTCAACATACCTTATGAGCTTTGGATAGCACAAGGCCTTAGCTATGTAACTAGTGCTATTGGGAAATCTTTGTATGCAGACTCCCACACTGAAGATCAGACAAGGATCAGCTATGCGAGAATATGTGTTGAGGTGGATGCTACCAAAGAACTCCCTGACTCCTTTGATCTAATGTTAACAGACCTCTTAAAAGTGGAAATACTTGTTGAATATCAATGACTTCCTTCTATGTGCACTCATTGTTGCCATAGGCTTTCCAAATGCCCTTTAGTTAAAATTAATGAAGGGAAAGCCATTAATTTTTCCACTACAGCCATCAGGAAAACCAGCACGAGTGAATAGAGAGCAGTCTCAAGCAAAGGTAAATCCATTCAACGTGACGAAAAGGCCCAAGAAGCTGCTCACATTGTAAACCTCACTACGGAACAAGGACAATCATCTACCTATTTTGAAACTCTGCAGTTTGACATGCGACACACAAGTACCCCCAGTGATGGTGCACCAATAGACGACTCTGTCCTTAAGCCTCAAAATCCCCTTGGGTTCAATGAATTTGCTGCAATCTTCTTAGAGGCAAAATGTTCTGGGAAGTAAAATGCCCCCAATCTTGCTCGTGGGCTTGGAGGAAAATGATTAAATTCAAACCTTTATTCAAGCCGCATATCAAGATTTCCATTGGGAATGGGCTCTTTGATTCCTTTTGGTTTGACTATTGGCTTCCCAATGGCTCCATCTATGACAACATGGGGGAAAGGGTTATTTATGATTCAGGGCTTGGAAGAACTGCTACAGTGAGTTGCATCATTCTTGAAAATCGCTGGAACTGGCCTATTGCTAATTCTCCTCATTTGCTAGACCTAAAAAATGGCATGCCTTCTAATCTTCTTCCCTCCCCCCTCCGTGAAGACAAGGCAATTTGGTTACCCTCCTCAAATGGGGACTTCTCCATCAGTTCAGCTTGGGATACTTTGCGTGGCCGTAACCCTTGAGTAAATTGGTGGGAAGCTTGTCTGGCATTCTAAAGTTATTCCCCGTGCTGGGTTTATCCTTTGGATGGCCATTCATCATAGTCTAAGGATGAAGGACCCCCTTTGCTTTTCTAATCTTGGTCAAGATCCCAAACGTCTTTTCTGTTCGAGCGAAAATAAGAGTCACAACTACCTCTTCTTCTCTAGTTCATTCACCTCCCAAATATGGTCCCACTTGCTCTCTAAAAGTAGATTTCACTGCCCTTTTGGGGGCTGGCAACAGACTGTTCTTTGGGCCACCAACTCTTTCAAGGGCAAGTCATTTTCCTACATTCTAGGCAGGCTTACTCCAGCTTGCACAGTTTACAACATTTGGCGAGAAAGGAATAACAGATTATTCACCCAGATCAAGAGAAGTCCAAATGCCATCATAGCTCAAACTCAGGACATGATCTGTGGCAGGCTCACTCACTCAAAAGGGAGCAGGACTCTAACTCCAATAGACATCTCTAGTGTACTTGGTCTTTACCTTGTAGCATTTTTAATGTGTAATGTTTTGCAACTTGGGGATGGGAGCTCTTGTTTGTAGTAGTTTTTCCTTCCTTCTAGCTTGTTCGAGGGTATGCCTTCTTGATCTTGTATTTATTTCTTCTTCTATTTAACTTATTTGCCTACTAAAAAAAAAAAAAAAGATTGGGGACATTTAAACCTCCCAGAAGCTTTTACATTTGAGAATATTGCTGCGAATCCAAAGAACCCAAGGGGAGGTAGAGGTGTAACACCCCGATCTCGTGAAATTAATAATTGATTAATAAATATTAATTAATACCGACTTACAGAATGATTTAGGGAATTAATCATAATCTCTCGGTGGTCACACTAGACCAATAGAATGATTAAACATGTCCGAGATTAGGGTATAATACCCGAACCTAATTATCCATTAATTAGGTGAGATAATGTCAATTTAACACTGACGGAATTCGAATTAATTAACCACGAAAATCCCGAATGACTAATAAATGACACGGAACCTCTGACACTGTAGATAACTGAAATATGAAACTCTCAGAACAAACCGCATCGAAAAAGGAGTTACGGAATGAAAGTTATGAGGCAAACATCAAAAACTGAATTAATGTACAGCCAAACGTGGCCTTAACCAAAAGTGGTGAAAAAGGGGCCAAATGGGAGGCCAAGGGAATTGAACCCTTGACCTTTGAGAGGATAAATTCTTCCCAAAAATTTACCAGTTAGGCTACCCATTACTTTGTGCATATGTATGCAACTTATTTGTATATATCTCTGTATTGCCCCAACTTGCCACCCAAACTGACCAATGGCAACCCATGCAAACCCCACATGATTGCTCCCCATCAGCCCACATCAGCCCTAAATCCCACTGATTCTCTGATATATTCATATATATATATATGTATATGTATAAGAATGAATAAATATATGTGTGTACACATCTTGGACCTTCAAAATGGGGGGGCTGTTGTAACACAAAAAATCAGAACTGTTATAGAGGGGTAGGTCTGTTAGAGGCTTAGAGAGTCTGCATGTAGTCTTGGGTGAGAGACTAAGAGAGAAAATCCATGTGAGGTCAAGCATGGTGTGTATAGCATGGTATATACAACTTGGTGTACACATGTATGTGTACATCTTCAATGTGATGCACAAATAGGAGGAGAGCTGTGCACAATGGGGCTAGACTGAGGGGCACGACTGCACTGGAACAGCATGCGTGAAACCACAACCGAACCCAAGAGGGTCTGATTTTTTAAGGTAAAAATCCGAAATTTGTAATTTTCTGTTAAGAAATTCTGTTGCTATTTTCAGTCAATATAAACTATATGTATGCACTACTGAGAGGCCTGGGATTGTTATAGAACAATTGGGAAGCTCGAATAGGACTGAAACCCCAAACCTGTAGCAAAACGGCCATGGATGTACCTCGGATAACTGGGTCTGACTTGACCCAAGCTAAACCGAATTTGGTTGGTCAAGACCAAATCTAAAGGTCATAAGGGTCCCAAATACACCAACCCGCGACCCTAGAACACTGATTTGGACCCTCAAAACCGAACCTATAGGTCTCGGCCATGGAACCCAAAATCCGAAATAGGCTCTTAAACTGAAATTGTTAAATGGGGTGTTGATCCCCATGGAAGTACGGTCACAACAAGCCTAACCTTGTGCAATTTGGTGGAAAAACGGGGGCGTACGACCGAACTGAAACTTTGCACGATAATCGGCCAAACAGCACCCCATGCATGGCTTCGATCCATAAAATCGATGCCAAACCGTTGGCATGACATCCAGAAGATGTTTGAAACCAAAACAGGCCGAAATCCGTGCTTGAAATGGCACGAAATTGAGAAAAACCGAACCTGCAAATTAGGGCAACAGTGGGGCATTCGATGGAGAAGACGGAGTCGACTCGTCCAACTCGCTTGGGCAGACCGTGTCGACTCGGACACGTGTCCACTCATGGGCGTGCCACCTCTTTAGTGGAACGGCACCGCTTCGGTTAAACAGGTTTTGTTTTAAAATCAAAACCAGTCTGTTTGGAAACTCGGTTAATAAATCTGAATTAGGGATTAGGTCTGTCCAAACCGTGAATAAGGGGCTGAATTGGGGATAGAAAGAATATGTTATTCCGGTTTTCTGAAGGAACTGAACCGGTTGGTTCTTGATGGTTTTGGACCGGTTCAACTGATGAACCCTAGAACCGTTTGGTTTGAACCCTAATTTAATGAAATTTACTTTTAACCCCCAAATGATTTCTGAAAATTACGGATCCACCCCTACTGTTTGACAGAATTGCACAGTGGCCCAGACTGTTGAAACTTTATACATTTAAGCCCCTGCTAAATTAATTAAATAATAAAATAATTATTTAATTATTTTATTAAATAGGTAAAATTACGATTTTACCCCTAGACATTAAATATGTCAAATGGAGTCCAAATAAATTAAATAAATAGTGTATTTTCACTATTTCAAGCATTCTGGACTCAATGGTACAGTCCGATTTTGGAAATACAGTCCCGAAAAATACAGACCCGTAAGTGATAAATGACCGAACTGCCCTTGATGGTACCCAGACCCAAATAAAAATATCAGATAGCCTATTTTGACTACCTCGGGCATTCTGAACTCAACGGTGAGGTCTGTTTAATGAACTAAGGTCCCGAAAAATACAGACACATAAAGTGTAAATGACCGAATTGCCCTTAATGATACCCAGGGCCGATTAAACATAACAGACAGTCCAATTTCACTATGTTGGACGCTCTGGACCCAATGGTGAGGTCCATTTTATGAACTGACGTGCCGAAAAATACGACACATAAAATTACCAAATTACCCCTGATACCGTACGAGACCTAAACAAAGTCCGATTGGGACGAAACTGATACCGGTAGGAGCCCAGACACTGGTGAGACTATATACTTGATTAGATGACGAATCGGGGTCAGAATTACACAAAACGTAAAATGACCAAAATACCCCTGAGCACTGTAAGTGCAAAGTAGAGGTCGAATAAAGGTCAAACTGATCTGATAAATTATCATAGGGATAATTATGAACACTAAATGGCTAAATAAGACTCCGAGACAGTCAACGCGTAAAATGAGAAATGACCGATGTGTCCCGACGATCTAAAGCAGATATCAAATGAAGTCCAAGGGACTTACAAATTTATACATGAGATATATGGGACGTTCTGAGGACCATGATAGGGTCCGGGGCAAAAATGACAAAATTACCATTTTGCCCCTAAGACTAAATAAGTACCCAACTGATACCGATTAAAGTCTAAAAGACTTAAAACTTCATATATACGATATATGGGATATTCTGAGAACCATACCAGGGTCCGGGATAAGAATGGCAAAATTACCATTTTGCCCCTATGGTTAAAATGAGAACCTAACTGATACCGATCGGAGTCCAAAGGACATAGAACTTTGTACTTAAGATATAAAGACTATTCCGAAGACTACGACAGGGTCCGGGACAAAAATGGTAAAATTACCATTTTTGCCCCTAAGGTTGAATGAGTGCCTGACTGATAACAATTGAAGTCTAAATGACTTAGGATATAATCCTAATAACTACTAAGCCTAATTAAAGAATGAAATAGCCTCGGGTGAGACCCAATGGAAGGGCGATAGGCTACTAGGCTATCTTAGGTAATCCGATAGGTACCTAAGATGATGAATGAGACCTGAATGGATGAGTTCTGATTTGTCTGTGATTGATGATTATTATTCAGGATATACATGGAGATGCTTGACGTACCTGGAGGTTATCGGATTATTTATGCAAGGAATAAGCGTAAAGTTTGTGAGTAACTTCTGACACTGTTTTGATACTGTCCCTTGATTTACTGATCTGTTTTGAATGCAATTACTGAAGTGAAATTATTTAAATGCATGCCTTTTCGTACTATATCACTTATGACATGGTTTTAGTCCTTTTAAATAATTGACTATATTCCTGATCCCTGTGCTAGCATTCCGTACTGTTTTGCCCGTTTTGAACTATTGAGATCAAATGGATATATTGAACCATTATTTCTGAAACGATTAAATAAATCATGTGTTATAGGCAAAGAACAACATTTTGTTGTATCGTACAGCTTTGTATAGTATACTGTCTGAATGCTATATTGTTTAAATGTATGTACTTAATGTACGCCCTTTGTATCACATTCCACGTGATGTGCTTGTATCCTTCGAATTAGGAATTCCGTTCAGTTCGGTTATGTGCTGTCCGTTAATGATATGTCTGCCTCGATTGATATGTTCCGTCCGGTTCTGACATGTTCCGTCCGTTGATGATCTGTCTGTCTTGATTGATATATGGTCCAGTTCCGTTATGATCTGTCCGTTGATGATATGTCTTTGCTTTGACTAATGTTTTGTTCTGTTCGATTCTGTTATGTTCCGTTCATTGATAATGTGTCTGCCTTGATTGATATATGGTCCAGTTCCGTTGTGTATTGTCCGTTGATGATACGTCTGTCTTGATTGAAATATTGTTCAGTCCAGTTATGATTAGTTCTGACAGTGATGTGTCCCTGACTTGATTGTTATATTGTTTCTACCCAATTCCGTTATGTTGTGTCCTGCTCATGATTTGCCTGTGTCTTGATTAGTGTATTGTTTCCGTTTAGTTCCGTTATAATTTTATCCGTTCGCGATATGCCTTTGCTTGACTGATGTATTGTTACCGTCCAATTCCGTTATATTCCGTCCGTTAATGTTATGTCTGCCTCGATTGATATGTTCCGTCCGGTTCCGACATGTTCCGTCCGTTGATGATCTGTCTGTCTTGATTGATATATGGTCCAGTTCCATTATGATTCGTTCCGTTAATGAAGAGTCTGTGTCTTGACCGATATATTAGCAATAGTTATTGTTCTGACCGATTGGTTATGTCATGTTCCGATCCGTTTGTATTGTCTGTTCGTTTCTGTTTTATTGTACTAGACTACTTATGAAATGGATTTATAAAAAATAGTTATTTTTGTAATGACTAAATTATCCATGTGCCTTGGGAGCACAAAACTGGTTTTGAAACCCATGATAGGGAATCTGTGTTACTCACTGGGCTTATTTAAGCTCACCCTATTATTCTGACATTTTTCAGGAATTACCTCCATTGGATTAGAAGGTACTATGACATGACGTGAATAGGCCAAGCAGCATCGCAAGTAAGGATCTGACGGCACTGAATTGTAGAGACTGGTTTATTGTGGATTGAACCTGGTTATTCTAGTGAGTGGTATGTTATGACTGACTTGACTGATATATACTAGATAGACATGGCTCATGGAACTAATGGTACTCTAGAAATATTAGATCTGCTCTGTTGTTATATGCTTGATTTTAGATATGCTCTGAGATTAGAATTGTTGACTGACTGGATTTAGTCTTGCTCTGTGATACATATTCTTATGATGGATAAGTGAGTTGCATTTCCGTGACACAAAGAAAAAGTTTTAAATTTCGCTGCATCTGACCCTACAGTTGGAGTGCAATTCGTCGGAAAGTTCAAAATTTGCCTTTGGTTGGTCGCGTCGCGATTGACTGGCAGTCACGTCCTCGACATCCGCGTAGGGTGGGGTTCGGGATGTGACAAGAGGGGTTTTGAAACATTGCCCAGATGAGCTTCCCCAAGGTTGCTGATTCCAATCAATGAGCTTCTTTAGACCTAGACCCCCTTCATTCCTTGGACAAGTAACATCGTTCCAAGCAACTTTGGATCCTGAAGAGATGAGATGGTTGCCACTTCAAAGAAAGTTTCTCATTGCTTGCTCAATTTGGTGCACCACCTTTTTTGGAAGTATGAAATGGGTAGACTAGTAAACCTGGATGCTAAAGAACACAGATTTTATCAGTTGAATCTGACTTGCATATGAAAGGGATTTGTTAGACCAATGGTTGATTTTACCAATGATGTAGTCGACCAGGGTTTTACAATCCTAGGCTTTCAGCTTGGTAGATATCAACAGAACTCCAATTGAGGTAATTCATCCCATATTGAAAGTTTATCAAGGTTTTGAAATTTTTTATTTATAAAAAAGGTTTCTACTTTAATTTAGTACATGTTCAAAGTTTATTAAACATGAAATTTATCTATACGTATTGAAAGATAGGTAAATTTTTTATTTTTTAAAAATAAAATAAAATAAACGGGTTAAGTGTGCCGACACGTGTAACCTGTTTAATAAATGGGTTGGGTTTGGGTTTTAAAACTTGAACGATTAGTTAATGGTGTCAGGTTAGGGTTAACACATATTTTTGAATATGTATACCTTGACATGATAACACGAATTGACACCCCTAGTCTACTCGTTGTTTACGCATGATGGTCCATCTGTAGTTAACTGTCCTGAAAAAAAATGATATAACTAGAGTGAGCTAACTTAGCTTAGTAAGTAAATTTCTCGCTCTACCATGAGTCAGGGTTTCTCCAAAACAAGGATATGAACAATAGCAAATAAGGATACTGATGGGTACCATGGTGGACCGAGTCTTAAAGATCCTTTACAAGTTCCAGAAGGGCCAATCACAAGGTCGAGAGCTAAGAAGATCAAGGAAGCAATGCAAGGATTAGTGCAATCCACTTGGGCCGAGTTATCAAGCAAGACCCCAACGTTCAAGATGGGCATGAAAGAAGAAGAACCTGCTTTAATCCACATGATACAAGCTACAAAGGGGTGGGCATAGTCTAGTGGTTTCGTATAGACTTCTTATTTCATTAAGTATAGGCATGTGGGCTTATTTTATGTTTTAAGTATAGTCGCTAGTTTAAGACGTTTTGGGCATGAAGATGTTCAGCCCGTGTCTTTTAATTGATGTAGGCCTTATTTGGCCCTAGGGTTTCATTTAGGGTTTTAAAAGAACTTGTAGCCTCAATTTTGCAAGCAATGAATGTGAATAAGCTTTTTGCATAGAGAACTTTTCAGTTTTCTCTTCTTGTTCTTGAATGAACTACGAACTTATCAAAGGCATACTCTTTATGGTGTTCTCTTCAAATCTTGGTTCTTGAAACAAGTTTTCAACGGGTCTAGATCATCTTGACTTGATTCTAGGCTTTCTTGGGTAAGTTTCAATTTGATCGTGGGTTCAAGGGACTTCAATCTTACGGGTTCACATCATTTGGTATCACAGCTCAGACTCCAAATTAGGTCTGATTTATCTTCTTCTTTTTTAATTCTTGCATTTGGTTTTTGTCTTAGGCGTGTTCTAGGTTTTTCTATTCTAATCTGTGAATTGTTCTTCATTCTGATTTGCGTTTCCTTCATCATTCTTGTTAATTTCGTGTGTTCAAATTTATATATGTGATTGTCACAATTGATTACCCGTGTATTTGATTCAAGAATTCAGACTAGCATATTCTTTAATTGATTACACGAATCTTTTCTTTAAATTCCAGATCTATAATTTCCATACTTTTTTTGCTTGCTACGGATGTGCTTTCCTTGATTCTTCATCAGAATGCAGCAGCCCCTCAATTTAAACATCATTGGAGATGCCATAAAACTAAGCTGACCCATCTTTGCTTTGTTAATGATATTATGCTTTTCTGTCATGGGGACCTCCTCTTAACCTCTATTCTCAAGGAAGGGCTTGACTTGTTTGCTTCCTTTTCTGGTCTTCTTCACTTTTTTTGGAAAGTTCCTTTTCTGGTCTTCTTCACAATGCCTCCGGAAGCGTGGACTGTAACCTCAAGTATCAAATCATTGATCATATTGGATTCCCTGAAGGCTCCCTTCCTATTCATTATCTTGGAGTTCCTTTGATCTCTACCAAGCTGAAAGCCAAGGACTGTAAAACCCTGGTTAATTCCATCATTGGTAAAATCACTCATTGGTCTACCAAATTCCTATCCTATGTAGGTCGACTTCAGCTTATGCTCTTTAGCATTCAGGTGTTCTGGCCCTTCCATTTCATTCTCCCTAAGAAGGTGGTTAATCAAGTTGAGCAAGCAATGAGATCTTTTCTTTGACCTGGTCCTCCCATTTCATTCTCCCCAAGAAGGTGGTTAATCAAGTTGAGCAAGCAATTAGATCTTTTCTTTGGAGTGGCAACCATCTCATCTCTACCGGATCCAAAGTTGCATGGGATGATCTTACATGCCCTGGACATGAAGGGGGGCTTGGGATAGAGAAGCTCATTGATTGGAATCAAGCAGCCCTAGGGAAGCTCATTTGTGCAATGTTTCAAAACCCCTCTAATTCCCTTTGGGTTCTTTGGCTTCGCAGCAATATTCTGAAAGGAAAAATCTTTTGGGAGGTCAAATGTCCCCAATCTTGCTCTTGGGCCTGAAGGAAAATGCTTAAATTCAGAACTTTGTTCAAGCCTTACAACAGAATTACTATTAGGAATGGCCTCTTTGCTTCTCTTTGGTTCAACTATTGGCTCCCCACGGGTTCCATATATGATAATATGGGGGAAAGGGTTATTTATGATTCAAGACTTGGGAGATATGCTAAAGTTGGTTTCATCATTAGGGATCATCAATGGAGTTGGTTCCCCACAGTTGCTTGAGCAAAAAAATGGCATGCCTGTCAACCTTCACCCTTCCCCCCATTGGTATGACAAGGCCTTTTGGTTGCCCTCTTCTAACGGGGAATTCTCCATCAACTCAACTTGGGATACTCTGAGAAGCCAGAAGTCCCAGGTTCACTGGTGGAAGCTTGTTTGGCATTCAAAAGCTTTTCCATGTCCAGGATTCATTCTTTGGTTAGCTGTTCAAAACAGTCTTCGTACCAAGGACCGCCTATTCTATACTCATCTTGGCCATGATCTCAAATGTCTCTTTTACATGCGTGAAGGTGAGAGCCACAACCTCCTTTTCTTCTCTTGTTCATTTACATCCAACATATGGTCCCAGCTGCTCTCCAAAAGTGGGTTCCATTGCCCTTCTAGGGACTGGTAACAGATCGTTCTTTGGGTTAGCAATATTTTCAAAGGCAAGGAGTTCTCTTCATCAATAGGAAAACTTACCCTAGCTTGCACAGTCTATACTATTTGGAGGGAAAGGAATAGCAGATTGTTCACCATGATTAAGAAAAATCCTCAGGCTATCATAGCTCAAACCCAGGATCTGATACGTGGCAGGCTCACTTCCTTTAAAGGGATTGCACACACAAACTCTAATAGACATCTTCAATGTATTTGGTCTCTTCCAAGTAGCATTTTTAAAGTGTAATGTTTTTTTCTTATAGCTTTGGGTTGGGAGCTCTTCTACATGTAGAAGCTCTTCCTTCCCTCTAGCTTATTCGAGGGTATGCCCTCTTGATCTTGCATATTCTTTTTCTTCTATCTAGTATATTTACCCATCAAAAAAAAATATCTATAATCTTTGCAATTAGACCTTCTGTTTTGGTTTCTTGTTCAGAATTTGCAATTATGTTTGCTGCTTGTGACTGAATCTGTATTAAAAAAAAAAGAAAAGAAAAGAAAAATGAGATAGCGTAATCAAAGGTTGCTTATGGATGTTTGATATACTTTACAATTTGAAAATTTGGTATTGATTGATCCCTATCTTCAAAAGGGTCAAAAAATTTGGTATTGATTGATCCCTGTCTTCGAAGGGGTCAAATATATCATCTTTAGTATGTTGTTTCCTAATTGCTCTTTTCTTCGTACAATTCTTTGAGATCCGTGTCATTTTTATTTAGTATCTTGTTTCTTAATTGCTATTTTCCTCATACAATTCATTGAGATCTGTGTCATTTTATTCCTTCTTGTTTCTTGAATCTATTGCTGGTTGGAATAATACAAAGTTGTGTCTTGATTTAGTTCAACTAGTTCTTTATGAACTTGAAAGGGAAAATAAGAGAGGTAAAAGGCAAGAGTGGGTGAGAATAGTATTGGAAAAGCCCACAAGAGTGAAACACGAGTGGTGTGACAATATTTGAGCGTAAACACGTAAAGGAATGTGTGAAGTTTTTCTTTTTACCACTAACATCCTTTCCTTATTTTTCATGACATTAATAATGTCTTATATGAGTGAGTCAACACCAAAGGAGAACGCGACTAACCCAGTCTTTGTTTTGCAGGCCATGCAACAACAGTTTGAACGGTTGAATTTGGTGATGGGGGAGATGAAGGATAGGATGGATCAATAAGATGTCGTGATTAGAAATCTGCAAGGTGGGCAAGATAGGAGGAGATGTGAGCCTATCATTGAAAATGAGTATGAGAATGAAGAAGGTGATGAGGCTGAGGAAGACATAGCATCTGAAGTTAGAATGGGTGAAATGGGCAGACCTAGAGGAGGTAGGCGTGGAAGAGGACATAGGAGAAATCCAAGGGGGCGAGATGGGGTTGATAGGAACCTTAGGAGCATCAAAGTTAAAATACCATCTTTCCAAGGTAGAAATGATCCTGAAGCTTATTTAGAGTGGGGAAGAAAATAGACTTGATTTTTGATTGTCACAACTATTTAGAGGAGAGTTTCTTTTTCAAGAGCATCACTCAGAGGAGAAACCGCAAAAAAATCAGAAGTTTACTAAATGAAGCTGGTAACAGGATTGAAGAAAAAGAACCTCAAATGGGTTCTAGAGAGAAGGGAGAGCTTCTCTCTCTAGTGTTTCTATAATCTTTGCTGCTTCTTGCAATGGCTTCCATTGAAGCCTCCATTCATGATCAGGAAACAAGCCCATCAGATCCAATCACAAATGCTTCTTCTCTTCTCAGCTATCCCATTACTGGTTTCTGTCCTGGTACAAATGTGGACCGTATTGGTGTTGATGAAGCAACCGTTATAGCTCATGTCGTAGAAAATGAACGACAATGGCAGCAAAGACTATTACACGATATTCTTGATAAAGCCATTAGATTATCCAATGCTTCAGCCGCCACTCAGATGCCTGAAAATCTTTCTCCTACTCTGTCTTGGGCTGATGGCGTAGAGCATGGGGAATTTATCCCACAGGTTGCTCTTGATCTAGAAAAGGAATATGGGGGCTTCTCAACTGATGATTCCTTCATGCGTGAACCAACACCAGTCACCTCCAATGGCTACCAGAGAACTGGTGTTCATGGAAATGGTAGACGACAACCTCTCCAAGAGACGCGTATAACTCACTCCTCACACAGTGGGCGTTGGAGAACCGCTCGTCCATCTTCCTCTCTGATCTATACTGCCAACGTGTCACACACTGAAGCAAGGCTAAATAATCCAATGACTGCAATTGATAGAGCTCCAACAGATGGAACAATCAAATCTGATATGCCTATAGGTGCAGCCCCAAAAGGTGCTGACAGTGCCCCCCATGGTAATGCGGACAATGCCCTCTACGCTACTGAGAACAGTAGGTTGCCCTAGAGCTATTCTGTTCTCCAACAGAACACGCAAGCTACTCCTTTACACACAAATAGCTCCACTAGTGCTGTTGCTAGCCAAGCCAACTCCACGTGTCATTTAGCTGCTGCTCCTTTTCACATGCAAGGCGATGCTCTCGCCACAAACAATGCTAATAGACTTGCTTTCCGATCCTCAGCTAGTGCTGCTGGCGTCCATTCAGTGGAGGGCTCGTTCGGTGATGGGGTTCCCATTACCTACTCTGCATCAGCAGTATGCACTAGGGCGGAAACTTCGAATACCAATGGGCTTGAGCCAACGGTCCAATCCACTTTAGGCCTTAGAGATATTCCTAATGCATTCTCTGATGAAGTCCGTCCCGTTGCTAACCAGATTGGTGAAGAGATCCCACAGATTTTCGTCACATCCACTATCCTTGGTGGTACCCCACAGGTCTCGTCAGCTATTAACCAAAGCTTTATTCCCCTTGTTCATCCCAAAACACCTGTTCAATCCCAAACACCTGTCCATCAGGTTGCCTTCGTCTCTCATGAGAAATCCTCCCAGTCCCTTCCGCATCAGTCTGGCAATCCACCGCCTGGTCCCGTGTGGTCCTCCCTTTTCCAACCTCAGGCCCTTGTTAAAAAATTTATTTTGGAATACCAGTAGCCCCAAATTGAGGGTAACGAATCACGGTTGAACCACCCCAAGAGGTCATTCATGCAGGAGTTCAAAGCTGGGAAAATACATTAGTTGGTTACTTTCTAGACCGGAAAATGCCATTCTTATGGGTTCAAAGGGTTGCTGAAAAATTATGGAGTAAAGATGGTCTCTATGAAGTTCTAACTAATGGCAATGGATTTTTCTTCTTTAAATTTGACTCTTTGCAGGCTATCAATAATATACTTGAAGGTGGTCTTTGGCATTTTTCTGGCGTCATATAATCCTTCAAAGATGGAAACCTGGTATGGCTTTATCTAAAAAAGATGTGGCAAAAATCCTTGTCTGGGTTAAGTTTTTCAAAATCCCTTATAAACTTTGGACAGCCCAGGGGCTAAGCTACGTCGCTAGCACCATTGGTAAACCGCTATATGCAGATTCCCATACTGAAGCTCAATCTCGAATTAGCTATGCCAGAATCTGTGTTGAGGTCGATGCTACCAAAGATCTTCCTGACTGTTTTGATATCAAACTTTCTGATCAATCCAAAGTGGAAATTTCTGTAGAATACTAGTGGCTTCCCTCCATGTGCAGCCACTGTCAAACTTTTGGACATAGGCTTGCGAGCTGCTCTTCTATGAAAATTGACGAAGGAAAGTCCAACCACTCCTCTACCCATGATGCTCCCATCAAGAACAAGAGTGAATGGAGAGTGGTTTCACGTAAGGGAAAGGCCATCCAAATTGACAATTCTCTCAACACTGATCGCACCACCGCTGCTGCCACTCAGCCTGCAAGCTCCACAAAGGATACCGAGTAGTAAAAAAATTCTTATGAAATCCAGCCTATTAAACCAATGGAGATTGGTGCTACCTGCAATGATACTTTCCTTGACAACTCTGCTAGCACCTCAGCTACTGCCTCTCAGCCTAAGAGCTCCACCAAGTTTACAGAGCAGCAGAAAAATTCTTATGCAATCCAGCCTATAAAATCAATAGAGATAGGAACTACCAGTAGTGATCCTCTCCTTGATTGCTCAGATATTCTGCAACATGACTCTTATCAGAACCCCACTGGTCAAGTTATGGCCACGACTTCTAATCAGCATCCGAGTCTCCTTCTTTCCTCCCACACTGAAGGTACTGAGTTTCTGTTGTCCCCAAATAAAGCTAATTCCAACAGGCCTCTTCTAGTCGACAGCAGTCCATCCGCAGATCACTATTTTGATTCAACAGCCTCTCCTGAATCTAATCCTTTAGTGGACAGAATCACCAAAGTGGATGAGGTTGACACTGGAAGTAATTACATACGAAATCAGCTCAAGAAGCAAAGGCGACAGAGAAGGCTTTTAAGGAAAAAAGGGACGCCAGATCCCAACCTCCTCTCCTATTCTCCATGAACTTTGCTTGTTCGAATATACGGGGATTGAACAGCCTAAAAGACATAAAATTTGATGAATAGCATCTGTTAGATGACTATGGACTGAAATATTGCCGAGGTATTAAACTAAGGCAAGTACGAAGAAAATGAAATACGAAAAGACACGACAACACATCAACCTTAGAATAAAATTTCTAACTCATAAGTTGTTCTTAGGTGATAAGCATGGAAGCGCAACCAAAGAAATTCACCATCATGAATAAGGCCCAAAGGGCCAAAGATCCAAAGAAACAAGCTTTCATGAAAGACCTATTGTGGCAACAAAAGGTAATTGAAAGGCACATAAGAATCGCCAAGGCCACTGAGGTGATTTCGGTTAGACCCTTTATGCATAAATCACCCACCAGGGAAATGGTAGCTGAGGCCAAGAAAAAGAAGGAGGAAGCAAAGAAAAGAAAAGAAGAAGAAAAAGAAAATACCGAAACCTGAAGCGAGTGGGTCAAAAGGATAAGGGCTGATAAGGGCAAGACTCCTCAATAGGGTCTACGGTATATGAGGTGAGTAACCCTATGTTTGTAGTGGAGATTTAACTCCATGGATTTAAAAAGGTTTTAAATGCAAATATATGAAATGTTTGAAATTCCAAATTCAGTGTTTACATGATTCAGTTTTTAATTGTTCTGTTTTTATAACCCCATTGTGACATGCTCAGTGATTGGTTTCTGCAACAATTTTTCCTTCAAATACTTTTCAGCATGTCTAGTTAAAATGCAATTATTGTTAAATATTCTGAATTTGCTTATTTCAAGTATACGAATGTTTATTACGAAGTTATGAAAAGTATATATGAGAAAAGTCACATGATAAATATTTTATAAGATAATGGTGCATAAGCACACAGGCAGCATTTTGGGTTTCTTCGGATCTCATTGACCTGTCAAAAACCACATAGTCAGTATTTTGAGTTCTTATTGTAACTCATTGACCTGTCATGTGAAATGCCCGGTAGCAGGATCTAATCCCCCAGGCAAATGAGATATCTCCATTTATAAGTAAGATGGGAGTCCGGTTCGAAACGGATTCCACTAATGGAAGTAGGTTTTACCCTCATTTCAATGTGCATATGTTTTGAGTTTTATATACTCTATTTAAGAAATACATGATATGTTATATGTTTTGAAGTTCATATGTATAAGTTTAGCTTGAATACTTTAAATGTTTCAAAGCTACATGTTTTTAAGGAATGCATATATTCTGTATTCAAGTATACGAACAATTGGCGGTGATTACTTTACAAACTCTTATATACTAAAAACCACTGCTAATTGAAAACCCCATGACGAATACTGGAATTGCTCACAAGCTTAGATTAGCTTACCCGGACTTTGTTCGGACCCCCCTTTCAGGTGATTCAGCAGACAAGGTCTTAAGGACGATGGCGATGAGTCTAGCTGTTTTTTTTGGGAGGATATGTATCAGTAGTTTCTTTTGAAAAACCTATGAACTCTAGTAGTATATTTGTATTAGTAGACAATGTAAGAATATGTAATAAGCCCTCAGGGCAACCGAATATGTATTGTATTAATGTATTAAGTCTTTAAATTTTCATTATACTCTGAATGTGTAACCATGTATGCTATGTACGGAGCGGCAGTATCGGACGGATGTGCATAATTTAAAAATAAGAAAAGAAAAGAAAAAGTTTTTCACGCTTTCATAAAACGTATGTTGCACATCTATTCGATACCGCTGCCTATGTGAGCCTTCGCCCAAGGGTCGCCGGACCTGAGGGTGGCGGTCGCGATGCGAGATTTGCACAGGGTGGGTTTCGGGTCGTGACAACATGGTATCAGAGCACTAGGTATTAGGTCTTTTGGGAAAAGGCCAAGTCATGATTAAGGTTAAGAAACGATTAAAATCTACTGGTACCGTACATGGTATCAGAGCACTAGGTATTAGGTCTTTTGGGAAAAGACCGAGTCATAATTAAAGATAAGAATGATTAAGATTAGTTCTAGGTTGACTAAGATCAACTTAGTGACGATAGGAAAATCGAAATAGAATTTTGAGTTAGGTAAGTCCTAGGCTACCTAAATATGTGAAGTACGTAATTTGAAGTACAGGCGGGGTATGGGACCCGCAATATATGAAATGATTATGTGAAGTATACGTTATGATATGAAGGCGGGGTATGGGACCCGCATTATATGAAATAGATATATGAAGTACGTAATGTGATGTCAAGGCGAGGTATGGGACTCGCAGTTCATGAATTATATATGTAAGTACGTGATACGTAATGTAATGTAAGGGCAGGGTATGGGACCTGCAATAGAGTAAGTAAGTAACTAGAAGTACGAGTTTAGTAAGAAGGCGGGGTATGGGACCCGTGGTTAAGTAAAAGAAATAGGGATAATAAAATATATCCTACATTAAGAACATTAAGTAAATAAAAGTAAATTTTATACAATGAACATGTGATAGAAAACTAATTGATGTGTGTTTTCAGCAAAAATGGTAAATACCAGAAGGACTACGGGAAGTTCTAAGGACAGACTGGATAGGATGGAGCATCTTATAGAAGCAATGGCCCGAACAGTGGCGGGTATCCAAGCTCAGGGCCAAGTACCCCAACCAGTCCAAGCTCCTGAACCTCCGCCAAATCTAGGACGACCTGCTGAGGCAGCCAACACATCTACTTACAAAACATTCCAAGGATTCAAACCACCTAGGTTTGACGGACTGGATACGACAATTAGTGCAGAATCATGGGTAAGAGAGATGGAGCGCATTTTTACCGTAATGCCTTGCACAACTGAGCAGAAAGTCTCCTATGCTGCTTTCACTTTTAAGGACGCAGCACACGAGTGGTGGCTTTTGGAGAGAGATAGGGAGCCACCCATGACCTGGGAGAGGTTCTTGGAAGTGTTTTATGAAAAGTACTTTCCGAGATCATTGAGAAATCAAAAAATAGCCGAGTTTGCAACCCTAACCCAGGGAATGATGACGGTGGCTGAGTACAAGACCAAATTTATGAATCTGGCTCGTTTCTCACCACACATGATCCACACCGAGGATTTGAAAGCTAGAAAGTTCGAATGTGGTCTCAAAGATAACATTAGGTATCGATTGGAACCTTTTGAGCTTCCGACATATAACGCTGTTGTGGACCGTGCCAAAATATTTGAGAGAGCCGGAATAGCCTTGTCCTAGAAAAAGGACAAGAAACAAATGAGCCCCATGCCTCAACAAATGAAGAAGACCAAAACAGGAGGAGGCAGGAGTGCTACATCTGTGAATGAGGAGGGCAATGTTAGTCAAAAGACAATAGAAACTCCCACATGCCCTAACTGCCAAAAGAAACATTTTGCACCTTGTCGGCTAGGCACCGGAGTTTGTTACAAGTGTGGACTAACAGGGCATCGTATCAAAGAATGCCCAAAATTGAGTTCAACTGTCAAAGAGCCTACCGTAGTAGCTTCATCAGCTACGCCACAGGCTCGGACTGCTGAAAAATCAAAAGGGAATCAAGAACCTACGAGGTACGGGCGAGTTTTCAATATATTTTCTGAAGCTGCACAAACCTCTAAGGATAATTAGGTATACGATCAAATATTTAATTTCTGTCATATATGCTTATTGTTTAAATTTAAACTCTAAACATATTAATGTGAAGAATGATGTAATGTTGATTGAGAAGCTTTCTAATATTAAGGATTTGGAACAATCGAGTTTTGAGGACAAAACTCTTTTAAGTAGGGAAGAATGTAATATCCCGACCCGGGATACCGGGTCATATGACACGTATTTCGAGATTAAAGAAAATTAGTGTAAAAACATTTACACTCAAAGAGAATAATTAATTAAATAAATATCTTAATTAATTATTTATATGAAATAATTAGTTTTAATTATAATTAAATAAATATGTTTAACACACATTTATGGCAACATGGAAGGTGTGTCATGTATGCATAAATATATATATATATATATATGTGATCCAATATGTATGCATGTATGTATATAATTAAATTAAAAATATATAAGTAAATATATGTAAGGTGTGAACAGTGCAGTGTGTAAGTGTGTGTCGGCTATATAGTGTGTGTGTCTTCATGTGTAAGTGTGTGTGTATTATATTATATGTATATATGTATACAAAATATCTTGCAACAATTTAATGTAAAGCAAACTTGGGAAGAACAAAATTGATGAGAAGTGTGGGCTATGTAGGGCTACGAAATCAGAAAGAAGAGAGAGAGAGAGAGAGCAGTAGAGATACATTTGGAGGAGAGAGAGAGGTCGGCTACCTTTTCTTTAAAAACCAAAACATGCAAAGCATGTTGTTCTCTTATGAAAGAAACCAAAAGGAAAGGAACTGAGGAGATAGAAGAAGAGATTTAGAGCAAGAAAGAAAGAGAAAACATTGGTGAAAGGTGAACCCACCGAAAACTTTTAAAATTCTCTCTCTAGAATATTTTGCATGTGTTAAGAGATTTAGGTTATGTTATGTATATATGATGCTTAATATATGTCTAGACGTGTATCAAGCATGAAAATTGGTTATGAAAACGACTAAAACCATTAAACCCAGAAGCATCCGCCACTGAAGACCATGCTGTAGCAGGTCTGAAACAATGGAAGCCAAACTCTTTTTGGTGCATATGGACTTCAAGAAGAAGTCACGAGGGTCATGAAAACATAAATCCGCGATCAAAAATCAAAGAAATGGACCCTTAGAACATGAGTTATAGGCTACGGGTTTGAAACCCAAAGCTTTAAATTCGATGTTAAAATAATATTCGTGAATGGAAACTAAAACTACATGAAAAATGGATCATAAAGGATCAAACCCAAAGGGTTTTAGCTCAGAAATAAGCATTTGCCACCAACTTACAGTTTGGATTATCCAGTCCTAAACCGAACATATGAAGAGATTTTAAAGTCTAAAATGAATGCCAAACTCTTAACCAATGTTCTAGAAATGGATTAGGTTAGAAACAGTAGAGATTGGTTGAGTAGAAAGTCACGAAATAGACGGAAATGGAAAACTGTAATTAGGGTTTTCAGTCGGGTCTCGTGGGGAAGAAGAAGACGGGTTAACTCGCCTTTAAATGAGGCTGAGTCAACTCGGACAGGTGGCAGCCTCTGGGCTTGCCACCGATTAAATGGAACGACGGCGTTTCATCCCTGTTTTAAAATTTTAATACGCTAGGGTTGACGCCATCGTGACGTCAGCAACACGCGTAAAACCGGATAAACCGGTTGGCTTAAGAATGGACCGGTCCACTTATTCTTGGACCGAACCCTTTGGTTTTCTGGTTTTAAATTAAATCAAATAAACCAACACTTTTCCTATTTACGGATTGACCCCAACTGTTTTGGGAAATTCCACTGTGGCCCAACTGATGAAGAATTTATGCAATTAAGCCCCTGAAAAATAATTAAATAATAAATTTAATTATTTAATAAATAAGTAAAATTTTTATTTTACCCTTGGGTCATAAATAGAGCAAATGAAGTCCAAATTAAGCATATGAATAGTGTATCCATACTATTTTGGATATTCTGAGACTAATGGTAGGGTCCGTTTTATGAGACGGAGCCCAAAAAATAAAGACACATAAAGGGGTAAAAAGACCAAAATACCCCTGGTACCCCTAAAGCCAAAATGAAATCAGAAAAGGTATAAATTGACTTTCTTTGACATTCCGGACTCAAAAATAGAGTCCAAATTACGAAACGAAGTACAGAAAAATATGACACGTAAAATGGTAAATGACCATTTTGCCCTTTTACATATAAAAGCCCGAATTAAATTCTAAGAAAGCCTAAACCAACTTTCTTCGACGCTCTGGACTCAATAATAGAGTCTATTCGACCAAAAGAAGTGTCTAAAATAAAAAGACATAAAATTTGATGAATAGCATCTGTTAGATGACTATGGACTGAAATATTGTCGAGGTATTAAACTAAGGCAAGTACGAAGAAAATGAAATACGAAAAGACACGACAACACATTAACCTTAGAATAAAATTTCTAACTCATAAGTTGTTCTTAGGTGATAAGCATGGAAGCGCAACCAAAGAAATTCACCATCATGAATAAGGCCCAAAGGGCCAAAGATCCAAAGCAACAAGCTTTCATGAAAGACCTATTGTGGCAATAAAAGGTAATTGAAAGGCACATAAGAATCGCCAAGGCCACTGAGGTGATTTTGGTTAGACCCTTTATGCATAAATCACCCACCAGGGAAATGGTAGCTGAGGCCAAGAAAAAGGAGGAAGCAAAGGAAAGAAAAGAGGAAGAAAAAGAAAATACCGAAACCTTAAGCGAGTGGGTCAAAAGGATAAGGGCTGATAAGGGCAAGACTCCTCAATAGGGTCTACGGTATATGAGGTGAGTAACCCTGTGTTTGTAGTGGAGATTTAACTCCATGGATTTAAAAAGGTTTTAAATGCAAAGATATAAAATGTTTGAAATTCCAAATTCAGTGTTTACATGATTCAGTTTTTAATTGTTCTGTTTTTATAACCCCATTGTGACATGCTCAGTGATTGGTTTCTGCAACAATTTTTCCTTCAAATACTTTTCAGCATGTCTAGTTAAAATGCAATTATTGTTAAATATTCGGAATTTGCTTATTTCAAGTATACGAATGTTTATTACGAAGTTATGAAAAGTATCTATGAGAAAAGTCACATAATAAATATTTTATAAGATAATGGTGCATAAGCACACAGGCAGCATTTTGGGTTTCTTCGGATCTCATTGACCTGTCAAAAACCACATAGTCAGTATTTTGAGTTCTTATTGTAACTCATTGACCTGTCATGTGAAATGCCCGGTAGCAGGATCTAATCCCTCAGGCAAATGAGATATCTCCATTTATAAGTAAGATGGGAGTCCGGTTCGAAACGGATTCCACTAATGGAAGTGATAAGATGACAAATGATTTGAAAATGGAAGTAGGTTTTACCCTCATTTTCAATGTGCATATGTTTTGAGTTTTATATACTCTATTTAATAAATACATGATATGTTATATGTTTTGAAGTTCATATGTATAAGTTTAGCTTGAATACTTTAAATGTTTCAAAGCTACATGTTTTTAAGGAATGCATATATTCTGTATTCAAGTATACGAACAATTGGCGATGATTACTTTACAAACTCTTATGTACTAAAAACCACTGCTAATTGAAAACCCCATGACGAATACTGGAATTGCTCACAAGCTTAGATTAGCTTACCCGGACTTTGTTCGGACCCCCCTTTCAGATGATTCAGCAGACAAGGTCTTAAGGACGATGGCGATGAGTCTAGCTATTTTTTTTTGGGAGGATATGTTTCAGTAGTTTCTTTTGAAGAACCTATGAACTCTAGTAGTATATTTGTATTAGTAGACAATGTAAGAATATGTAATAAGCCCTCAGGGCAACCGAATATGTATTGTATTAATGTATTAAGTCTTTAAGTTTTGATTATACTCTGAATGTGTAACCATGTATGCTATGTACGGAGCGGCAGTATCGGACGGATGTGCATAATTTAAAAATGAGAAAAGAAAAGAAAAAGTTTTTCACGCTTCCGCAAAACGTATGTTGCACATCTATTCGATACCGCTGCCTATGTGAGCCTTCGCCCAAGGGTCCCCGGACCTGAGGGTGGCGGTCGCGATGCGAGATCCGCACAGGGTGGGTTTCGGGTCGTGACACCGTGTAATCCAAATTATTAAAGTGAATGAAAAAAGGTGGCCTAGTGCTAACTCTTATCAATTAATAGAGCTCAAGTGCTCTATGCCCCTGGATTTTACTCCAACTATGTCTATGGTGGACCATGTTCAATGGTTGGGCCATCCTTATGGAATTTTTTCTACTAAATCAATTTGGCACGTGATTCGGGACTCGAGGCCTAAAGTTTCATGGTGGAAGCTGGTGTGGTTTTCTCACACTATCCCAAGGTGTAGCTTCATCCTTTGGTTAGCCATTCGGGAGTGGCTTACTATTCCAAATCGTGTCTTGAAGT